>CM035184.1:18920491-18933108 GCA_020233015.1 Callinectes sapidus
AGTAGTAGTAGTAGTAGTAGTAGTAGTAGTAGTAGTAGTAGTAGTAAGAAAATAATATAAGAAAATTAGGAAAGCTGCAAGAGATCGTCCGGCCTTCACGTGGTGGTTCTCGTGTGAACAAAACTATTTAATTCCAGCCATTATCTTCATCCATAAACTTATCTGATATATTTTTAAAGCACCTTACTGACTCAGCACCAACAACAAGAATACCGAGTCTGTTCCATTCATCAACCACTCTGTTCGTGAACCATTCCCATTTCTTTCTTAAATCAAAATTTCTCAAGCTTGAAACCTTTTTTTTTGGTTCTATCCTGACTACTGATCCCCAAATCTTTGTTAATGTCCCCTTTGTTGTTATAACCCATTTACCAGTTAAATACAAGTAGAAGTAGTAGTAGTAGTAGTAGTAGTAGTAGTAGTAGTAGTAGTAGTAGTAGTAGTAGTAGTAGTAGTAGTAGTAGCAGCAGCAGCAGCAGCAGCAGAAGTAGTAGTAGTAGTAGTAGTAGTAGTAGTGGTAGTAGTAGTAGTAGTAGTTGCTGTTGTTGTTGTTGTTGTTATAACCCATTTACCAGTTAAATACAAGTAGTAGTAGTAGTAGTAGTAGTAGTAGTAGTAGTAGTAGTAGTAGTAGTAGCAACAGCAGCAGCAATAGTAGTATTAGTATTAGTAATAGTAATAGTAGTACCAGCAGAAGGAGCAACAGCAGCAGCAGCAGCAGCAGCAACAGCAGCAGCAGCACCACCACCACCACCAGCATTAGTAGCAGTAATAGTAGTAGTAGTAGAAGTAGTAGTGGTAGTTTCATAAATGTCTATATTGCAGTAGGTAGACAAGCTGATGGAGAAATTGGTGACAAGGGTGGTGGTTATACTCGTAATGGTGGTAGTTGTGGCTGCACTGGTAATGGTAATGGTAGTCATGGTGGTCATGATGGTAGTGGTGGTGGTGTTGTTAGAGTTGTTATTGGTGATACCAGAGGTGTTGTTGTTGTTGTTGTTGTTGTTGGTGGTGGTGGTGGTGGTGGTGGTGGAGGTGGTGGTGATAATGTAGTTTTTATTGTTGTTGTTGTTGTTGTTGTTGTTGTTGGTGGTGGTAGTGGTGGTGGTGGTGGTGGTGGTGATTAGTCGAACATCCGTGTCGTAGATGTGCACTAGCCTGGAATGGAAGCGCAGGTGTTGTCCTCATTAGGGAGTTTCAGCCGACTTGGCAGAAGTTTCTGAAGTTATTTTGGACTATTATTGTGTTGAATGTCCGAGGTTTTATTTCCTTGGTAGAGACAGACATCTGTTCATTTTAAGAAAATGGCTACAAATGAGGAAATAAATGTAATAAAACATGAAAGGATTCAGTCCAACTGGCTTTTGATGAAGTTATGAATTTAAAGACGCTATAGTTTTTCCATTAACAGAAAAGAATCTCTGAGCCAATCTTTTAAGGGGATTAGCGGCAGACTGAGTTGTCTCTGCATCAGAAGCTTAAAACTTAACGTGAAGGGTGGCATCAGCTTTAGAATGTAATTTTTATTCACTAAATTTATGGTCAGGACTATGAGATCCCCCTGAAGACGCCACTGAGGTGCCAGAATGGGAGGCCTGAGTCCCTGGGTGATGCGGTGCCTTCCTGACCTGCAGCCATACGAACAGCCAAGCGATTTCACGACAGCGCATCTCACTAACGTCTTGTTCATGCACTGAGTCACATCACTGCTTTCTCTCTCTCTCTGAGCCTAGTCTCCTTTCAGTTGACTGGGTTATCGTTCAGATCTAACTGTGACAGGTCATGCCAGTCCACACACACACACACACACACACACACACACACACACCCTTCTGCCACGCCACCTGGCAATGCACAATATCATTAATAATAAAACACACTAATGTAACGAAAACATCATTCATGCTTCAGATTCTTTTGTGACGATTTCAAATTAAATAATGTTTGCACCTGAGCCAAGAATTACCTTAAGACGGATGAAACGTCAATAGGTTAATGTTAGCTCAAATATACCAACAAACAAGTTCCGGGCAAACAGCCAATTAAGCTGCTTCGTAGAGGAGAGCTGAAGCTGCGTGGGCGGGAGGGGGCTAGCTAGGCGGAGGGTGGGTGGGTGGGTGGATGGGTGGCGGCGGGGGAACAATGTGTGCTCGGCTCCTCCACGATCGATACCAGGCCGCTGCCCCTCCTCTTGGCCCTCCTTCGCCTAGCCCTTGCTGCCCCCCCTCACTTTTCCTCTTTCCTCATCTCCTGCCAAGGAATTACTGCAGCCCTTTGTGCTTAAAACGCCGCCAAATATCGTTCCAGTCACGGAACAGGCAGAAACATCGGGAGTTCCTAGTGGAGAAACAGTCAGTGATCTTTGAAGGACAATTTGTTGGCATCACCATCTCTTTCATCCTCACCATCACCATCTTCACACCAACCTCAAAAACAGTGTTGTGTGAACGGTGATCCCACTGGTGGCGCGTTTCAAGCCAATGAATCCTTTGGTGTTCTGTGTTCTGTGCGCGTCACTTAAAAATTGCGCAATGGTAGAGCCAGTCATTGAAGGCATTACTCCATTCATGCTGGTGGAGAGGACCTCTAGCACTCCTGGTCACTGGTTGTCATTCAGCTAGAATAAGACAACTGAAACCTCTATATATTTACTCCTGTAGCACTTTTCGGATTAAAATAAATGTTTCCGGATCTCTTGTAGTTACACTCTGTAAACATAAAACCTCACGTGTACTTGCTATCAAACACTGTAACAAACCCAAACCTTGACAATGACAGTGCAGTGTTTATTGTTTTTCCCCCAACCTCGTACGAGAAATAGTGCCTGATAGTGATGGTGCTTGTGACTATACCATGCTTGATAGCGACAGAGTATACAAGTTGCCTGATAGAGACAATGCCAAGACACGAGTGTAGCTTTTGAATAGAAGCCTCAGGATAGGGGTCTTCTTTAGTTAAAGACAATCTCCCTTCTATGTATAATTCCCTATGTCATACCTATGTTTAAATAATAATAATAATAAAAAAAACATTAGAGATAGTTAATCAACGGATTTCATAACAAGCCAAACAAGATTAGTCTCATCCAAGTTTTCCCTAATTTTATCACGTCAAATGCATCAAACTGTTGCGTCATATCCACCTTACAACATATGCCACTCAAGTCAGTCTCTCACTCTCACTCTCTCTCTCTCTCTCTCTCTCTCTCTCTCTCTCTCTCTCTCTCTCTCCCTGAGCACTATACAAAAACAGCCCTACATAAATATTTCCCTCTGTCATTACCATGCTGAAACAATTTTACACAAATACTACCATCTTTCAACACCACACGAACACACACCATACCACACAGAAGGATCTCGCTCAATCATACAATCATACAATGCTATATAAATGCTTATCTTTTTGAGCACCACACCAACACACGCAACGCCACTGAAATAAGTTCCTCTTGCAACATCAAACCGTAGCACACACGAACACAAACATACACACACACACACACACACACACACACTACTACTACTACTACTACTACTACTACTACTACTACTACTACTACTACTACTACTACTACTACAACAATTACTACACAAAAGCGTCTCCCTCTAAGCGCAACAAACAATTCTCACTGTCACCTACACGTTTCTGCAATATTACGTGGCGTCTGTCGCTGCCAAGACACACAAACAATAACCTTCACTTTGCTTGTTAATATACTTTAGCGTGACAGCCTTCCACTTACTCCCAGCCTGCTCAGAAACGCGTCGGCACCAGGCAGAAGATGTGAAGCTTTACTCTGAGCATTATAAAGCTTCTCAATGGTATCGACATCCTTGAATTTTGAGCCATAATACAACTTTTCTTATCAGTTTTTTTTAATCATGCCTTTATAATTCTGTTTATTTGCTTATTCATTCAAATGGATTTCCTTGGTGGAAAGGTCTTGATGTACACTTATTTCTGTTATTTTGAATTATATACTCAGCCTGTATTCTGGAACTCGAGAAAAATAAATACAGCGCAAAACGTTATTCTAAGTAGTTGTTTTAGAAGTGCCAGATCATGTTCGACACAAAATGGCGCCAAACTCCGCACGCAACCAGCGAGAGAGTGACTGGTTTACAGACAACTGTACATATAAGATTCTACGTTCACTTTTTTTGTGTGCAAGAAGAGAGTCCGGCCAAGGGCAAAATAAAAGTGGGTTAAAAAGAAGAAGAAAAATAAAAAGGTCACTGAGGTGCTGGTCCCCTAAATTGTTTATAGAAGATTGAAGTTTTTTTTTTCTCTTTTTTTCTTTTCTTGTTGGATGAGGCAACTTATAAAACGGAATTGAATCTTATATCAGGAGTTTTCAGTACGAGAGAGAGAGAGAGAGAGAGAGAGAGAGAGAGAGAGAGAGAGAGAGAGAGAGAGAGAGAGAGAGAGAGAGAGAGAGAGAGATTGAATATTAGAGTAATTTGGTAGCTACATAATTCATTATAGTTTGGTTCTTTTCTTTGTTCCAGAATATGGAAAAAATTCTACTATTCCTAACACAAATTTCTGGGAACCCTGGATTAAAACCGAACCACCGTAACTAATTACAGAGTGAAAGGACCTCCAATGTTTCCTAATGATGGAGTAATTTGGCGATTTTATTTTCATTTCATGACTTATTTTGCTACTGTACATTTCCACTGGTCCAATCGTTACGCAAGTTGCACTGAAGACGGCAACACTACAGTTTAAAAAGGCTTCAGAAATTCTACCCTGTACCCAACAGGAGACCGTATTGTCAAAGAGAGCGATAATGTGAAGGTTGTGGAATCCTTATTCACTTCCACTGTATTCATAATTTTTCCTTTAATCTTTTTTTTCTTGTACTTTTGCTGAGTTTGCTAACTAAGACTAACGATTGAAAGATTTCTAGTCGATTAGAAGACATTTACTGCAAGAAAGGGGTGAAATGGAAGTGCATGTGGTAGGTTATTCATCTTTGGACCAAGGTATCCTGTTATTTGTTACTTGAGTGACAGATTTATAGTTGCTCAATGCCTTTTGCTTCTCCTGACTCATTTCGGTGAAGGCCGTGTGTCACTGTGTGTTTTATTGCCTCTGTGTTTTCTTTATAATGTTAGTAGATACATCTCAAAACATGGTATCTGAATAAATGTGAAAATATTTTTTTTGTGGTGTTATCACTCTGAACGACCTGAATATATATATATATATATATATATATATATATATATATATATATATATATATATATATATATATATATATATATATATATATATATATATATATATATATATATATATATATATATATATATATATATATACATATATATATATTATATATATATATATATATATATATATATATATATTATATACACACACACACTAACCAATTATAATCAATACCAACAGCAATATAAGTTAACACCACAACGTGCTTCACAAAATACACAAACCGGCATCCCTATAGCTGCAACAAACCAGTCAGTACATACATACGCGCTAAATTGATGACCAACACAACGTTCAGTTTTAAGAAACAAACTAATGTCTTGTACAGTCAGTTTCTTTCCGTGACCAGGAATAAACAGGATATCTGAGAAGACGCATAAATAATGTTGAAGTAAGGGCTTGATTTCTTTGTGTACACTTTTTCCTGCCATCGGCGGGAGTGGGCGTGATGGGGAGCCGGTTCTGGGCCTCACAAGTGTCAGACTTCCGGCTCACCTTCACTTTCATGGCAGTGACTCTCATGGTCGCGTGACAGCTGTGGAAAGATTTACAAGCATCTGCTGTTTTGCTCTGTCTTGTTCCAAACACTACCCTCAACTGCAGGATCTACGAGTATATTTGACTACAATACTGGATTCGTATTTCTAAAACGCGAGTTCTCACCTTCTTGCGTCATTATATACTCCAGACTTATGAAGCAATGATGGTCGAACAGTGACGAGGAAGAACTGTACGCACATTGGCAAAGTGTAGTTAATACGAGTACACACTAGCGTTCAGAGTTTTCCAAATGCGTCAATACGTATTTGCATGGGAGACACACACACACACACACACACACACACACACACACACAGAGAGAGAGAGAGAGAGAGAGAGAGAGAGAGAGAGAGAGAGAGAGAGAGAGAGAGAGAGAGAGAGAGAGAGAGAGAGATACAAACTAGTGTACATCATACCTTACTTATTGATACCTATTGAGCTTGTTTCTGATCTTTATATAGGTGTCTCTTTTACGTGTTAATGTTAGTCTTAAGATCCACACGAAAAAGAACACATGTTGAGAAGTGTTACCATAGCTTGAGGGGATGTGAGGACGATTCCCTCCTCACCACACCACCAGTAACGCGAAGCAGACCATCAAAACACGAAACTAAAGATAAAAGTAGAAAATATTCCACATAAGAGTATTAAACATATAAATTATAAGAATTAACCAACTGTGGATCTTCATACTCGCATAACCGGTGACATTTGGCTGAATCTTTCCAATAAAATGAAGGCTTGGCACGCATTTTTCACTGAACTGATGATATATCCATTTGGAAGGGATATTCAGATTCAAACCCCCACAATAATAACAACAACAATAAATGATGATAAAGAACCAGCTGCATAAGATGATTAATTTTTTATCCCCTAACACCCCGAAATAATTCTTTTAGGTCTCCCAGGACTGGCAGTTAATTATATGGCGCCTGGGTACAAGTGAAAAGTGACATTGGGATGCAAAATTTTCTCACCACCGGAGGGAAAGAATAGTCAACAAATTGCAGCATCTTCTCCAATTACAAGATGACTCTGAGGCCCACCAGACTTCTCTCTCCAGGGCGGCACTCAACACTCAGCAACTTTATAACCGCAGGAAGATCGCGCTGAGGGTACACTTTCTTTTGTCCGTTCCCCTGGAGACGGACGGCTTTAGGGTCGTTGAACCTTGAGGCGTAAGAGGTTGCGAACAAGGGAAGATCTAAGGGACAATTTCGCTTCTCCCATTTAGTCGCCAACATAAGTTATTTTCTCGTGGAGGATTAGATGAGAGAGAGAGAGAGAGAGAGAGAGAGAGAGAGAGAGAGAGAGAGAGAGAGAGAGAGAGAGAGAGAGAGAGAGAGAGAGAGAGAGAATCAGACCGTGAAACTCAATATCCTATGATTAAGCTCGCGGACAATAATTAGGTGGGAATGATGCTGACGTCGGCCTTGGCTTGGTAATTTTTGTTTCATGTTTTTTTTTTATTTCATTCTATCTATCCATTTATTATCAATGTCACTTTCTTTTTTTTTTTGCTGTGGGAGCTTCATGGAGTTGAATCATGATTATTCATCGTTATTTCTTGCCCCTCAACATGACTGGTAGAATTTAAAGATTGACATCCGTGGCAGTCTTTGTATCGGCAGTGCGTCTTGATCAAGGTCGTGTAGGGAATAAAGAAACACGTGGCGCGGCCTTTGTTAACATTGTTGCTACTGAGAGAGAGAGAGAGAGAGAGAGAGAGAGAGAGAGAGAGAGAGAGAGAGAGAGAGAGAGAGAGAGAGAGAGAGAGAATAATTAAAAATAACTATTTCCCTCTCACAAGCAGTGATCGTGTGGGTGGCACTACGCTCCCGCAGTAACTATCCCATCACCATCTCATCCCAAACCACCACCATCACCACCACCACCACCACCACCACCATAAACATGAACAATACAGGCAGCGTCACACTATGGAAAACCTTGCTATACCGTTCAGGGATTTTGTTCACCGTTATCAAAACGAAGGGGAGGAGTGAGTTAGGGGATGGCTTTGTCAACTAAGACCTATGACAAAGCATGAAACGCCTCACTCAGGACAAAGAACATGACGCGCGTTCATCTCTAGCCTTTGTTTCGCATTTCCTAGAGTTATTATTTTTGTCCAGGAATTACGGCAGAACGTAATGCAAAGTCGGGAACAGAAGGAACTCAGAAGAATAAGGGATGACGTAACGGACTACCTGTCGTCTGCTAAAAAAAATTTTAAAAAATGATAAACAAAAGGGAGCTATTTAGCGGATTAGTGGTCTTGGTCTGCTTGCCAAATAAGACAAGCACGCTTTGCATGACAGAGTTGCACAACAGATCCTCCCTTAAGATGACGTTATTGCAGCCGGTGTTCTCTGCACGAGTCTGGCACACGTGAACAGTACTATGAATCACTTCTTACTTCCCTTAACATACATAACGTCTGGCTGTGGTGTAAACTAATCAAAATACTTTCATAGGAAATTATACATCACAGTAATTCAATGCCAGGTAACACAATGATACAGAACTACCAACTCATGAAACTATCATATCCAGTTTCTGGAGTTATATGAATCAAATTCCGGAAAAAGTAAACTGATTTTTCCTTGTCAGTGTCTCGTTTTGCAGTAGTACTGTAAATTCTGATATGATTCCTTAACAGATGCATCCTAAACTTTAAAATGTATGCGCTGAACTAGAAGAAAAATAGCATGTGTTGGTATTGTCACATTTACACATAGAAGGTAACCGTCATGCAAAAGACAAAGCCCCAGATGTAAATAATAAAATCAACACAGCATTACACAAAACAATGACAGGCTTGTTAGTCAAACGATGTGCAGATCTTGTCTCTCTGCCAAAAGCGACACATCCACTCCGAGTACAGACCTGCAATGCCTAGTGATGAAATGTTTTAGGGATAAGTTGTACTGACAGCGGCAATACTTATCCTAATTAGCAGCGTAAAGAGACATTATTCAGTTTTAATGGTATAATGATAAATTCCCTGCAAAAGCAACATAGATGCACTAAGTTCGTCTTTTGGTATTAAGATTGCAACTTTTTGTACATGTAAAACAGTGTTCATGATAGATACACTTTCCTGCTTCCAGTTTTTGCTTTCTGATAAAAAAGTTTATTTTGTAATGAAGTGTTGTTAACCAATAAATAATAATTTTACACAAAGCAAAGATAAATCATGGTAGAGAGAGAGAGAGAGAGAGAGAGAGAGAGAGAGAGAGAGAGAGAGAGAGAGAGAGAGAGAGAGAGAGAGAGAGAGAGAGAGAGTGTGTGTGTGTGTGTGTGTGTGTGAATGAGTTTTGTGTAGAGTTAGAAATGGACTGTCGTGATGACATCTGACGCACAAATGGACGAGTCTCGTTGCCAGTGTTCACCAAGCATTAAGTATACAGGTATACGAGAGATGGTGGCCTCGCTGTACCAGTGTATAGTGTGTGGTGTGGTCTCAGTCCGGCCTGAAGTAGGTGAGTTTGAAATGGAAATGATTCCATTAGGTGCCGTAACAGCTTGGGTCGTATGGCACCACTAGGGTTAACGGGAGAACGCTACATCTCCCACTGGGCAACTAGGTTTAGGTCAGTATGAGTTCTGAGCTCTTTCCATATGGGAAGGAGACGCTGGGTGACTTGCAGGCCACCGTTATCAGACACCCACGCTCTCTCGTTGTTATATCCTACCTCTTACTTCAAGCATTCTTAACTCTCTCTCTCTCTCTCTCTCTCTCTCTCTCTCTCTCTCTCTCTCTCTCTCTCTCTCTCTCTCTCTCTCTCTCTCTCTCTCTATATATCTCTCTCTCTCTCTCTCTCTCTCTCTCTCTCTCTCTCTCTCTCTCTCTCTCTCTCTCTCTCTCAATTACTCTCTTTCATTCCCGACTTAATGACTCAATAGTTTAGCTAAAAAAAACGATAAAAAGGAAAAATGTAAGCTTTACACTGAAAGCACCAAATAATGTGCAGTTTCAGATTTAGTTTAGTTTTTTTAACATGATGAAAAACCATTTCTATGATTAAGCATTGGCAGTTATGAATTGGATCCAAATCAGTTCATTCAGTATGTGAATCAAACTTTTATATGTTTACTTGTGAGCACTAATGATCACAAACAATTCATTAGCTGTTCACTGGCTCATGGAATTCAGTGGACTGATATCCTACCTTCAGTTACGGTAGTAGTTGCATAACTGCCGTCGGTGCACACTTCCGGTGTTCAATGTCACCGGATGTGTGCAACCATAACATATACTATTTTAAAGAGACTTAATTGTAGTTTGACGCTCCCCCTCCGAATATTGACTAATTAACATCCTCCTTCAACCCTTAGCAAAGAGAACAAACAACTTGATACTTCCCTTCCTGAATATTAATTGATTAACCGACCCCCACTCCCTGCCTTTTTTTCCCACCCTGAATAAGGAAGATCCAGCAACTGAGCTGCTGTCCCCTTCCTCTTCTTGAATTGATTAATTTCCGGAATTGTTGTGAACCCGTGGCAGGTAGTAGTAGTAGTAGTAGTAGTAGTAGTAGTAGTAGTAGTAGTAGTAGTAGTAGTAGTAGTAGTAGTAGTAGTAGTAGTAGTAGAAATAGTAGTAGTAGTAGTACTTATTCAATAAACAGTACACGGCTAGTGATAATCTTACCGGAAACCTAATAATAAACATTTCGTGCCAAGAAAACCATTTCGACACCCTTAGAAACCAAAAGAACAAAATGAAAATCATAATAATAGTTAAAACAATAACAATAATTAATAGTAATAATAATAATAATAATAATAATAATATAATAATAATAATAATAATAATAATAATAATAATAATAATAATAATAATAATAATAATATAATAATAATAATAATAATAATAATAATAATAATAATAATAATAATAATAATAATAATAATAATAATAGAAATAAAAATAATGATAATAAGTCAACTGATGAAAAAATACATAGAAGCCATTTACCATTTACCTTTCCGCCCCACCACATGGATCTCTTCATTGATAAAGAATAATCTTCTTTATTATAGTGAAGGAAAGTCAGTTGCATTTATATCCCAGTCATACCCCTGTCCTCACCCCGAGCTACAGTAAGAGTGGAAACATTGTTAAAGGTTACAATACTTTATCACAATTAGTACAATTTATAGGAATTTTCAAGTGTATCTTCATGAGTGCAGCAATAGTTTAACGAAGATATAGTGTTATCAGTAGAGACCCAACTAATCATACTTGTGGTACCCCTTGAAAATTGTTCTTTTGAGAGACAAAATGGCACCCCTGAAAATTGTTCTTTTGAGAGACAAAAGCACTTCAAAATATCGGCAACGACCTAAGCCAGTCATCATGATAATTAAGGTGCTTACTGAAGGGTTTTATTTTCAATAGGATTTACTCGGTGATTAATAAAAACCATTGGAGTTTTATGCGGGACTGCGAGAGAGAGAGAGAAAGAGAGAGAGAGAGAGAGAGAGAGAGAGAGAGAGAGAGAGAGAGAGAGAGAGAGAGAGTGCGTGTGTGTGTGTGTGTGTGTATACTGGCATGAAGATATTTATTTTTCAGTCGATAACATATTCTTTTGAAGCCGACACCTCATATTTTTTTATTTATAATTATGCCATATTTTTATTTAAACCTGCCAAAACTTTTCTTTGACAAGAAATATGAAATTCTTATTAGATTATTTTCTTCATGATTTCTGACACTTAATTATTTTTTCGATTTTTTTATCTTCCCTTATCTTTTGTATTTGGACTGCATCACTGCCATTTATCTCTCAAGCTCAGCACTTCTCTCAAAAAACCTTAGCACTGAAAAATTCAATATTCCAACTCGAAGAACATCAAAAGGAATAGTTTGTCCGTGACATATCAAAACAAAGACTCATTACAGTGGTATTTAAATCTTCACCAATACCATCATTATATTTCCATGTTGGAAGTTAATTTTCGTTTATATTCATCAATGAATGTAGATTATCAACGTCAATGCATCATTCCTACTAAGTTTTCGTGCTAGCGAGGACTTTTATGTGAATTCTATTAAAGTAGACGATGCATTAATACTTCAAATAACATTGCTATTAATGTCCTTTACGTCAAGCACAGATAGGCTTTTAGACATTAATTAGATTGTGGGTACAGGCACGAGCAACATTTTTGGCTAAATTGTCATGTTGATCACTTCACTTTATTGCATATGAATTACAACAAAGATACAAGTTTATGTTAAGGTTGCACGTTTTAACAGCCGATGGCCGTGAGGAATGAATGTGAAGGATAAGTTTAGAGTTGTGATCATAATAGGTGAGATTTATTAGGTAAAAATTCTTGCTCGTACAGAAAAAAAAAATAAAAAAAAAAATGTGCGTTGACACTTAGCAAGTGGTTTCTCTTTCCCAAGAAAATCTACTTCCTCACAGAAGAGATCTTTCAACGCAAAACGAAAATAAAACATTCCTAAACACAATATAACCGAAATGAACCAGTTTCTATTGAGCTCCAGTCACTAATACCAAACAAGTCGTATATATGCACATCCAGTTCTTATCGATCATAACACATGCACGTTCCCAGCTTGACGGGTGAAAACAATTGTAACATGTGCAGCACGTAATCACACGAATCTCTACATGCAAATCAACGAACGCAATTCAAGGTTGTAATATTACAAAAGATCCAACGTTAAACGTATAACAATACAAGGACAGAGGGGAAGGGCAGAGCAAAGAAGGTGAGGAGAGGTTCTCGTAGAGGACGTGGAGACGGAGAGCAAAAAAGAACAAAGAGAGAGAGAGAGAGAGAGAGAGAGAG
>CM035184.1:19182757-19193400 GCA_020233015.1 Callinectes sapidus
ACACACACACACACACACACACACACACACACACACACACACACACACACACACACACACACACACACACACATACACATAAAAAAATCATGTGTTTTATATAAGAAATAGCACTTGTTTATCTTTTCCTTGCGTAGAATATTACATCTGTCACAAAAGGGGGTCGCAAGGGAAGAAAAATCTCAAGCCGCTCCTCTGTTAAGCTATAAAAGGGCAGACACTTGTGAAGAAAAGTAAATGTTAAAAAAGTAGACATTGAAGCCGCGCGCTGTCAAATAATACATTTCAACCTGTATAGGAGGGAGCACCACCACCATCACTACCACCATCAATACAACAACCACCACCATCACTACAACAACCACCACCACCACCACCACCATCACCTCCACCTGCCATCTTGATCTGGTGTGACCTCTGATCTCATCCCTCTAATGACATCGCCTGAAGGAACAAACATCGACGTAGGAAAAATAAAAAAAGACACTGATGACGCACATTACATATTACACTTACGGGAAATATTAAAAAAAAAAAGCAAGAAAAAAAAACTATTAAAAGGACTGATAGAGATAAATAAGATACTGATTACACTGAGATTACCTCGTATAACTTACTTAATTTCCTTTTTTCCTCTCTTACGGAACATTATACTGCTACTAACCCCTTCAGTACTAGGACACTTTTTTACCTCGAGGTTTGGGTGTGATTAGACGATATTATTGACATTAGGAAAGGTTGGTGGAGGTCAGAAGGTTAATGGCTAAAGACTGTACTATTTCAATCACCACATGAGTTTCTGAAATTGTATAGAATTGACAAATAATAAGCAGAGTTTTGTTCCAGTACTGGAGGGGTTAAGGATAGATAAAAATATTGCACATAGTTGAAAAAAAGAAAAAAATGAAGCTAAACTTTTAATCTCTATGCAAAGTAACTCTCCTGAAATTAATGAAATCATACCAACCACAAATTCAGGTGATAAAATTCCAGCTATTAGAATGAGAGAGAGAGAGAGAGAGAGAGAGAGAGAGAGAGAGAGAGAGAGAGAGAGAGAGAGAGAGAGAGAGAGAGAGATTAAAAAAAAAAAAAGTCATGATTGAACTGGCACTGAGAAGCATTAAGGTTGTTGTGGCACTCCCTGTACTGTTGGCACTTCTCCCGGACCATTCTCCCCCCCCCCCCCCCGTATGCTGCAGTGCCGATGCCAACGCTGGTAAGAGTAGACACCCTGGAATTAATACTGTCGAGGGAGGCGCTGCAGAAGGGGTGGAGGGGTGGAGGGGAGAGGGGAGGGCACATTGACAGAGACACAGATGAGTAGTCAGGGAGGTCAGCAGATGGAGGGAGAGGGTTAGGGACTCAATTTTATTATTAGACCAGCGGAGAGAGAGAGAAAATTATGAGAACCCAAAACAACAACAAACAAGCAGGGTTATTTTTAGTTTGGTTGCCATAAAGGTGTGTGTGTGTAAGAGAGAGAGAGAGAGACGTCACTGTTGCAAGTCTTTCTGGTTACTATTTTTTTTCCATTTGTTTCCTTGTTTTCCCTTCCCCGAGCTGTAATTGTATCCTCACTGCTTTTCTTTTCTTCTGCTTTTTTTCCCCATCACAACTTTCTCCGCGTCTTCCCTTCTATTTCCACCGTCCTGCCCATGCATCTCCACTCACCAGGTGCTGCTGTTACCTTTAGTGTGGTGTGCCCTACCTCCGTTTTCTTTACTCCTGTACCCTCCCACCCCTCTCCTCCTTCTCTCTCCTCTCCTCCCTCATCCCTCCCCCACCATTACCTTCAACTTCCATCTCCCTCCCTTCTCCCCTCCACTCACCTCTTCCCTTTCTCCCACTAATTCTATAATCTTCCTTCTTTATCGCCTTCCTTTCTACTCATCTCCCTCCTCTACTCGTGTCCCTCACCTTCTATTCATCTCCTTTCATCCCTCCACCTACTTTCCTCCTCATTCCACATCTTTATTGACCCACCTTTTCTCCATCTTTATGTTACTTTCTCCCCAGTTTTTGTCTGTTTTCTTAATCCTACCCACCTCCGATCCACGTCTCCATCTCGTCTCTAGTTCATTCTCCTCCCTCTTCTCCACACACCCGCACCACACACGTCTCCTTACTCGACCACCTTTAAAGGACATCATTGGACACCGCTTCCCTCCCTTCCCTCAGTTTTAGCCTGGTGTGGTCACCGTCATGACTCTCCTCCCCGTCTGGAGCACCTGTCTGGAGTCATCGTTGGTGGGGTGGGGAGGTGGTGGGAGGTAGATGGGCGAGTGGTGGTGTGGCCTGAAGCAGTGGAGGGGTCAGGTGTGTGGCTTACAGCTGCATTCATGGTGGTGATGGTGGTGGTGGTGACCTATCCGTGTTCAAAGTCTGTAGTATATGCATTAAGTATTGAAATGATGATGGCTCAGTATTATCACGCAAGGTTTTCCTTATGATACTAAACAATCACAAATGAAGTGATGATTGGTGATAATGAGCAGTTGTCTTATCTGTGCCTTGAGGAGTCCTGGTTTGCGTGTCCAAAGTCCAGGTGTGAGGGTGTTCACGTGAGGATGTTGTTGATATTGAAGGAGCATGAGATTCTGCCAGCTGCGGTGTCCTTGGTGTGTTTATTTGTTTTGGAACCACTTGTGTGATTACGTGGAGGTACAAACTCCTACTTTTCATCCTCTTCCTGAACAGAAATGCATAAGGTTAAAAGAAATGTTGAGCAATTTAGGAGTGATGTACATCAAATGAATGTTAGTTGGCAGCGGGTGAAGTCACTGCATTCAATAAATTTATTTGTGTGCAAATAATATCTGGCTGATAGTACTGGTGAATCCTAGAGACACTGCCTCCTTTCTGCCTGTAAAGCTGCGAAGATCTAGTTGAAGGTATTCCTTTAATTTACGTGACTCTTTAGATGTGTTGGTACTCCTGGTTGTGGTTATGACACACGTGTGTCGCTGTTACTAAGGGTGTGGTGCAGCGTACGCATCTCTGATGTGGAAGGCCATGCATTGATGTGAAAGACTGGAGGGTGTTGCTGTGGTGATGTGGTATGAGAGACAGCAGTGTGGTGGTGGCATAGGGCGGCGGAGGTCGCAACAGGCTCACAGGTCTGTGGGTAGCATTCTCCCGGCGTGGCGAGGCTGGGGCGAGGCGCTGCATTAATAAAGGGGCGGCACTAGTTGGTAGGAGCGGCCAAGCCTCGCCGCCACCTGCCGTCCCACACGGGTGACTTCTGGCTCCTCCGCGCCTAATGAAGGGCAGCGCGTCACATGTTCCTCAGTGGCTCATTTAATTTCAATTCTACTTTGTTTCATACACCCCATTAAAAAATGCTGAGCTGATCCAATCCTGCTCCTGACTTGCCTTCCTACCGGGTTTGCTTATCGCAGCGTCCAAGGCGGCGCCACTAGACTGTTTGGCACTCTGCATGCAGCCTCGTTACTTCCCTTAATTAATTCTTCCATATCAATTCGCTCACCTTCCATGCCTTGTAATGTCACCCAGATTCGTCCATTTTCAGTCTGTTCTGTCGCTTCATTGAATAAACCTACGTTTGCCTCGCAATTTATTGTAAAGTCACTAAGAGCCATGTGACGCACATACAAGTCATTCACTGGGAACAATTCCGCACGCCCTCAGAGTTAAGACTTCAAAAGACGAGCCACCGTAGCGGCACAGCAAACAACTTGTCAGTGCAATATAAAAAGGATCCGTGCTCATGGTTCCCAGGGGCCTCGCATGAGCAGCGCCTCTGTGCATCTCCCCCTCACCTACATGTTGTAAACCCTCACATGACACTTGCGTGCACCGCCACTGTTCCATGAGCGCCCTGCAGTGTGATGTGAAAGCTTTGAGGCGTTGCAACACGACCATTTTATTCTTTCTTTTTCATTGTTCTTGATCAGAGCGCCTCGTTGATTAGCAATACGCGTCCTTTTCTCACGAATGAGCTTCACTATGGTCTTGACCAGTGAGCCTCATTTTATAGCAGTGCGGGTTCTTTCTCGCGGACAAGTTTTGATGTCCTCCTGACCAGCAAGCTTCAGTTCAAAGCAGCACCGATCTTTTCCGTACCCAACTTTAGCGTCTTTCCGATCAGCGAGAAGCTTCAATTTACAGCAGCACGAGTCACGAGTTCCTGGCAAAAATGTGTATTATGTGGAAGGATGGTGAGGTTGGCACGGAGCCCATCGTGTTGTGGCACTTTAGAGCTGCCACTCCCACGCCGCGGGACACTGGTGGTGATGGTGGTGGTGATGGTGATGGTGGTGGTGGTGATGGTGAGGCGTCAGGTTCTCAGAAGGGAAGTCACAAGTGCCAGGTGTGTGTGTGTGTGTGTGTGTGTGTGTGTGTGTGTGTGTGTGTGTGTGTGTGTGTGTCAGGTTTAGGGTTTGTCTTGTGAGGGAAGGTTGGCGGGAGAGGGGGAGTAGAGAGGGGCAGAATAATGTAAGTGTGTGGAGATAAAGGGAAGACATAGGGTAGCGAGTTGACGGTGGGGAAAGGAAGAGAGGATTAGAACAATTTAAAACAGTATAGATGTACCTTAGAGAGAGAGAGAGAGAGAGAGAGAGAGAGAGAGAGAGAGAGAGAGAGAGAGAGAGAGAGAGAGAGAGCATTTCCTCGTTGAAGTCCTATTTTAATCCTTAACTCCCTCCTCTCCTAATAAAGGCCTTTCATGTGTCAAAGAACTTTTAATTCACCTCCCAGCAACAACAACTGTCACAATAAATCTAATGCTGATGATTACTATGACAGCCAGTGTGTGTGTGTGTGTGTGTGTGTGTGTGTGTGTGTGTGCGTGTGCGTGTGCGTGCATGCGTGAAGGCTACACTCGAGGGGACCGCCATTGTGTGAAACGTGAGATTCCTCTACAACACCTGAGAGGAACCTGCGTCTTTCACTGGGGCGCTACACGGCTCAGCGTTAAATATCCCAAGGTGTTCCCGCCCCCCACCTTTCCTTCCCACACACTGTCCCACCATCCATCCTGCACGACGCCGGGCCGGAGTAGGAAGAAAAAATAGATAATCCGTCACTCTTGAGGCTTTGGCATTGACGCACACTTGAAGTAAAATGGGAGTATTGAGGGTGAAGGACAGGAATTTCAACAGGAAGGAAAAGTGCAACTGAAATGGGGAATAGAAGTGAATATAAGAGGGAATAAATGGGTGGAAAGGAAGATTCAGTCCTCCTTACATGATTGAGAAGAGTGGAAACACGAAATTGAAATAGAAGGGAAGTTTTAAAGATAAATTGCAAGGATATAGGCAGGAATTTGAACTGGAGTTGAAATGGAAAACAGAAGTGAGTGTGGGAGGGAATTAATAGATGGTAGATAAGATTCAATCCTCCTTACATGATTGAGACGAGTGGAAACATGTCATTGAAGTAGAAGGGAAGTTCTGAAGGCAGGAATTTAAACGGGAATTGAAATAGGAAAACTGAACTGAGTGTGAGAGTGAATTGATGAGTGGTAAGGAAGATTCAGTCCTCTTTTACACGACTGAGAGGAGTGGGAACATGAAGTTATTGAAACCTGTGTTTAGAAAGGGAAGTGTGAAAGATGGAAGCCGTTTATTATTTTGTTTCTTTCGTTTTTTTTGTTCTTTGTTCTTTTTTTTGGCAGTTCTTTTTATTTTGTTTTAATGTGCTTGTGTGTTTACGTGTTTCAGGAGGAGGTGATGGGCAGTTCTCTGTACCATTACACCAACATGGTTGACCACAGTGAGGTGGAGCAGCTCACCTCCTTCAAGAACCCCCACCAACCTCGCCGGGCCTTCCTTCGCCTCAAGTGCACCCTTACCAGCAAGGGCCGCTCCGTCAACTTCAAAAACGCCACTGACAAGGTCATTGCCTCCTCCTCTTCTTCTTCCTCCTCCTCCTCCTCCTCCTCCTCCTCCTCCTCCTCCTCCTCCTCCTCCTCCTCCTCCTCCTCCTCCCCCTCCCCTCCTCCTCTCCTCCTCTTTACGTTGATGAAGGAAAACTTTTAGGACAGTAAATGCTATATGACTCAATTAATGTGATGCAATGAAGGCCATCAGTCTTAACCTTTTGTCAGATAATGGCTGTATTTTATCACCCCCATGAAGTTTTTATTGAAAAGGAAAAGTAGAGACACTAAAACTTTGAAACTGCTCCATCATTCGTAGTGTCAGTGGTGTCTCTCCAAATTACACTCTTAACTTGCATAACAAACGTTTTATTGAGCTTTATTTGCGACCATAGCATTCAGAAGGTTAAGGTTGGTACACTGGATAGCACAGTGTTGGTGTGGTGGAAGGGAGCATGGTAACCTGTTTATTTTTCTGTATTATTTCATTTGCATTGATTATTATGAGTGGATAAAGTGTTTTTTATTTATTTATTTTTTTTTTTTTATTTATAGTCTTCTTGATAGGTAGATTTAATGTATATCCGATTTTTTTCGATGAATCAGACTTCTACTACTACTACTACTACTACTACTACTACTACTACTACTACTACTACTACTACTACTACTACTACTAATTTTACTGTTACTACTTTTCTTTCTTCTTCTTCTTCTTCTTCTTCTTCTTCTTCTTCTTCTTCTTCTTCTTCTTCTTCTTCTTCTTCTTCTTCTTCTTCTTCTTCTTCTTCTTCTTCTTCTTCTTCTTCTTCTTCTTCTTCTTCTTCTTCTTCTTCTTCTCTTCTTCTTCTTCTTCTTCTTCTTCTTCTTCTTCTTCTTCTTCTTCTTCTTCTTCTTCTTCTTCTTCTTCCTCCCTCCTCCCTCCTCCTCCTCCTCCTCTTCCTCCTCCTCCTCCTCCCCTTTCTCCTCCCCGCCCCGTTTTCTCTTGCATAATGTTTACCTTACTGAAGGCAAATGGCGCATGTGGGAAAACGGGAAGAGGGGGAAGAGAGAGAGGGGAGAGAGAGGGGAGAGAGAAGGAGAGGGAGAGCGAAACGGTTTGCAATAATCTGCTTTAGTCTTGGAAAAAAGCGAGAGTGGTTTGCAGAACTCCATCCATGCATTGCTCGCTGATTCTCTTGCTCCCTTGCTCTCTCTCACTCTTTCTCTCTCTCTCTTTTTTTTTGTCGATCTCATAATTTTTTTCTTTTTCATTCAGTTTATTCCAACTCTAACAATAAATATGTAAAGTAACTACTCCCCCCCCCCCTCTCTCTCTCTCTCTCGTCATTTAGCACGTTCCTCTCACTTCTTATCCAGTCACATTACTCTCTCTATTACTCTCCCAAGCCAACATACACACAAGGGAACGTCAATGAATCCACTGCAGTATATATATGAACATGGGTAGTCAGAAGAGGTATTTGTTGCAATATGAGCTGTGTGTCAAAAAGAAACCAATATAAAGAGAAATTATAGGTCGTCTTAATCTAAAAACATGTTGAAAACTACAAAAATCTCAATATCGGTCAAGATAATCTAAAAAACAAAACAAAACTGTAACAAACAATATACAAAACCGCTTTAAGAGAAACTCATTCTCTCTCTCTCATTAAATGCAGACTAAGAATATATCTTATGTATTGTGGGTCATCTTTTATAAATCCACTAACAACTGATCATATAAACCTCACTCGAAATAGGTATTCTGAGATTGTAGAGAAGAAATTTTTAAGTTTGTTGCAGCAGAGTCGCAAACTTAAAAAATAGAGCAGCCTTGGAAGTTATTACGCAAAGTACACATGAAACTTTTAAGAACCCAAAACTCTAAGTACCTTAATGTAATCTCTGGTGACGCTGTTTTAGACTTCTTTTTTTTTTTTTTTTTAGTTCTCATTTTCTTTATTCATTTATTTCATCTTAAATTTTTGGAGGACACATCATTCTGGCTTTTTTTCTATTGTTTCCAGTGTTTTTTTCTTTCTTGTTTTGCATTTCCTGGATGACACTTTGCTTCAGAGTTTTCTATCGTTTTCTGTTTTCTTACCTTCACTTTCCCAAAACAACGAGAATGTGAATGGTGTGTGTGTGTGTGTGTGTGTGTGTGTGTGTGTGTGTGTGTGTGTGTGTGTGTGTGTGTGTGTGTGTGTGTGTGTGTGTGTGTGTGTGTGCGCGTGTGTGTGTGTGTGTGTGTGTGTGTTCCCAGATGACACTTGTTTGAGACTCTCCTATCGTTTGATGTTTTTTTTTAATCATTTTTTTTTATTCACAATTTACTTCTTCCTTAAACAACACGAAGGTAAATGGAAAAATTTAATGAGGTACCTCAGACTTTTTTATTTATTTATTTTTTTCATTCCTGGATGACACTTACTTCAGACCTTTCTATCTTTTTTTCTCTTTTTTTCATCATATTTAATTTTACTTTCACCTTTCCTAAACAAGATGAATGGGAAAATTTAATGAGGTACCCGAGAGATCCTTTCTATTTACCGTTAAGGGGAACTTCGCCTTTCCCACCTAATCTTCCAATCACTGTGACATATTCTGGTTTATAATTTTTTCTTCACCACCAAACCACAAAATAGAAGAAAAAGTGTGTAATGCTGTCCAAATTTTGTATCCCCTTACTTTTTGCATTATATTTATTTTTCTACATTCTTGGTTTTCATTTTATATTTTTCACTTTTATATATAAGAGGAGAAGGCTGACAAAAAAAGCCCACTAGTTTGCCAGCCCACTAACAGGTTTGAAAGAGACAGCTAAAAGAATAGGACAAATGTTTTGACTCCTTCCTCTTAAATAAAGTCGATTCTTAGGAAATTGGAAGTACAGAAGCAGGTCGGAGGTTTCAAAGTTTACCAGAGAGAGGTATGAATGATTGAGAATACTGGTCAACTCTTTTCTTTCCTTAGTCCTTCTTTCCTTCCTTCATTTATTCACTCAACAAGAGACATCTCAGTAAACTTTCCTTTCTTTCTTTTCGTCCGTTTCAATATAAGTTCTCATTGATTAATACACAGATTCGCAAAGCCGTGAAATGCATCTATTCATACATTTCTCAAAGTGTATAGAGAGAGAACACCTTACCCAATGTTTTCCTCTCTTCCTCTTTCCCTCCCTTTTCTCCTCTTTACCTTCCATTCCCTTCACTAAAACTTAACTGTCATCAGGAGAGCGCATTTCTCTCTATTCCTCTTTCTATCTAAAGTTCATAACGACAAAAAAGGACCAAAATATAATGTTCAGTGAAGAGGTTGTGTCATTTAAAGGATATAGACTTATCAAATCTCTCTCTCTCTCTCTCTCTCTCTCTCTCTCTCTCTCTCTCTCTCTCTCTCTCTCTCTCTCTCTCTCTCTCTCTCTCTCTCTCGTGTGTGTGTGTGTGTCCCATAAGACATAACCACAGTCACCCCAAGTAGGGCCCTTCCCCAATAATGATTCCCCCCCCCCCCCAACAAAAATGATCATTTCTATTGGAAAGATAGCCAATCTACCCTATCCAGTTTTCCCACCAGCTTATGACGTCACCCCGGTAACTATGCCATGCCACACACACACACACACACACACACACACACACATAAAGGCAATGTTTCGTGTCTTTTCTTATACAAAATCACAATAAAGTACCACCCTCAGTGTACCTTCAAAACAATAGTGTATGTCTGGAAGATTTTGAAGTGTGTGGTAATATTAGATAAAAACAAAACGAAAAAAAAAGAACAGTTTTCATTGTCTCTATGTACAGTACAAGATGCTGTGTTGGCATGGAATACACTTTTCCCTTTCACCATATCAGTGTGTGTGTGAGGGGGGGAGGGGGGGGTTGAACTCACTCCTCACCAACTGCAGATTCTACACATTCTTCCTGCATGTTACTTAGTAGCTCAGGAAGAGATAGTTACGGGAGGGATTTCTTCGTATAAAGTAGTGGAGGGTGCTGTGCGTCAGTCGGGTATGTGCGCCACGTCCCGTTAAACAAATAAAAGGAGAGTGAAAAGACAGAACGAAATTACTGTACCACCAGTGCTGCTCCTTTACCTGTGTGAGCCAGAGACAGAGAGAGAACCAATGGATATCCACACGATACAATGCTGATGTAAATTGTGTTTTAGACATCAACGCTAACACTTTTGATAGCACACATGAATATCACTGTTGGTCACTGTCACCTAGTTCGAAGCAAAATTAACCTTGCTTGCTAATTGATGCATCGCTGCAATCCATGACTGCTAAATAGATGAAGGCAAACAAACCTAGTCTCAAAAAATCAATGATGGGGTGGAAAGGGCATACACCCACTATAAAAAAAAAAAATAGATAGATAAATAATAAATAAATAAATTTGTTTAATTTGTAATGGAAAATCGTTGTTTAGGTAATGAGTGTTGTTCGCGCTGCAGACAGAATCAATGACAAAATTTGTTTTTGTAAAGAATGAACATTTTAGCGTGGTGTTATTACTTATTTAGTAATTCAAAAACATTATGACTCGGTTTCATATAATTCAAATAAAACCAATATTTTATATTATGAATAAGGAAGGACTCGAAGTAAAATAATAACACAAATGATATAAATGACAACAAAAGAAATAACATCAAATTCGTTCTTGAGTGAAAAGCGAAAACTTGGCAATACATTATATTCCCCTCCAGCCAATCCGTACTCCTGCGAGCAGTTCAATGAATTGTTCCTCTTCTTATGTAAAAATCTTCTACGAAGCTCAACAAGTGTTTGATTATTTACACACTAATTTTA
>CM035184.1:19233909-19236409 GCA_020233015.1 Callinectes sapidus
AGAGAGAGAGAGAGAGAGAGAGGTTGCTCTTTCTTCCCCTCTCTCTCTCTCTCTCTCTCTCTCTCTCTCTTTTCTGCTGACGAGAACACTACAGATCAAGAGGAGGAGGGAAGAAGAGGGGAGAGGAGAAAGGAGAGCTTTTTTTAAGTCATGCTTTTAAACATTTTATCCGCAAAAACGCGTAAAGAGGATGAAAGTTTTATTCCCCCATTCTTTATCTCTTCATCTTTTCTTATATAATTTGTTTACGTTGTTTCCACATTCAGAAGACGGATATAAAATGCTAAAATAGTTTGTTTCGTCGAATCTTTTTTTGTATTTCAGTGTATTCGTTTTTTATCTATTATACTTCTCTACTTATTTATTTATCTTATTTTGTTTATTTTTTAACCTTTTGTTTTTTACGTGGATACTGAGTTCTATCTCTCTAACACTTTCTATTGTCTTCTTCGCATAGTCATTTCAATTGTTTCATTATCATTTGCTATTTCTACATCTCTCTCATCTTTGGTATAAAAATTAAAGGGTTTCTCATTGCTCCATTGTTGGTGTTTAATACTTTTCTCTCTCAGTGTCGTTATAATTCCCAGACGAGTCTATTGCACGTTATTGTTATTTTGCCCAACAAAATTCTCCTGCAACAAACTGTCTAAATTGTTTCTAAAACCGTGTGGCTCCTGTCTCTATTATAGTTCATTAATATGTATCGCGTTATTAATTCATATTTATAATCATTGCCTATTATCATATCAAGATGCCTCTGGAACAAAATTACCCAGTTTTTTTGGGTAGCTTTCTTTGTGAATAATTTTTTAAGCAAATGCAAACTAAGCGGTTTTTTCCTTCCATTTTTGGATTCTTTATGAGCATCATTGATACGAAAAAGAAGTAATTTACCGACCGTGTTGCATATGTATATTCACTTATGCTACATTATGTAATAATAACTTTCTCTTCATATTTTATAACGCTGACTTAAGCAATCTTGCATGTATCATGATATCATAATATCATTATTTCACTTAATTTAATATCCTTTTCCTATTTCTCTCATGTTCTACAACTGCTAGTATCTAAATGTCTATAAGGGGTTTTTGATGACGATAGCAATGATAATGACAGTTGTAATATTGGTGATGATGATGGTATTGATAATGATGATAATAATAATAATAATAATAATAATAATAATAATAATAATAATAATAATAATAATAATGATGATGATGATGATGATAATAATAATAATAATAACAACAACAACATAATGATGAAAATGATGACAATAATGATAATGATGATAAAAACAATAATGATGATACCATAACTACCACTACCACCACTACCACCACCACCATCACAACAACACAACGACTACTACTACTACTGTTACTGCTACTACTACTACTACTACCACTACTACTATCAAAAACAACAACAACAACAAGCAACCCAGTAGAGAGCAGTGAGTATTGACTGGGCTTACGGACACTGAGCTCTGTCTACTTCATATGTAAGGTATCTATAGAAAGGCAAATGGCAAAGTGAAATATATATATACACCAAAAGTATAGTATTCCCTTCAGTACTGGATCGCTTTTTTACCATGAGTTTTCAACATTAGAACCTAAAGACATGAATAAACGAGGAGCGTTGCAAGAGGTCGTTAGGCATATTCGTTGCCGTCCCCATGTGAACACCGCTGCTTAATTCCACCCATCATCCTTATCCATAAACTTGTCCAATCTTCTTTAAAACTCTTTGATTAGATGATTTTGTTGACATTACGAAGAATTTACGGAGTTCAGAATGATAATGGGCAGAGTCTTCACCATTTTAATCCTTGCATAAGTTTTTGAAGCTTTATAAAATCAATATCAAAATGTAACAACAAACATATACATAGCAATTAACATAAATTGAAAATGAAGTGAACAACAAATTGCGCACTCGTATATAATCAACCAATCAGTCATGGGGGGGGGGGGGGGGGGGGATAAGCCGCAGGACGCGTCGCCTCGCATACCCTACGGTGCCCTCTCCAGCTGTCACGCCTCGTCAGTCTCCTACAGCCTTCCTTCCCGTACCCAGTAACTCCCAGCAAGAAGCATCGACTCGCCGCAGCTTTGAGTTCTGTGGGCGTCCCTTTGGCGTTCTACAAGTTGGTATACAGAGACACGCCCAAACCAGTAAGGGCACCAAACATTCTTTCCCCTCCAGTGAGAGACAGTTAGTTCTGAGCTGGTCATGAGTGGCGAGAGGAGGAGGCAGTGGCGAGGCAGCTAATGGAGATTGTGGAGCTTTGTTGGAGATGAGGCGTAGGTGATGAGAGTGACTATATATAGCTCCCACTTTGTTGGTAAAGGACTCAGACAGGTGGTGGTGGTGGTGATGGTGGTGGCGGTGGTGGAGGCAGCGGTGACAATAACAATTACCTACACACACACTCACCAACGCACACACTCAACTCCACCATAAACAAAGCGCACTCTCAATTTAT
>CM035184.1:19246409-19248562 GCA_020233015.1 Callinectes sapidus
ATTTGGAGGCATTGTGCTGTCATTTGCAACTTTAACCTGATCAACAGCGGCGGCGCAGCCAAAACCAGGTCATGTTCTCATTCCTTTCTTTCAATGCGATCCACGGTTCTTTGTGTCTTTTCTTATTCAAATCACCTCCCTTAAAAAGACAGAATAAAGCATCGAATAAAGACTGTTTTCACCTTCCTCTCCCTTTATTTCTTCACCCCATTGCTTCCTGCTCATTAAGCCTTTATAGCGAGAGGGAGTGGGAGGAGGGACAAACAAGAAGAAAGGTGAGCTCAGAGAGAGAGAGAGAGAGAGAGAGAGAGAGAGAGAGAGAGAGAGAGAGAGAGAGAGAGAGAGAGAGAGAGAGAGAGAGAGAGAGAGAGAGAAAAGAGATAGGGGGGAGGAGAAAAACTAGGATAACAGAGAGGTACGGATGGGTAGAAACGAAGAAAAGGAAAAGAGGGGGTGGTGGATGGGGAGGGAGAGGGGGCACATCTGCTTACCTATCCTCCAGGCGTGAAAGAACACTAAGTAATGATTACAGTTTTCTTTCCACCACACGAATTAGGTCAGGTGTGCAGGTAACTTTCCGGGAAGTAACCTTTTTCATCTTTTTTTTTTTTTTTTTTTACGTATAATTTGTATTAATGGTGTGGGCGTGCTGGAAGTGTGTTAATGAATACTATAGGGGGTGGAAAATGCTTTGGAGAGGGGAAAAAAAATACCAGAGTGAATACATTAGAAAACTGGACTAGGTTAAAAAAATAAATTAATGTCATGCTTGGGAGAGAGAGAGAGAGAGAGAGAGAGAGAGAGAGAGAGAGAGAGAGAGAGAGAGAGAGAGAGAGAGAGAGAGACCACTTATCCAATCCCTTGTAACTATCTTTGGTAATTTATCATTTTTTAATTTTATTTCATTATCATCCCTCTCCCTCATCCGATAAAAAAAAAATAAATAAATAAACAAAGGAAAATTATTTTACGTATCTGAAGTCGTCAAAATAAGAGTAGATCAAATGAGCAGATCCAACAGCTGGGCTCACCTTTCCAAATCAAGTCAATTATCACCCCTCATTATTTTCCTAAACCATTATGCTTCCCTTCAAAAAGAATCTCTCTCTCTCTCTCTCTCTCTCTCTCTCTCTCTCTCTCTCTCTCTTCTCTCTCTCTATGCTCTCTCTCTCTCTCTCTCTCTCTCTCTCTCTCTCTCTCTCTCTCTCTCTCTCTCTCTCTCTCTCTCTCTCTCTCTCTCTCTCTCTCTCTCTTCTACAGCAACCCTAACAACAACACACAAAAAAAGACGATCGTGTCCACCGTTTCACACTCACCAGCATATACCCAATGATAGAGAAAAACCCCTTGCCCATATACCCACACCCCCATTCATCTGCCCGAAAAGTGCATCCACCTCCCTGCCTCCGAAGGCTTCGATCTGTGTAGGTAGAGGGCGATCATATCCTCATTAGCCATATACTACCAAGAATATATAGACTACACTTACCACCTGTATCAAACATAAATATACCAATAGATTTCCACCAATTATCTCCAGCCTATTGACCCTGCACAGACACACACACACACAAACACACACACACACACACACACACACACACACACACACACACACACACACACGCACACACACACGGTAGACATACAGTAACTCCTGCTATATAAGTCAGCAAGGCAGGGGGGGGGCAGGGTAGCGCCCACCGCCCAGTGACGTCACTCACAGCTGATGACGTCACAGCTGATGACGTCACAGCTCAATATTTACGTAGCGCAAACCATTTTGAAAATGACCCCTCGATAAAACGATGACAGACCAATCTATTGCATCTGTTTCGACGCGATAAATAGGATAACTAATTCCTAAAGTACAAACACACTCCTAACAAGACAAATTCTTAAGAAATTCTAAGGGAAAAAAACGTTTTTTTGAAAATATGATACTTTTGAACACTCATTAAATACCCCCTAACTGCCAATTCAACGGAACCAAAACACATTTCAAAATAATCGATCCATTATTCTTCATTATTTTTAAAAGTTTGGAGTGATTCAGAGGCAGAAATAAACTGTTGAAAGGCTGATAATGAAGTTTTTAATGTAATATTGACACCGCTGAATAACACAGTTCCTCTCCACTCACTTCACTCAAC
>CM035185.1:36397-48402 GCA_020233015.1 Callinectes sapidus
TAGAGAGATCCTTAGAAAGATCCTTAGAGATCCTTCACAAATACGATCCGTCAGTCAGCTACGACGGCCTTCCTCAACTCTGCAGAGGCATTGAGAAACTGGGCGGAAGGCGGGTGTCTCAGGAATGGGTCTTAAGTCTGCGGAAATGCTCGGTTCAGTGTTCTCAGGGAATCTAAGGCGTGGTATTGAGATGTGTCGCTCCTTCATCCTAGTGACGTTGCCCACCCAAGCGCCAAAGGGTAGAAGACGAATGAAGTTACGAAAGATTAGTAGAAACATTGATGAAGGATTGAGATGTGTAAAAATATAGCAAGAAAATATTTGATCAGCAGAAATGAGATAATAAATGACTAGAAATAGAAGTTAAATGAAGAATATAAATTAAAACAAAAGAACAAAGAATAAAAGACGAATAGAAAGCCAAGGGCAAGAGGATACATCCATCTACCGTGACAAAGGACATGGCGAGGGAAAGATGAACTCGATAAGAGAAAGGAAGGGGATACCAGGAAGAAAGAAACAAGGAGGAGGAGGAGGAAGAGAAAAGGCATTCATCCCGCGGCATGGAGGAGGTAGGGAAGAAAAGATGCAATAAGAAGGAAGAAAGAAAAGGAGTGAGATCTTTAGGAAGCGGAATAAAAAAAGTCAAAAGAAAGGAAGAAGAACAGAAAGAAAAAGATAACGAAGAGTGAGACAAAACGAAGGAATTGACAGAGACGAAGACAAGACGTGATTGAGGAGGAGGAGGAAGAGGAGGAAGAGGAGGAAGAATATAGACGTCCTGCAGGAAAGGAAAGACGGAGTAAGGCAGGAGGACATATTATCCATCACTAAAGCACATATTTGCAACCCGAGTCCTGCCTCCATCAATCCTCAGGAGCCCAAAGGAACACAAACAAGAAACAAACAACAAACAACAGCATTATTGTACCTTCACACTGAAAAAGAAAGAGAAAGAAGTGCGTGAAAGATAAACCATGTATAATGACCACTACCATCACCACCACAACCATCACCATTACCACAAACAGCATCACAATCGCCTTCCTCTCTCGCTCTCCTTTCACACACATTTCCTCCTACTATTGTTTCCCCTTCCCTCCTACTATTGTTTCCCCTTCCCATTATTAACCATTAATTCTATCTCCCTCCCTCGCTCACCCTGACCGTCTTTCCTGACTACTCTCTCTCTCTCTCTCTCTCTCTCTCTCTCTCTCTCTCTCTCTCTCTCTCTCTCTCTCTCTCTCTCTCTCTCTCTCTCTCTTCCTACGCAGTACTAAACAAGGCAAAAGATACGTTCACTTACTGTTCCAATTTGCCACGACTCCCCGTCACGCCACATTCCCAGCAGCCCTAGCTCGGATCCCAGACTGCACCACAAGAGAACACAAAGGAAAAACAAATGCCACTGTCTAATTTTGTGATTTTTAAAAGTGTGTTTTTTGAGCTAATGTGTACTAATGTAGTTTAGTAAGAGATGTAACACACTGAATATATCACAATCTATATACTCTTTCAATATCTACTAATGAAAATATATACTTGAATAAAAATTTAAAAAAACAGTGTAGAATAAGGGAAAATAGGAGGAAAAGAAGGAAGGGAGGGAGTAAAGGAGGGAAGGCGAAAAGGAGAATGAAGTGAAAGTAGAGAGTTGATATGATATAAGGGAGAGGAGAGAACATTTTCTGGCTGAAGGAGTTACAAGTGGCCGGTGGCACCCTTATTAAGTCCCGTGTGTGTGTGAAGGGAGGAGAGGTAGTGGCAATAGTAGTAGTAGTGGTGGTGGTGGTGGTGGTAACAGAAGTAGTAGTAGTAGTAGTAGTAGTAGTAGTAGTAGTAGTAGTAGTAGTAGTAGTAGTAGTAGTAGTAGTAGTAGTAGTAATAGTAGAGTAGTAGAAGTAGAGGTAGTACAGTAGTAGTAGTGCAGAGAAGGAGGAGGAAAAGAAAAAAGGAGGAGGAAAAGGAACAAGAGGATGAAACAGAAGTATAACTAGCAAACACCAAAAAATAAAAATAGAAAATGAAAACTGACAAAGATAAATATACACATCCGTCTTTCTGTCAGTCTGTATGCGTATGTATTTCCATTGATGAATTATATCACTAACTCATCTCTCTCTCTCTCTCTCTCTCTCTCTCTCTCTCTCTCTCTCTCTCTCGCTCTCGCTCTCGCTCTCGTTCTAAAATTACCACGCCACGAAGTATCAGACAAGTTAAGTGACGCTGGGTAATGAACGCCCTTCGCGGCTCCCAGAATACTTCAAGGTGAGACAGAACACGGAATCCAGAGGTAGAGTGAGGGTGGCGCGCACTCACTGGATCACGCGACACCTGCACTGCACTTATGTCTAATTAACTCTCAGGTGAGGCGAGAAGAAAACGAGGGAGTACAGGTGGAAGGGAGTACAAGGAGAAAGTGAATGAGAGTAGAAAAGGGAGGGGGGGTAGAGTAAATTAGAGTAGAGTAGAGAGAGGGGGGGGGGGAGTTTCTGTGTAGTAATATTGGTTCATTCGATTTCAAAATGTTATGAGTTTCTTTACGTTTTCTTCGTCACATTTTGTTTTCTTATTAATGTAAGAATTGTTCGGAAAAGATAAAAGAGAAAATAAAAATTACTGAATACGAAAATAATATAAAAAAGAGTGAAAAGTGATTCAATTAAAGAAAAAAAGGGAAAACTACAAAAGATTTCTTAGAGTCCTTCCATCTCGACTATAGATAAAAGAGAAAAAAAAGGGAAAAAGATACAAAATACTGAGTAAGAGAGATAATAGAAAAAAGAGGGAAGGGAGAGTAAATTGATGAAAAAAGGGGGAAAAGTACAAAAAATTTCTTAGCGTCCTTCCATCTCGGCTGTAATGAAAACTTTGTAAATCCTCCAGAGACCAACTTCCCGACTGGTCCAAATGGGAGGTCAGGGTGTGTGTGTGTGTGTGTGTGTGTGTGTGTGTGTGTGTATGTGTGTGTGTGTGTGTGTGTGTGTGTGTGTGTGTGTGTGTCTGTGTGTTTATGTTTTCGAGACACCGGAAAGAAGCGTAAAAAAAAAAAATTAAGACGGATAAAAACAAACTTCATAACTTGATGCTCTTTTGCTCCTCCCTAAAAAATAAACAAAACTGTAGAAAATATCCCAAAGGAAGAAAGAGGCCAATTTGTTTCCACTTTCGAAACAGTTCAGGGTGTGTGTGTGTGTGTGTGTGTGTGTGTGTGTACGTGTGTGCGTGTGTGAATGTGTGTGTGCAGAATAGCTCAATATATTAATACATTATCAAATATTTACACATTCGATGATGAAGAAAAACAAGAAACGATTAGACAGGAGACCAAATCCATCAATAAAAGACACGAAAGAAAAAAATATAAACGAAACAAAAGACAAAAAAAAAGATTAAGAAAAAAAATAAGAAAAAAGTAAATAAGACAAACAACACACACAAACACAAACACAAAGACACACACACACCAATACAACACGACTCCTAACTAACACAAAACAACACTGCCTTCCCTTGCCTGTCAAACATCGCCTCACTTCACCTCACTTCTATTCGCCTCGTCTGGCTTCGTTGTTGCCGCTTCCCGAGACAGATCAGGCTCCAGGGGGGTGGCGGCTGTGGTGGTGGTGGAGGCAATGGGGCCCTCCAATGTCTACACAAACCGCCTCTTCAGCCTGCCGCAAGTTTTAACGAGGAGTAGCTTCTCGTATCCGGCGGGAGGGTAAAGTATGGCTCTCTCACAATAGGCGCAGCAGAAGGAGGAGGAGCAGAAGGAGGAGAAGCAGGGGAAAAAAAAAGAGGAGGAGGGAAAGGAGGGTTAAGTGAAGGAAGACACGACAGATGGCAAGCGAAACATCGACCGGTGAGTGTCAGTATTAGCGAAACTATGAGAAAATGTGGAAGGTAAAGATAGACACACGATATAGCGACGAGAGAGAGAGAGAGAGAGAGAGAGAGAGAGAGAGAGAGAGAGAGAGAGAGAGAGAGAGAGAGAGAGAGAGAGAGAGAGAGAGAGAGAGAATATATATATATAGGCGTAATCAGCACCAGAATAAATAAAAAAAACATAAAAGAAAACAGAAATATACCAAATGGAGGAGGTTATCTGCATGTGGAGGAGGAGGAGGAAGAGGAGGAGGAGGAGGAGGAGGGTAAACTCTCTCACCTCCCTTCCCCCCTCCATTACTGGCAGACGATCGATAAAGCGACAGAAACAACGTTCCAAAAAAAGACTTTGTACGTCATTTTGATAGTGAGCGGAAATTTGTGCAATCACTCAGCCATCACTCATCCCCAGCCATCCTTCCTCCTCCTCCTCCTCCTCCTCCTCCTCCTCCTCCTCTTCCTCCTCCTCTCCTCCACCTTAATGTGATTCCCTCCCTCTTCTGCCATATTGCTAACTTCATCTTCATCTCTCCTGTTTCCCTCATTCCCCTTCCACTTACTCTAATATTGCTGTTTTCCTCTTCTCTTTCCATGATTTCTCATTTTCCCTATTCCTGCTTTCCTTTTCCTTCTTACTCGTTCTATTATTACCGATTTAATTTTCCTTTTCATCCCTTTTTGGGTTTTCTATTTCTATTTTCCTTTTTTTTCTTCTTTCCCTGCTTCCCTTTTCTCTCGATTCCTTTCACTTACTCTATCTGCTATTTCTGCTTTCTTCTCCCTGTTTCATCCACTCTTTCTACCCTTCTGTTTTTTTTTTTTTTCTCTCTCTCTTCTTCCCACCTTTTTCCTTTGGCTATTTCTGTTTCTGCTTCCCCCTCTGCACCTACCTCTTAACTCCACTTCATTCACCCTTCACCTGGTACCCTCCTGTTATTCCTATCTCTCTCAATGCCTTCACGAGTCTACTTCTCCACCCCTGCCTGTCTTCACTTGCCTCTTTGCTCAGGGGTTGTTCCTCGCGTCAGAAACAAGGGCTAGATGACAAGGAACTCCTGTTTATTGTTGTATATTTGCTATCGTGAGGTAAACGAAACGAAAGAAAATTGGCTAAATATAGATGAGGGAGTGGGATAAGGTAAAAGGTAAACAGAGGAACAAAGACCAAAAAGAGAAAAGACTGGCATAGCATAATCCTCAAGAGCTGTTGTTTCTTATCTTCTTCCTCCTCCTCCTCCTCCTCCTCTGGCAGCTTGTGTGGAAGTCTCGCTGGTGAAGGTGGTGGCAGTATTGGGAAGACATAAAAAGTCTCATTGTGGGCGGCCATCGAGACTATGAGAGAGACATTTGTTCATGTCCTGCGGCTGAGCTCAGTCTGCAGTGAAGCTTTGGGATTCCACGGATGAGTCAGACGTAAGGTAGCGCGGCTTGCTGGCTGGGTGACTACACTTTGTGAGGTTTCATTGAACACTAAGGAGTTTTATAAGAATATTTATCTAGGTTTGTCTCTGTGTGAAGTTGGCTTGTTTTGCTTACTATGATGTTGGCTTGTCTTATCAGCTGAGTGTTTTTGAGTGTTGCCTTCAGAGTTGTTGTCAGTTCGAGTTTAAATGCTTTTAGAATAGGATCTTGTGGAAGAGAGAGAGAGAGAGAGAGAGAGAGAGAGAGAGAGAGAGAGAGAGAGAGAGAGAGAGAGAGAGAGAGAGAGAGAGAGAGAGAGAGAGCAGAGAGAGAGAGGCAAAAAGAACAAGAAACAAAGAGAAAACACTGCAGTAAGCCATCAGCAAATAGCACTGAAGGGTGACTAGCTAAAAATATCCCAATCACTTTCTGCTCAGTCACACTCGTCACTCCCCCAACACTCTTGACGAATGAGATACGATAAACACAAATTTATCCCTTGATGCACTCAGGGAAAAAGAGGAGAGACCAGTATATCCATAAACAAACACGTTGATGGATGAAGATGTGTGTGGGTGAATTCCTGAGTGTATATTTGTGTATGTGACTGAGTGTGGGTAAGTGCAAAGACACGCCACACCTTGCTTCTCTATATTTAAGAATAGTTTTCCTAATTGATTTTACGTATATTTTCATTGTTATTGAGAAAAAAAAAAATCTACATTATTCACAGGAAAGCACTCTTCAGAACCAGGTTAATCATCTTTGTAGCTTTTAAAAATGGTCGTGGTAAGAGAGGAAAGCGATTCTGATTATGGGCTTAGAAAATAATGGCGGAATTTTCACAGCCGCTACAAGGCTTAGGAAAAGAGAGAGTTCGGCGAGGCTCCTGATAGTATTTCGATATCCAGAATCAATCTCTATTGCCTGCTATTTTCTATAGCATGGGTGCCTCCTCCAGTGGGGCAGGGGGTGGGCGTTGGGCGGGTCCCGGTGAACATAGTAAGCAGGTTAGTTCCACAGGGTGACAGCTTGACCGAAAGGGGGAGGGGCGGAAAGCTGGGGAGACAGAGAGGGAGGGAGGGTTGGTAGAAAGTCTTTATGTATTGGAAATTTTATAAACGAAGGGAAGAAAAATATTGTGTAAATAAATCCTGTGAGCTTTACTGTGTGTGTGTGTGTGTGTGTGTGTGTGTGTGTGTGTGTGTGTGTGTGTGTGTGTGTGTGTGTGTGTGTGTCTGTTTTATGCATTAACGGATTGCGTGTCCAATACATCATGTTTGCTTTGTAATTTTATGTCACAAATTAACACATAAACTGTCTCACCATCTACCTATCTATCTATCTATCTATCTGTCTATCTATCTATCTAACCACTTATCCTCACTGGCCAAACGCACTCCAAATCTTAAAAAATAAAAAACACGAAATATCTTGACTGGAAAACATTTTAATTGCCGTACATATTCACAAGCGGACAGGCGGGCGTGGGAATAGAGAGGAGGTGACTGTGCTTTTTAGGAAACACATGAGGCTCACTGGCCAGGCTGCTCTTTGATGTGTGATGGAGGACATACATTACACGCGAGTCGTTAAGTAAATGCATTATGGTTTTATTCCCATGCAAGCATTTTCGGGGTCTCGCTTGCATTTTTACAGCGTTTAAAATGTTCATGGGGACGCTTGGATATAGAGAAAAGAGAGACAGATAGACAGACAGAGAGAATCGTATATATTCAAAGTCCCTGTATCACCGCGGCGTGTCTGGACGTGAAAATATTCGACGCATCATTAAAAGCACATCCACAAAGCTATTAGTAAAAATGTCCCTCAGACCTCACCAACATTTATTCCACTCTTCACAATAACAACAATAATAAACAACAGAAAGGCGAAAAAAAAAATCACACAATATTCAATTCAAGCCACATTCACAATATCACCTGCGTTCTAACATTTTACCTTCCGATGAAAACAGACTCTCTCTCCATTTTTTCTCTAACTTGTCAAAAAAATATTCCTGCAGCGTCAACAGCATAACACCTGCACTCTTACATTACCACCTGGGGGGAGTGCCTGAAGGGAGTGCCTGACGGGGGTGCCTGAGGGAGCGGGGTGCCTCGGGGAAAGCTGCGTTTGTGACTGCGGTAAAATTCAGACTCCCACATCTATAGAAGGGGACGCCTCGCTTGGCTCGGTTCTTTCCTTCACCTGTTTCATTTCACGGATGGCCTCATTCATGTCCAGCGGTGGGGAACAGTGGCGATGGAAGGAGAGAACGATGCTTTTTTTTCCCGCTAACAGTCAAGGAAGATGTTTACGGTAACGAGGGGAAGCAGAAGGGGTAATTTTTCTACACTGCCAACGAGAGGTAGTTAAAGAAGCGCAGTGTTAATGAACAGAGATAAGGTTATGTCTGACACACTAAAAGCAAACATGTCATCTCAGCAAACCCTTACTTAACAAAAAGAGAAGAGCGGATATTTCAAACTAACAATGAAGGGAGATACATATGGCAACACAACAGCAATGAAAACACACATAAAGGCAAGTATCAGGTGAAGTGTGAGGGAAACCAATCAGACCCTTTTATCCAGAGCAAATGAAAATACAAAGGAATTAAAATTTTCTAAAAATGGTAAAGAAAGAGAAACAATGCAAACAACATATCTGATAATCTAGGAAATGAATCGAGGTAGCTACGTAAATACAAAGTCAACAACAAGACAAAGAACTATAAGGAACTGTATAGATCTGTAGCACCCAACTAAACAACAAGGTACAGAGAGCAGCAAAACGAACTTCCACACTAAAAATAGAAAGGAAAACACTGCGGGCACAATATAGGAAGGTCTGGAGGGAAGGTGTCGCATCCCACACACCCACACACTGCAATAAGCACCAACGAGACAATACTGATCCCCGTAACGCCTTCCCGGGATATGAGGGCGCCTATCCCACCAAGCCAGACGCCAAACAGCTGCCTGAAGTCAAGACCAGCGTCCATTCCTTGCCTTCCTTACTGACCTGTACGTTGTCTTGGCGTGTGTGTGCTCCCGTATATAAACACAGACTGCACTCCATTACTGAACTATTTTAGCGTTACTTACGGCAAAATAATAATAAATGGGCTGCTTTGCTTGTAATTTCCTGGCCAATAAAATGTTGCGATTCCCATTTTTTTGAGTCAATAATGGAATACACTGCGGCTTGAAGTGTCTGAGAAATACACCCTCGAGGCATAACAGACTCCTTCCATTCCTTTCCCTTCCTTACTGCTCCCCGTGTTGTCGCAGTCTCTGCATAGCCAGTGTATGTGTGTCTGCAGAGCCAACACACCTGCGAGGTATTAAAGACTCAAAATCTGCCTCCATTCCTTTCCTTTGCTTACTGCGCCACGCGTTACCATAGACCGGCAGTGTCTGCAGGGCCAGCACACTTGTCAAGTAAGACACCAAGGTGCATCATCATTTTATGTTTTTTTTTTTAATATATATAAACGCTATGAATGATATAAGTGGCTTTGGTGTTGAAGACAATGTTGGCTCTCATGAGGGGAAACGTTTCAATACCACGGGATAATTGGATTATGATTGGCAGTTATTGGGATTTACATGAAAAAGGTGAATCATAAGTGAGGCGAATGATGTAACAAATGACGGTGTGTTTCTCATGACGGACAACTTTTCAATTACAGAGGATAAGTGGGTCAGAATTGCCAGTTATTGCGCTTTATATGAGTAAGGAGAGTCATAAATAAGGCGAATGATATAACAAGTGAGTCATAACGGCACATGTTCTTAAAGCTGAGCCAGGAAAGATTACACGTTAGAGGAGGAGCACAGCAACTACAGCAGGAAGAGCAGCAGGAGGAGGGGATAAATTAAAGGGAATTAGCGGATAATGTGTCATAATGAAATACTTTGCTGTACCTGACCTAAGGCAACCTCACCTGGATTTACCTTGTGTAGGGTGACATGATGACCAGCGTAATGTTCAGAGTGTTGAGGCTTACATTCACTTTTCTCTACTTATGACATTAGAGTTAAAAATGCTTAAACACTCCTTTTTTCTCTCAAGGACTCTCTTCAAAGGCCACAGAGATGATTACTCGGGTTCTTATGTGTGTTGAAGAAGAAGAATCCTTGATAAATTATTATTAGATACATGAAGCGACTCGGGAAAGCTTGTTAGATGGAGACCTTTAAGGATGCACACATACAGAGATCAAATTAAACATGTGGTTGGGTTGCAGTAAGAAAAGAAGCTCATTTTCTTTCAAGCCAAAATAGTATGAGAGATTATGATACTTAGTTAAATTCTTAATCATATGTTACCTAGTGGAACATTTTGTGGAATAAAAGAGTGACTTTATGGTTCTAGAGATGATTTGAATAAGGTTTCTTTGGAAGATTCCATTGGAGAATCTTACGAATCATTACAGTGGAAGATATTCTGGTTTCCTGTTTTTTTTTCAACGATTATGAACCGTCTATAGCAACAAACATCTGGGAACCCAAATAAACAGTTCTACGGTCCCTGAAAATAAACCTGATGAAAATTCAAACTATTTCAGAATACGTGCCACAGTCAAAACTAACCTGCAATTCAAACAGCGTACCAGAAAATCTAAATCCCCGTGGTCCGTCATGAAAATACTAAAGTACAACAATCTTCCGGCAAAATGCAAGGCCACTACAGTAACCTACGCTTGGAAGATTGACCTTAGAAGTGCCGGTGTACCTCAAGGCAGCACGCGAGGGGCAAGTGACACAGAGACAAGACCTGTATTCTCTGCTCATTTTGATACGTGTTGTGGGGTCATGTCACGAATGTGGGGAATATGTGCGTGTGCTGACAGTGTGTGGAGACATGAACACTTGCCAGAAATAGTGCTCTAAATGGAAATCTACCTGATCACACACGCAAAGAGAGAGAGAGAGAGAGAGAGAGAGAGAGAGAGAGAGAGAGAGAGAGAGAGAGAGGCTGATTGACTGACTTTTTGGTGTGTCTATGAAATCCTAATTAAGTTATTTTCACAGTGAATAACTAACTCCTTTGTGTCAAAATCTAACAATATTCAAAGCACAATATCATATACTGGCAGCGAAACCTTTTTAATTTCATATCCTGCACATTTTTTTTCTTATAAACTTTACAACACGAACAAGTATTATTTCTCCTACCCACACCTGACAACTCCCTCCTTCCACCCTTCACCTTCCACCCAAACCTCCACTCTCCACTCGACCATCTAACTATACAAACTTTCCATTCCACTTCCGCTATACAAAAAATGAAAAAATAACTTCCATTTTTCTCTTCCTTGTCCCTATCATTAAGTACAGAACACAACTTCCATTCCCTTCACAAACTAACCAAACTTTCCTTTAACTAAGAACACACACACTCTTTCTCCAAAGCCAAGACTACTTGTACATTTTGTCTGACACAAACCAAAAGTTACGTCCCACTTCATTATACCATTTCCATTCCTAGTTTCCTCGTTAGGTCGTTTTCTTTCCCTCATCGCCGTTTTTCATTTGTTTCAGACGGGTCATCAGCGAAACGCTTCGATGCTTTCACGTAAGTCCTTTGTCTCTCTGTTGTCACTAAAATTATTGTCCTTTTTTTTTTAGATATGGGGATAAAAATGTGATATTACACTTTGGTAGTGTGTGTGTGTGTGTGTGTGTGTGTGTGTGTGTGTGTGTGTGTGTGTGTGTGTGTGTGTGTGTGTGTGTGTGTTGTAATGTCAAGGGGAGGGCGGGACAAGCTACGTGATTCAGTAAGGTCAAGTTGTTGTTGTGGTCAGCGTAGGAGGGCAGCGGTGTTCCAATCTTGGGGAGGGAAGGGGACTGCAGCATCACTCTACCTCACGCTAACCTGTATCTCCCCTCCTCCTTCTCTTCCTCCCCCAGAACCGGCTTTGGCCACAGCAAACGCAACTTCGATGAGATCGATCGCTCCAGCTTCGGCTTCGCCAAGAGGAACTTTGACGAGATCGACCGTTCCAGCTTCGGTTTCAACAAGAGGAACTTCGATGAGATTGACCGCTCTGGCTTCGGCTTCGCTAAGAGGAACTTTGACGAGATCGATCGCTCTGGCTTCGGTTTCGCCAAGAGGAACTTCGATGAGATTGACCGCTCCAGCTTCGGTTTCAACAAGAGGAACTTTGACGAGATCGACCGTTCCAGCTTCGGCTTCGTGAAGAGAATGCTCACCCCACGAGACCTCGCCAACCTCTACAAGCGAAACTTTGACGAAATCGACCGATCTGGTTTCGGTTTCGTGCGCCGCAACGCTGAGTGAGGAGCGCCGCCCCCCGCCCCCACGCCCCGCCGTGCCCCGGCCCTCCGGACACCCTCGCCGGCTCCACACCACCACACTGACACCACTACAACAAAAAACTACAACAATTAAAACTATGCCTAAACTCACAGCAGCATCAACTCGACTAGTTCTCTCCACACGATGCTGAGGCTGAACACCAAGGAAATAAAGAGTATTTTTACAACTATTTTTTTCACTCCCACGCCTGGCTCCCCATACTCCTCCCCACCACGCTACCCCAGGCTGGCCCACACGGTGTCCCTCAAGTGGCGGGGCCGCGACACCTCACCCACCTGAAGGGGTCGTCTCGCCCCTCCCCCCCCCCCTACCCTCGGATGGCTGGCCCGAGGGGGTGTTGCTGTCGGCGAGGGAGTGCGTGTGCGTGC
>CM035185.1:97398-110636 GCA_020233015.1 Callinectes sapidus
GCAGCTTGTGTGGAAGTCTCGCTGGTGAAGGTGGTGGCAGTATTGGGAAGACATAAAAAGTCTCATTGTGGGCGGCCATCGAGACTATGAGAGAGACATTTGTTCATGTCCTGCGGCTGAGCTCAGTCTGCAGTGAAGCTTTGGGATTCCACGGATGAGTCAGACGTAAGGTAGCGCGGCTTGCTGGCTGGGTGACTACACGTTGTGAGGTTTCATTGAACACTAAGGAGTTTAATAAGAATATTTATGTAGGTTTGTCTCTCTGTGAAATTGGCTTGTTTTGCTAACTGTGATGTTGGCTTGTCTTATCAGCTGAGTGTTTTTGAGTGTTGCCTTCAGAGTTGTTGTCAGTTCGAGTTTAAATGCTTTTAGAATAGGATCTTGTGGAAGAGAGAGAGAGAGAGAGAGAGAGAGAGAGAGAGAGAGAGAGAGAGAGAGAGAGAGAGAGAGAGAGAGAGAGAGAGAGAGAGAGAGAGAGAGAGAGAGAGAGAGACCCAATGCCTCTTACTGACATAGGAGAGGCTGGGGCTTAAAGAAAGAGAGATGGAGAGGAAGAAAGAGATGAGAGCGGGAGAGGAGGATGTTGGAAGAGAGAGAGAGAGAGAGAGAGAGAGAGAGAGAGAGAGAGAGAGAGAGAGAGAGAGAGAGAGAGAGAGAAAGAGAAAGAGAGAGAGAATAAACAAACACAGAGAGAGGCAAAAAGAACAAGAAACAAAGAGAAAACACTGCAGTAAGCCATCAGCAAATAGCACTGAAGGGTGACTAGCTAAAAATATCCCAATCACTTTCTGCTCAGTCACACTCGTCACTCCCCCAACACTCTTGACGAATGAGATACGATAAACACAAATTTATCCCTTGATGCACTCAGGGAAAAAGAGGAGAGACCAGTATATCCATAAACAAACACGTTGATGGATGAAGATGTGTGTGGGTGAATTCCTGAGTGTATATTTGTGTATGTGACTGAGTGTGGGTAAGTGCAAAGACACGCCACACCTTGCTTCTCTATATTTAAGAATAGTTTTCCTAATTGATTTTACGTATATTTTCATTGTTATTGAGAAAAAAAAAAATCTACATTATTCACAGGAAAGCACTCTTCAGAACCAGGTTAATCATCTTTGTAGCTTTTAAAAATGGTCGTGGTAAGAGAGGAAAGCGATTCTGATTATGGGCTTAGAAAATAATGGCGGAATTTTCACAGCCGCTACAAGGCTTAGGAAAAGAGAGAGTTCGGCGAGGCTCCTGATAGTATTTCGATATCCAGAATCAATCTCTATTGCCTGCTATTTTCTATAGCATGGGTGCCTCCTCCAGTGGGGCAGGGGGTGGGCGTTGGGCGGGTCCCGGTGAACATAGTAAGCAGGTTAGTTCCACAGGGTGACAGCTTGACCGAAAGGGGGAGGGGCGGAAAGCTGGGGAGACAGAGAGGGAGGGAGGGTTGGTAGAAAGTCTTTATGTATTGGAAATTTTATAAACGAAGGGAAGAAAAATATTGTGTAAATAAATCCTGTGAGCTTTACTGTGTGTGTGTGTGTGTGTGTGTGTGTGTGTGTGTGTGTGTGTGTGTGTGTGTATGTGTGTATGTGTGTGTGTGTGTGTGTGTGTGTGTGCGTGTGTGTGTGTGTGTGTGTGTCTGTCTGTTTTATGCATTAACGGATTGCGTGTCCAATACATCATGTTTGCTTTATAATTTTATACCACAAATTAACACATAAACTGTCTCACCATCTATCTAACCACTTATCCTCACTGGCCAAACGCACTCCAAATCTTAAAAAATAAAAAACACGAAATATCTTGACTGGAAAACATTTTAATTGCCGTACATATTCACAAGCGGACAGGCAGGCGTGGGAATAGAGAGGAGGTGACAGTGATTTTTAGGAAACACACGAGGCTCACTGGCCAGCCTGCTCTTTGATGTGTGATGGAGGACATACATTACACGCGAGTCTTTAAGTAAATGCATTATGGTTTTATTCCCATGCAAACATTTTCGGGGTCTCGCTTGCATTTTTACAGCGCTTAAAATGTTCCGGGGGACGCTTGGATATAGAGACAAGAGAGACAGATAGACAGACAGAGAGAATCGTATATATTCAAAGTCCCTGTATCACCGCGGCGTGTCTGGACGTGAAAACATTCGACGCATCATTAAAAGCACATACACAAAGCTATTAGTAAAAATGTCCCTCAGACCTCACCAACATTTATTCCACTCTTCACAATAACAACAATAATAAACAACAGAAAGGCGAAAAAAAAAATCACACAATATTCAATTCAAGCCACATTCACAATATCACCTGCGTTCTAACATTTTACCTTCCGATGAAAACAGACTCTCTCTCCATTTTTTCTCTAACTTGTCAAAAAAATATTCCTGCAGCGTCAACAGCATAACACCTGCACTCTTACATTACCACCTGGGGGGAGTGCCTGAAGGGAGTGCCTGACGGGGGTGCCTGAGGGAGCGGGGTGCCTCGGGGAAAGCTGCGTTTGTGACTGCGGTAAAATTCAGACTCCCACATCTATAGAAGGGGACGCCTCGCTTGGCTCGGTTCTTTCCTTCACCTGTTTCATTTCACGGATGGCCTCATTCATGTCCAGCGGTGGGGAACAGTGGCGATGGAAGGAGAGAACGATGCTTTTTTTCCGCTAACAGTCAAGGAAGATGTTTACGGTAACGAGGGGAAGCAGAAGGGGTAATTTTTCTACACTGCCAACGAGAGGTAGTTAAAGAAGCGCAGTGTTAATGAACAGAGATAAGGTTATGTCTGACACACTAAAAGCAAACATGTCATCTCAGCAAACCCTTACTTAACAAAAAGAGAAGAGCGGATATTTCAAACTAACAATGAAGGGAGATACATATGGCAACACAACAGCAATGAAAACACACATAAAGGCAAGTATCAGGTGAAGTGTGAGGGAAACCAATCAGACCCTTTTATCCAGAGCAAATGAAAATACAAAGGAATTAAAATTTTCTAAAAATGGTAAAGAAAGAGAAACAATGCAAACAACATATCTGATAATCTAGGAAATGAATCGAGGTAGCTACGTAAATACAAAGTCAACAACAAGACAAAGAACTATAAGGAACTGTATAGATCTGTAGCACCCAACTAAACAACAAGGTACAGAGAGCAGCAAAACGAACTTCCACACTAAAAATAGAAAGGAAAACACTGCGGGCACAATATAGGAAGGTCTGGAGGGAAGGTGTCGCATCCCACACACCCACACACTGCAATAAGCACCAACGAGACAATACTGATCCCCGTAACGCCTTCCCGGGATATGAGGGCGCCTATCCCACCAAGCCAGACGCCAAACAGCTGCCTGAAGTCAAGACCAGCGTCCATTCCTTGCCTTCCTTACTGACCTGTACGTTGTCTTGGCGTGTGTGTGCTCCCGTATATAAACACAGACTGCACTCCATTACTGAACTATTTTAGCGTTACTTACGGCAAAATAATAATAAATGGGCTGCTTTGCTTGTAATTTCCTGGCCAATAAAATGTTGCGATTCCCATTTTTTTGAGTCAATAATGGAATACACTGCGGCTTGAAGTGTCTGAGAAATACACCCTCGAGGCATAACAGACTCCTTCCATTCCTTTCCCTTCCTTACTGCTCCCCGTGTTGTCGCAGTCTCTGCATAGCCAGTGTATGTGTGTCTGCAGAGCCAACACACCTGCGAGGTATTAAAGACTCAAAATCTGCCTCCATTCCTTTCCTTTGCTTACTGCGCCACGCGTTACCATAGACCGGCAGTGTCTGCAGGGCCAGCACACTTGTCAAGTAAGACACCAAGGTGCATCATCATTTTATGTTTTTTTTTTTAATATATATAAACGCTATGAATGATATAAGTGGCTTTGGTGTTGAAGACAATGTTGGCTCTCATGAGGGGAAACGTTTCAATACCACGGGATAATTGGATTATGATTGGCAGTTATTGGGATTTACATGAAAAAGGTGAATCATAAGTGAGGCGAATGATGTAACAAATGACGGTGTGTTTCTCATGACGGACAACTTTTCAATTACAGAGGATAAGTGGGTCAGAATTGCCAGTTATTGCGCTTTATATGAGTAAGGAGAGTCATAAATAAGGCGAATGATATAACAAGTGAGTCATAACGGCACATGTTCTTAAAGCTGAGCCAGGAAAGATTACACGCTAGAGGAGGAGCACAGCAACTACAGCAGGAAGAGCAGCAGGAGGAGGGGATAAATTAAAGGGAATTAGCGGATAATGTGTCATAATGAAATACTTTGCTGTACCTGACCTAAGGCAACCTCACCTGGATTTACCTTGTGTAGGGTGACATGATGACCAGCGTAATGTTCAGAGTGTTGAGGCTTACATTCACTTTTCTCTACTTATGACATTAGAGTTAAAATGCTTAAACACTCCTTTTTCTCTCAAGGACTCTCTTCAAAGGCCACAGAGATGATTACTCGGGTTCTTATGTGTGTTGAAGAAGCAGAATCCTTGATAAATTATTATTAGATACATGAAGTGACTCAGAAAAGCTTGTTAGATGGAGATCTTTAAGGATGCACACATACAGAGATCAAATTAAACATGTGGTTGAGTTGCAGTAAGAAAAGAAGCTCACTTTCTTTTTTAAGGCAAAATAGTATGAGAGATTTTGAATTCTTTATCATATGTTACCTAGTGGAACATTTTGTGGAATAAAAGATAACCTTTGTGGTTCTAGAGATGGTTAGAACAAGGTTTCTTTGGGAGATTCCAGTGGAGAATCATTGCAATGGAAGATAATCTGGTTTCCTGGTGTTTTTTTCAACGATTATGAACCGTCTATAGCAACAAACATCTGGAAATCCAAATAAACAGTTCTGCGGTCCCTGAAAATAAACCTGATGAAAATTCAAACTATTTCAGAATACGTGCCACAGTCAAACCTAACCTCCAATTCAAACAGCGTACCAGAAAATCTAAATCCCCGCGGTCCGTCATGAAAATACTAAAGTACAACAATCTCCCTGTAAAATGCAAGGCCACTACAGTAACCTACGCTTGAAAGAGTGACCTTAGAAGTGCCGGTGTACCTCAAGGCAGCACGCGAGGGGCAAGTGACACCGAGACCTGTATTCTCTGCTCATTTTGATACGTGTTGTGGGGTCATGTCACGAATGTGGGGAATATGTGCGTGTGCTGACAGTGTGTGGAGACATGAACACTTGCCAGAAATAGTGCTCTAAATGGAAATCTACCTGATCACACACGCAAAGAGAGAGAGAGAGAGAGAGAGAGAGAGAGAGAGAGAGAGAGAGAGAGAGAGAGAGAGAGAGAGAGAGAGAGAGAGAGAGGATAGTGAGTGGCTTGTAGAGGGAGGGAGTGAGGGGGGGTCGCGGCCTACTCGGTCTGTTTGTGTATCGAATGGGAGTGGATAAGGACGGAGTGAAGGGGAGGGGGGCAATACTACGCGATCTGTTCCCGTATTTAGTGCATGAGAGGAAGGCGGGAACCCGGGGAAGGCCTGTTTAATCTTCATCGGGACTCGGAATTTCACACCGAAGTAAATAAGTCTTTTGTTATGCCTTTTTTTTTTTAAGCATTTTATGTCTGTGTTTATTTTATACTCTCAAAATGTGAACGATATCTATGAATTATGATGAGATGTTGTGTATGGGAGAAAAGGAGAAAGAAGGTGAAGAAGGAATAAAGAGAAGAAAAGAGGAAAAGAGTGAGGGAGAGATCAAGAACCCCGTAAACCCAACGCCACAATGAGGCCGGACCCCAGTAAAGAGGGAGAACAAGTAGGCGGAATAAGGTACGGTTTCGGACTTGAAGGAGACATAAAAGTTGGAAGATTGCAAGCCAACGAGAAAAGTTCCCACTACCGAGAAAGGACCACAAGAGGTACGGCACAACAACACCACGACACGCCATGAAGAGGAGAAGGAGGAGGAGGAGGACGAGGGGGAAAAAAGAGGGCATAAAAAAAGATATCTAGACCAAGTAAGAATAAGTGAGAAAATACATGCACTTACTCCTATCCTAACCATAATTCTCACCTTCACTTTCACCTCCCTCATCCCTGACTCCCTCACCACCACCACCACCACGACCTCCACTGCACACACTCTCCACCACCACGTCAATCAACACCTCAACACCTCCTCCCTTATCGAAGCCACCTAAAGATATCCAACAAGCCAGCCAAGCAACCGAGGTCTGAAAATTGGAAAGCATGAACGCAACATCCTCCCTTCCTCTCGCCCGTAACCTTGAGCTAACAGTCCTGCGGGAGGGAGTCTGAGAGGAGCGATACCTAGCTAGCTCGGCTCCAATGCATTACTCGACAGGGGTTTGATGCGGTTCCCAAGATTAACCTATTTGCAGGCACGAGGCGAGAGGTAATGTCTGGGAAGTTGCGGCCCCCTTCCACTTTCTCGCCTCCACTGGGGTCTCTGGTTGCGCAGTGACATATACACATACATAGACATGCACTCCGCCACACACCAGCCCTTCTCGCCTTCCCGCATGCTTGTGTTAGATACGTAGGTGGATAGTTAGGGACATAGATAGGTGGATGGATAGATAAATAGATGTATGAATTGATATATAGACTGATAGAGTGATAGTGAAATAGTTTATAAAAATAAATCGGTGAGAGTAGTCAGGTAGAAAAATACACTTGACAAAAATGAAAACTCCACAAATTCATCTTCATTACCACACAAGATATTGACACGATCACACCCCCTCCACCTGTCCACCCCCTCTCATCCACTACCTTACGTATTGGCTATCCACACTTCACCACCACACCACCGGCGCGAGGCCAGAGAAGCGAGGTGGGAGCGGTGTGCACGGGGCATTAGAGCAGCCGGGCTTTACAATACCGCCGAGGCTGCTCACCAAAGGATCGCCTCTCTGCAGGAAATAATTACGTCCATTGCTGCTGAGGTGAAGCGAGTGGAAGGTGCCGGTACCAGTCAGTCGCTGCTGGCCGCCTTCCAGCTCATTTGAATAAAGATATTGTCCGCTGTCAATAAGGCTGAATCTCTATGACTCCATGGCTGGCTTCTTGATGTCCGCCACGTGCTCGCAGAAACGCAGGAGGTGGTGGTGGTAGTGGTGGTAATGGTAGTGGTGGTGGTGGTGGTGGTGGTGGTGGAGGGGATGATGGTGGTAGATTATTAACTCAATAGCTATTTTTCTTAACATTTTTCTTTAGATTCTTGCACAGTCATCTTACTCTGCTACACGTGTCTGTATTTCCCAGCAAAATAAAATCTTTCCCTTTTCTTTTCTGTATTGATCCTTTTATCAGTGAACTTTTAACCCAGTAAGCCTCTTTTTCAGTGAACTTTTACCCAGAAAGCTTTTTTCACCGTTTTTTTTTCTTAGTGTGCGTTTTCAGTGAGTTTTTTTTTTTTTTTTTTTTTTACTAGTAGGCCTTTCAAGTGCCTGTTTTTTTTTTCCAATAAGCTTTTTTTTTCGACAAGAGTTTTCTCAATTAAAGTTTATCAGTCAGGCACTTTTTTCTAATATTTTCCATGTCCTCTAGAGTCACAGTAGAAGAACACTTAGCCATAATATGACTGAATCCAATATTTTCCCTTATTTTTCTTACACTAATATGCTCAGAAAGTCAAGGCGAAAGGTCACGAAGTAAAGGAGACACTTCCCGCCCAGCGAGTTATTAAGACTTGGCAGTGCAGGTGACGGAGAGGGTGGAGAAGTGCAGGCTGCGTGTTGGGAAGGGAAGTGGAGGCAATTAGAAAGAGGAATGGGAGGTAATCTAGAATCAGAGTCTAAGTGTGTTCCTAATGAAGGGTAATGAGGCTATTAACGATAAGGATGCAGACCATTACGATCCAACTTGTGATAACGCGAGGCTCTGTGTGTGTGTGTGTGTGTGTGTGTGTGTGTGTGTGTGTGTGTGTGTGTGTGTGTGTGTGTGTGTGTGTTAACATTTTTCCAGCACCAAGTTTTCAAGATCTCCACATTTTTGCAATCTGGCTGTGTGTGTGTGTGTGTGTGTGTGTGTGTGTGTGTGTGTGTGTGTGTGTGTGTGTGTGTGTGTGTGTGTGTGTGTGTGTGTTAACAATTCCTAACGTCACATCGTCATGAACTCAGCTCCGTCACCCACACAACATGCTATATCCCATTCCCTCCCATCCCTGTCCCCTCTTTCCTCCCTCCCCCATCACACAGTCTCCTCCCGCCAGACATCAATTAATCTTGCTGTGACAGTGTGTCCATCTTTCACCTTGATTAATGAGTAACTATCAGAAGGATATTATGGCCCGTACGTCTGAGGTCCTTAAGGTACAGTGTCCCACACCACGCTAGGAGGGAAAGGAGGAGGGACAGGGGCATGAAAAACAGTGAAGGAAGAAAAAGAAGGATGAATAAGAATACACAAAGGAGGGGTAAAGTATTAGTTAGGCAGGGATAGAGAATGATGGAGGCAAGGATAGTATAAATAGTTGCTGTGTCTGCAGGAGTTGGTGAAGAAGGAGTAAAAGATGGATATATTTAGCATAGGGAAACATTAAGGATGATAATTACTTTGAAAGTGATTGCCCTCATCATGATCAATCTTGCCTAGTCCAAAAGTTTGGACAGGGCTGATGGCTCCGCTGAGACAAAGAGAGAGATCAGAGCCTTGCATACCGAAATCCCGCGACTCTGCAGCCGAGGGACGCAGAGTTGCCATTCCTGCAGCAGCCACGCACTGGCCAGGAACAAGATGAAAGCAGACACACACAGTGGTCAGGCAATTATGTGTGGCTATTTTATCGTCCTCGCGATCACGGGGATAAAGAGACTCGCTCTCCTTCTCACCTTTCCTGACACTCCTCCGAAATAGAAATAAGAAAAAAGTAAAGAAATAACAGTTGTTTTGACTTTCCAAAGACTATTTTTCAATAATTACCAATAATGCTGTCCACGTCATATAAAGATAAGGCGCTACAAAAAAATTCTTTCTCTTCCACAGATCCCTCTGCTGCAGCGCCTTCACCACTACGCCCACCACCCAAACCCACGGTAGCCGTAGTGAAGCTTCTGCATCCAGACCCACTGCCTGCACCTCTGCTGAAAATACGCCACAGCCCCGCAGCGGCCACTCTCCCTCCAGTGGATAGAAGGAAGATGTCTGTGTGTGGGTGAAGTCAGGGCCCAGTGGCGCAACACATGCCCTCTGAAGGACATGACGAATGTGGAGGGTGTCGAAGCCGTGGCAGGCCAACTCGGGCGGCGCGCTCTCTCTAGTTGCTGGGTCATGGCGGGCCCGGCGGTGCGTGTGGACCGGGGGTGGTAGGACGCTGCCAGAGCCTCGCCACACTCTGGCCTCTGCTGCTGCTGCTTCCCACCCCACGCAACCCGTGTTGTCTGTCAAGACATCTCCAGCAATGACCCATCCCGGCCACGGCCACCCCACTCCATGGGTTCCCACTCCATCCTGCGGAACTCGCTCCATCGCCTTTTAGTCAGGAAGCCCCGGAGTCCACAGCATTAAAACCACGCGTTAGGATCATCAGTGAACAGCGTGAAACTCACACTCTTGACTTTCACTAAAGTGAAACAAACACACCACCAGTAACACACCAGCAGGTCCTGTCGCCACTTCCAAGACGAGGCAAACTGTGGCAAGGGCTGGATCATAGCGGTGTTAATGTTGCAATGTCTGTGTGTCGGTGAAGTCAGGGCCCAGCCAGCCCTGCGCCCCAAGGCAGCCGTGCAATCCATCTAGAAGCTATGAAACCTGATAGTTCCCGCCGCAATTTTCCGAAGAGGTAGTTTGGGGGGAGCAAAGCTCCAGGACAGCATGGCTGACCTGAGTCCCCGGCGGCGGTGAGAGGCGGGCCGCAAGTGTTGACAGGTGGCGCTGGGTGAAAGAGGTTTGCCAAATATACCCCCCAGTCGTCACCGTGTTTGTGGGCGGCCCTCATCTGTGTCTACCCGGGTGTGCCGCCAGTCAGGCTCAGTTGGCTCCTGGTGACGCACCCCGCCCTGCGTCTCTTCACCCGCGGCAGCCTGGCGTGGGCGTGCATGGTGTAACGGGCGGCCTCGGAGGTCCGCCGCAGCGCGACTGTGGCTCCCGCCCGGTCCACCGCCGCTGCTGCCTCCACCTGGGGGGGCCGGCGTCTGGCCTCGCATGGCCGCGGTAATGTTCCTACGCAAGGCAATGCGTTACTACCGCCTCTGGATTTACACGTGCAATGCCGTCCTGCTCGTGTCAGTGTTCGTATTTATGGGCGTGGCCTTACGTGTGACAACTGATCCGTACCTGTCCCTCGTACCCACCCCCCCTGCCTATCACCCGACCTTCCTCTACGGTTACGTAGCTCTCCTGCTGCAGGCGGGAGTCCTGCAGGCGCTGGGATGTGTGGGCGCCCTGCGGCTCTCCCAGCGGCTCCTCAACATCTACTGGTTTCTGTTACTGTTCCTGTTACTGGGCGATGTGGTGGTGGGCCTGGTGTGGCTGTACCGCTTCGCCCACCTCACAGACGGCCTGCTGCCTTACGCCCGCAACACGCTCCACACGCAGTACGGCAATGACCCGGACGTGACGGAGGCGTGGGACACTCTGCAGCGATCCGCCAAGTGCTGCGGCGTCGCAGAGCCGCAAGATTACAACGAGACGCAGTGGGCGATACGCCAGGGCCAGTCTGTCCTTAGACTCCCGGCGTCGTGCTGCGTCATGGACGAAGGTAGGAGCGCGACGCCCAGCACTCGCCCGGCTGACCCGAGTCCTCGCCACGTGAAACTCTCGCGGAAAAAGCCTCCCATGGACCCGTCGAAGAGTGCGTCACGCCCTGAGAGTCGCACCAACTACCGCAACTTGACGTGCGGCGACACCAGCCACATGCGGGACCAGTACGAGGGCTGTCTGGCGCACCTGGAGCGCTGGCTGCTCGAGTCAGCGGAGACGCTCATGATCCTTGGGTTTTGTGTCATAGCTTTTATCAAACTGTGTTTTGTTGGCATATTACGCTTTGAAATACAAGAAATGATTCAGAAAATAAAAATCCTGCAAGGAGAGGCCCCGTGTGTGCCTAACCCGGAGATCGCCGCGGCATTGGGCCTTGTGTCGCCCGACAAGGTGGCGGAGTGCGGAGGGTTGCTGAGTTCAGGCGGTGGCGAGGGGGATGGTGCGGGGGCGCCTGACGGGGGCGGCGAGGGCCACCAGGACACAGAGTCGGGCGCCGCCACGCCTCTCACGCAGCCCCGCCTCAACCACCTGCCCAGCCACACGGACGGGGCAGAGTCTGACACCAATTCCCACTGCGCCCTCATCACGGACACGCCCGTGCGCCGCCCTCAGCCGGATAAGCGCAAGCCTAATGGCAATAATAATGACGTGACAGAACTGCGCGAGTTGCGTCACGTGCGGCAGACTCAAATATGATAATGGCGAGCGGCCTCCTTGTGGACTCGTCTGGTGGGAGGGTGGAGCAGAAAGTCCACGTGAGCGGCGGCGGGCCTGAGCCCAGGTAGTGGATGTAGTAGCGCGCTGCCACAGCATGGGCCAGCGTGTGGGGTCCGGGGCCAGGGGTCACGGGACACCCCACATAGCCTTACACCGCCCCCTGCCCCGTGCCCCAACCCACACCGCCGCCCCTCCCCGGGCCTCGCAGGCACTGGGTCGCGGCTACCATGCGCGAGGCACAAACCAAAACTAAGGCCTCCGTAACTTAAGCTCACGACAATGACCCCAAGACAGTGAGGGACAAGTGAGGACCACGAGGAGCTGTGCCTCTTCCTCCCTCCCAGGCCACAGGGACTGCTGGGTGTAGCGGATGGCCCCCTGCCACATCCCAGACACGCTGCTCGCCGCTCCCACATCGCGGTGACACATCTGCCGCCGCCCCTTCACACACAAGGTAAGCAACAATAATACGTACATTCATGCGCTACTTTTAGACGCCGAAACTCCGCCCACTGCAAGCTGTACACTGCTGTTGTCGTTGCTGCTGCTCACTTCTTATTACGGTGGCGACGGTGGCAGCGGGGGAAGCCAGTCAGACAGCAGTGGTGATGGCACTTGCTGTATTTACCTTCAGTCATAACCCTGCCACCGCCACCATCACCACAGCCTCCACCACCATCCCCAACACCACCACCACCACTAACACCACCGCCATCAGCTGCCAACGCATGTACACAAAACGCTTATCACACTGGAGGCTTATTTTAACCACACAAAAGAGGGGAGAGAGAGAGAGAGAGAGAGAGAGAGAGAGAGAGAGAGAGAGAGAGAGAGAGAGAGAGAGAGAGAGAGAGAGAGAGAGAGAGAGAGAGAGAGAGAGAGAGAGAGAGAGAGAGAGAGAGAGAGAGAGAATCACCATCTTTACCATACAATATGACCACCACATATCAATCATAATCGTCATCAGACACACCATTTGGCTTACCTCACTTCGCCTTACTGTCATCACTGTAGCAATACGTCACAACTCACCTGTAACAAAAGACACAACACACATTAAACTAAAAAAAATCACAGAAAAAACATCTTTGTAACTTATAAAAGAGCAATAATAATAGAAGGAATAAAACGCCCTTTTTTTATATTATCTTTTTTCATATTCAACAAAAAAAGAGCAGAAAAATTAAGCATATGATCAAAATAAGGCAGTTTGGAAATACACGCTGCATTTTTGGGGCAACCCTTTGTATTACCAGCTTTTTAAATGTCCTTCCCTCTTTGCCTAGCACCAACTCGCCCCAAAGCCATCCATATCTCTTAACCTTGACAACAAACACCCTTCCTAACCTTCCCTTTTTTCCCTTCGTCTAAACATCCCACCCCTTCCTCCTTCCCTCTCTCTATCTCCCTCTCCCTCCCTCTTTCTCTCTCCATCTTTCGCCTGCTTCGTTCTCCCTCTTCCTCCACCCAAGCGTCAGTTATCCCAGTAACCTTCCACCCCCCCCTCTCCCTCTCTCCCTCTCTCCACTTACTCCACTCTCTTTCTCTCACTCGCTCACTCAGTCTCCCTCCCAACAAGTCCCCGTCTTTTCTCAGTCACTATCTATTTTACCGCGGCCTCTCGTCACCCTCTTAATGGCATCACCGCTCACTTGAACACACTCACGCACTCACTCACTCACGCACTCACATAAACACACACGCATGCACACACGCACGCTCATTTCTTATTACTCTCTCTCTCTCTCTCTCTCTCTCTCTCTCTCTCTCTCTCTCTCTCTCTCTCTCTCTCTCTCTCTCTCTCTC
>CM035185.1:171255-181339 GCA_020233015.1 Callinectes sapidus
CTTTCTTCCCTCTTAGCTATGGGGAACACTACTACTACTACTACTACTACTACTACTACTACTACTACTACTACTACTACTACTACTACGAGCACCGCACAGGCACAGCAACAAGCGGCGAGAGTTATCACCCTCATGAAATACCCACCCATGTGACAGAACAAACACCACAACCACCACCACCACCACCACCACCACCACCACTTCCATTGTCAATATTAGCACATCTCACCAAAACATTTATTACTGGCACAGAGAGAGAGAGAGAGAGAGAGAGAGAGAGAGAGAGAGAGAGAGAGAGAGAGAGAGAGAGAGAGTATAACCTATCACTAATGCTAAATCCAATGAAGGCACATGAAGCAAGAGAAAAAGGAGCCATTTCGACTGGGGCGGGAGGAGGAGGAGAGGAGGAGGAGTAGGAGGAGGAGGAGGAGGAGGAGGAGGCGGTAGCTGGCTCACTAACAGGCAGGTGTCGCTTGGTATTACTTAGCCAGTCGGCCACACCTGATTATAATGGCAATTTATTGTTGTTATCATAGTCGGCGGGATTTGCTGTAATTTGTCCCAACGGCTTAAATTTTGAAGAATTAATTAAGAATTTTTGTGCCGTATAATTGCAAGTTGGCATTTAATTTCAGTAATTATGAAGCAAGATTTTTTGGGGGGTGCCATTATTACTTCGTATTAATTGGCTTTTAATAAAATTACACTCGAATTCAATTTTGCTGCAGGTACGTGCTGATTAGCGCGCCGATATTTTAAAACGAGACTCGCCTGCCTCGTTTGTTATTTTATTTAGGAATATTTTTCTACATTGACGAACTCCATGATGTCCGGAACGAGTAGAGGATTCTGTCGTAAACATCGGAATGACTCTGGCCTAATTTTCATAATATTTTACTGTTATTCTTTTTTGATATTTCTTAACTGGAATACATTAAAGAGCATGAGAGAGAGAGAGAGAGAGAGAGAGAGAGAGAGAGAGAGAGAGAGAGAGAGAGAGAGAGAGAGAGAGAGAGAGAGTCTGCCACTAAAAACTATGAATGTAGATATGACAACTATGTAAACTAATATAAATAAAAAAGGAGAAAGAGAGAAAGAGAGAGAGAAAGGGGGGGTTGGGGGGTGACGGAGCCCTTGTTATTCATTCATTACCTTGCCACTTCCATTCACCCACGCACCAGTCCTGTAAACCTGCTGGCTACTGACTCATTACTATTCACAACTGGCTAGATCGCAGAGAGATATTGATCGCTTCATTGCATGGCTGTGAATTCTGAGATACCTGTACGTCTGTATGATTGTAATGAATTGCCACTTTTAACCAATCAACCCCTTTAGCACTGAGACGCATTTTTACTTTGAGTTTTGAGTGTGGTTAGACGATTTTGTTAACAATAGGAAGGGTTTATGGAAGTCAGAAGATTAATGGCCACAGTTTGCACTATTTTAATCCCCACATGACTTTCTGAAGCTTTATAAAATCATGCCTGTTAATCCCTTCAATAGTGGAACGCATTTTTACTTTGAGGTTTGGGTGTGATTAGACGGTTTTATTAACATTAGGAAAGGTTTATGGAGGTCAGAAGATTAATGGCCAGAGTCTGTACAACTTTAATCCCAACATGAATTTCTGAAGCTGCATAAAATCGCCAAATAATAAGCAAAATCACTCGTATTCTCAAACACTTCTGCGTTTCTCCTCTACAATTTCAAAAGGCTTTATCTAAATGTAAGTTTAAAGTTTCTCATGGTGTTTTTACGGTTCTAGTGCAAGACTGACACGATTTCCACATCATTAACTGGAAATACACTCTTGAAAACCCTGCTAATCATCTCTGTGCCCTTGAAAAATAGCATGGTGAGAGAACAAAGCGTTTCTGAATACTGACCTAAGATTCGTGAAGGAATAGTTGTCTTCCTAATATATCTGTGCACTTAAGAGGGAGCATCTGTCAGTCTTGGGTTACCTGTACATACCCTCAATGCTAATTAACGTTCTTTCACCTGGAGTGGAGCGTCTGTCAATACACCTGGACATTCACATAATTAATTAGCTACATATGGAGTTATAAATCTGAAGCTCCCTGTATACCTGTGCCATGCCAATCAGTTACTCACACCTGCCATCGTGGAAAACATGTTATCTGATGCACCCAAACAGTTACAAAGATTCTGGGACTTATCATATCATTTGCTCGCCTCTAACTATCTAATTACCTGTGCTCAATCTTAACCCCTTTAGTATTAAGACACATTTTTATCTTAAGTTTGGGTGTGATGATTTTATTGACATTAGGAAAGGTCTATAGAGGTCAGAAGGTTAATGGCCACTGTTTGTACTATTTTAATCCCTACATGAGTGTCTGAAGCTGAACAAAACCAACGAATAATAAGCAGAATAAATATGAAAATGCGGCCGAGACTAAATTTTTATCGCCGATGTACGAAAATGATAAGACGAACAACAACAACAACAACAACAACAACAACAACAACAACATAATCTTGAGCATCAGGCTAGCTAGGTGGAGAGGAATGAGGAAGCATAAGGAACCAATCAGGAGTAAGGAAGTAATCATCAAACACAGATTACCTTCCTACCTCCCTCCCTCCTTCCTTCCTTCCTTCCTTCTCTCCCTCCCTGCCTGTTCATTTCCCTCCGTCCCTTCCTCCCTAACTAATAACTTTACCTGTCGCACCTTTGATCCCTGTTACACACTACACGGATAGACTGACTGACTGACTGACTGACTGACTTAACTGGCTGCTTTACCTGTCATCTCAAGTGTACCTTTACCCTGTTAAATTAGTTGAGTTTAGACTGGTTGACTGAATAAATGACTGAATAAATGAATGGATGACTACTTTACTTGTCATCTCCAGTGTTTTTCTTTACCCTGTTTTATGAGTTGACTTTAAACTGACTGACTGACTGACTGACTGACTGACTGACTGTAGACTGACTGAGTGAAGGAATGAATAAATGAACGAATGAATACATGAACGAATACTTTACTCTGTTACATGAGTTAACTTTAGACTGACGGACTGACTAACTGACTGACTGACTAACTGACTGACTGACTGACTGTATAAATGAATGAATGAATGAATACTTTACTTATCATCTCCCGTCCTTTCCTTTACCCTGTACTATGAATCTTCTTTAGACTGACTGACTGATTACACTGACTGACTGACGGAGTGACTGACTGGCTGACTGACTGACTGGCTCAAGGTCACCACCACCACAACACCTCATGAGCAGATTCCGTCATGCGTACACACGACTGCATGTTTATGAGGGTGTGAGGTGACGCATGTTCTTCTACAGTAATGAGGTAGACTGGTAGATAGATAGAGAGACAGATAGATAGATAGATAGATAGATAGATGGATGGATGGACAGACAGACAGACAGACACATGCACAGTCAAAATAATCTGCACTACTACTACTACTACTACTACTGCTACTACTACTACTACTACTACTACTACTACTACTACCACTACTACCAACACCATCATTACCATTAACATTCCTCTCATCTAACATTAATTTAAATAACCACCAGAGCATTTAGCAATTACTAACCCCCTTCTCTCTCTCTCTCTCTCTCTCTCTCTCTCTCTCATAAACACTGCTCAAGGCTACGGCAGCAACAGCAGTAACTATATACTCCGTCCCCGAGAGAGAGAGAGAGAGAGAGAGAGAGAGAGAGAGAGAGAGAGAGAGAGAGAGTTCAGATCCTTTCTCTTATATATATATTTTCAAACCGAACTGACTCGAAGCAGTGAACGAGTGAGAGAGACTGAGATGCTTCAAACTGCAGCTTCTGACACACAAAGACTCATTTCCAGCAGACCAATAGTGTGTTAGAGGCATCCACTCTCCCTCTCTCCCACTCTCTCCTTGTTTTCCCTCTCTTCCCTTCCTTTCACACCTCCTCTCCATATTTTCTCTCTTTCCCTGGGGAGGAGCAGCCGCGGAAGGGGAAAATGGAGGAGGAGGAGTAGAGGGGAGAAGTTGTCTAAGAGAAGACGAGGAGGAAATAAAAGAAAGAAAACGTAAAAATGAAAGAAAATGTAAAGAAAAAAAGAAAAAAAATGAAAGAAAAAAAAAAGAAATCAGGAAATGAAAGGTGAAGGAAAGGGAAGGAAAATAAATGAAGGAAGAAGAAATGTTAGGATGAAAGTACAGGGGAGAGAGAAAAAAGGAGGGAAAATTTCGGGATCAGAAAATGTTGCTATGAGAAATAAAACGGTAAAAGTAATAAAACAAAATAAGGAAATGGAAAATGAAGAAAAGGGAAGGAAGGAAAAATAAGAAATGGAAGAATGAAAGTATAGAGAAGAGAAAAGAGAGGGAGGAAACTCGATATAAAAAAAATGTTATGAAAAAAAGAAAACCTTAAAAAACAAAGAAAAACATAAAGAGAGAATAGAGATAAAAAAAAAAAAGGAAAACGATAAGACTTGAAAGAGAGAGAGAAAATAAACAAGTAAACAAAAGGAAACACATGATGAACAGAAAACAAAACAGAGGCCGGATAAAAATAACAGCAAACGAACACAACAAAAAACAAGATGAAGGAGATAACAAAGAAAACAAAAGGGAAATGACGATAAACAAGACAAAGAGAATTTCAAAACAACGAAAAAATAGACTTGGAAAATTTTCAACATCACGGATTCAGCGGAATGGGAAAAAAGTTAATAGAAGATGAGAAAAGTAAAGGAAAATAAAGGAAAATAAAAATAAGAAGGAAATTAAGACGGAATGGAGGAATGAAAAGATAAAAAAAGATAAAAAAATATTAAAAAATAGACGTTAATAGAAGATGAGAAAAAGTAAAGGAAAATACAAGAAAATAAAAATAAAAAAGAAAGTTGAGACGGAATGGAGGAATGAAAAGATAAAAAAAAAGAAAAGAGAATAAAAAGGAAGGGAAAAAGAAAGTAAAAGCAAAAAAGAATTAGGGAGATAAGTAAGACATAAAAAAGAGAAGCACAGAAGATAATATCCAGATTAGACACGAAATAAACAAGTAAAAAAAAGAAGAAAAAAAAAAAAGACGGAGCAAAGAAAACGAAAAAAAAGAGAAACTACCATAAACATAAACACTTTAAAAATGCGAATCTTAAAACAAAGAAAATAAAAAAGTAAAAAAAGCAAATAACATACGAACCATATTAAACGAGAGAGAGAGAGAGAGAGAGAGAGAGAGAGAGAGAGAGAGAGAGAGAGAGAGAGAGAGAGAGAGAGAGAGAGAATGAAAAGAAAGAAAGAAAGAAAGAAAGAAAGAAAGAAAGAAAGAGAGAAATAAAGAAAGAAACGGATGGGATGAAAGGAAAAAAGGAGAAAATAAAAAGAAACAGGAAAAGAAGAAGGAAGTTAAGGAGAATGACAAGCAAGATGGCCATGAATGTCTCAGCTTGTTGACATGAACTGAAGGTGATTAACAGACAATTAGTAAAGATAACGATAAGAGATAATCATAGCGCACGGAAATCCAGATCTAATTAAGCTCAGGTGTTGGGTGTAATGAGATTCACAGGTAACTCTATCCTTCCCCTGTATAGAGAGTGATTCACCCCTTCCGTACTGGGACAAATTTTCATATTAATTCTGCTTATTATTTATTGATTTTTATTTATATTTCTACAGCTTCAGAGACTCACGTGAGGGTTAAAATAGTAGACTCTGGTCATTAATCTTTCGACCTCCATAGACCCTTCCTAATGTCAATAAAGTCAATAAAAGCGTTCAATCATACCCCAAAATCTTCCTAATGTCAATAAAAGCGTTCAATCATACCCCAAAATCTATGGTAAAATTGTATACCAGTACTGAAAAGGTTAAATGAAAGTATAATTATCCTGTTTTTCCCTTCAGTACTAGGATGTATTTTCATATTTATTCTACTTATATTTGTCGATTTTATACACCTTCAGAAACTCACGTGTGGATTAAAATGGTACAGATTCTGGCCATTAATCTTCTGACCTCTATAGACCCTTTCTACTGTCAATAAAAGCGTTCAATATTGTCCCGGTACTGAAAGGGTTAAAAAAAGTGTAATTATCTTCTTTATTTCTACAGTACTAGGAAGTGTTTTCATATTTATTCTGCTTATTGTCAGTTTTATACACCATCAGAAACTCATGTGGGGATTAAAACAGTACAGACTCTGGCCATTAATCTTCTGACCTCCATAGACTCCTCTTAACGTCAATAAAATCGCCTAATAACACCTAAAACTCGTCGTAAAAATGTGTCAGAGTGCTAAGGGGATTAAAAGTGTTACATCACCAATACAGGCAGCGCATAAGTTAGTGCCTTTTCATTGCAAGGTTTTAGAATTTTTTACTAGGAATAACATAACTTTCTTCTTTATTATCATTTATTGGAACAGATTGCCACGATTTATAAACAGAAAATATATACAGTAAATCAAAGCAAAGGAAATAAAAGGTAATGATAATTTATAAGAGAAAGAGATCAGATAAATAAAGGAAAAATAAAGACAAAAGGAAAACTAATGTGTTTAAAAGTTCAGCCAACAATTATTCACTGAGTTTGAGAAGCCACAACGTACAAAAACAAAGATTAAAAGAAGACGTAAAAATCTATCAATCCATTTCATATATCGTATCACGCTATGAAAATTCACAGTCGTCCAAAAAAAAAGGAATAAAAAAGTAAATAAATAAATGAATGAATAAATGTCAGTGCCTTGTTGTTTATGAAAAATCCAACGATGTTTTATTCCTCCTAAAAAAAGAAAAAAAAAGAAAAGAAAAAAAAAGAAATAAAATGCTGCTTTGCTACACCAACTGTTTTTTCATGTTTTTTTTTTTTTTCATTTTTCATATAAACTTGAAAAAAAAAAAACAAATATATTTTCTCTACTTTGATCAGGAAGTATAAAAGAATTCACATCCATTGTTATTTCTATTTATTTTTAAACTATTTTCTAACTAAGTCTGAAAGGTAAAATTGGATCTTTCTAAACACACACACACACACACACACACAAACACACACACACACAAACACCCACACACACACACACACACACACACACACACACACACACACACACACACACACACACACACACACACACCAGCAGCAGTACCTTCCATATAGAGAGAGGCCGAGGGCGTGGCGGTGGCAGGTGTAAGGCGGCGAAAAACTGGATCGTAAGTCGAGTGGAAAGTGTGTGTGTGTGTGTGTGTGTGTGTATTCCTGAAGGGCAGGCGGGCGGGAGGTCAAACGGACGGAGGTTGATAGTGCAAGGAAGAGGAGGAGGAGGAGGGGGAAGAAGAGGTGGAGGTAGGTTCGGGGATGGCGCAGGCTTCTCGATCGATGTGGGTCATGACCAGGAGGTGTTGCTAGGGCTTGGAGGGAAGGCGGAAGGGAGAGCACCACTCATCGTGTTTTCCCTCACCATTTAGTCTAAAGGGGCCGGTGTGAGTGGCTGGGGGGTTGTAGCACCTTCCTGAGTGTTCAGCCCCCCCTCCCCCTTCCTCCTTCTCGTGTGCTGCAGGCTAGAGTACTGCGGCGGGGGATAGGGGGCAGTGTTATAGGGAAAGGGGGGCTAAGAATGGGTTTGGTTTATGTTAGGTCAGGTTAGGTTACATTATGTTAACAATTTTCCTGGTATTTAGTTTGTCTTCCGTATTAACAAGCCATCCCCCGAGATCTTTCGTCTTAACTCAGCTAACTCAAAGCATTCTACTAGTTAAAGAATGTTAAATTTCTTCTTATTTTATTATATTCTCCATTTTTCTCGTCGATGTTTTGAAGATTTCGTTGTTTTGGGACGGTGTTGTGGTGTACATCGCCGTAAAAGAGTTAAATTGGGTTAGGCAAGAGTTCAGTGGGCTTAATAGGGGAGTGTGTGTGGAGAATGGGTTTTGTTAAGTTTGGTTAGGTTACGTAGGCAAAAGTACAGTGGCGTTCATAGGGTAGGGAGTGCAGTAGATGGGTTTAGGTTAGTTAGGTTAGGCAAGGTTAGGGAGCTGAAAGTACCGCAGGCTTTGCAAGGGAGGGTTTGGGTGGGTTTGTTTCAGCTGTCATGGAAGGATAGTGTGTTTCTGTTTTTGTGTGTATGTTTGTATGTATATATGTTTTGTGCTTTTGTGTTCATGCTTCTCTCTCTCTCTCTCTCTCTCTCTCTCTCTCTCTCTCTCTCTCTCTCTCTCTCTCTCTCTCTCTCTCTCTCTCTCTCTCTCTCTCTCTCTCTCTCTCTCTCTCATTCACTCTAAGGCCAGTCTGTCATCTGCCAACCCTTTCAGCCTTCCCTCCTCCCCAGGCGAGGCCAAGTGAAAAAAACGCCAGCCTTTTTTTTTTTTATCCTGAGCTGCCGTTATTAATATTATGTACATAATTTTTTAATCTTCAAACTTTCTTCTCCCTAATTAAGGAGGCTAATGAGCCCAAGCAAAATACCGTGGTGAAGCGTGTAAACGAACTTTGGGATTTTTTAAGCGCCTTAGTCTTCGGCTGTTGTCTAGATTACATTATTTCTGGCTTATAATTAACAGTTTTATAAGTATATTTTCTTCTCGTCCTCATACCAGTTGTGTTTTTGTCCTGATAGTTTGTAAACATCAGATCATCGTCATTGTTTGGCCTGCTGCTGTAACATAACTCGTCTTTCTCAACAAAAACGTCTCTATTTTCTTTTTTTATTAATGTTTCTGCTCAGATATTCGTGTTAAGTTAGCCCATTAACTTCATGTGTGTTGTTTGCCGTCTCACTCGCGCGTGTCTGAAATAATCTAAATTACTAAAAGATTGTAACGTTATTCAAGGTCAAAGATGCACAGGTGAAATAAAGCACAAAGATTTTATTAGTCTTTTTTTTATATATCTTTAGCCGCTGCGATGTTTTCAGTTCGTTTAGTAGTGGATGCGTGAGACACCAGAGACACCAGTTTACTTTTTTTAATTCTTTCATTTCTGTGGAGCGACGGTGTTAAATAAGTGGCTGATGATAAACGATTCACTGACGATCTACATATCATTATTTTACAACGTCTTATAGTTTACGAAGACTTAGCATGAGGAAAAAAAATTGGTGTTCTTTGTGTGGCAAATCACGAGCAGCTCTCATAATACTTCTAATGGCCCTCGGACTTCTCCCAGATCGCATTGTATTCCCTATGATGAGTGAGTGGAGATGAGCTCTGCACCGAATCTGAAGTGCTTTTGTTCTTTGTTCCCCTGATGCGAGGGGAGGCGTTTTGTTGGGCAACATCCATCCATATTCTCAAAGCCACAGATTGTTTGTCCAGTCGGCTAGAATTGGTAATATCCTCACTCTTGCAAAGTAGAGTTTAGTCGTTACGGAAAGGGCTGCAATTTCCTAAAAGTAGCGAGAACTGTTTCCCTGGACAATATTCTGGTGAGGTTCTGTCTCTCTCTCCCTCGCTTTCTCTCTTTCCCTCTCTCTCTCTGCCTCACTCTATCCCTCACTGTCTCCCTCCCTCCCTCCCTCCCTCCCTCCCTCCCTCCCCCAGTCCCTCCCTCTCACGTTTTCCTCCATTAGTCTTTCTTTCTTTTGCGGGGAAAACACTCGCATCCATCATACTCTTTTATAATCCATAATGTCTTTCTTTCTTTCCCTCCGCCTTACTGACGTACTCATCTCGCGGTGCCTGTCGTCCCCACCCTTCGCTTCCTCCCTCCCTTCCTCCCTCCCTGCCTCCCTGCCGCCTCTCCTTCATCGCCTCCTTCCTGCCGTCTCTCCTTCATTCCCGCCGCCCAACACTTTCTCGCATACAAAAAGGAGTGCAGCGAGACCCGGTAAAGACCTCGTAACTCTTCAATAAATGTTCTGACCTCCACGAGTTTACTGCCTATTTAAGGTGTGTGTTATTTGGCTTGAAAATACTGCCATGACTCCCAGCCTGCGCATATTACTGTAGGTCAGACGCAATATTTAACCCTCCCCACCAGAACAGGGATTTGGAAAGTGGTTATTCACATATTCTAGGAAGTTCAGGAGGTTGTGACGTCTACTCCTCCTTTTCCCTGTAGCTCTGCCTCTCTCTCTCTCTCTCTCTCT
>CM035185.1:187093-198092 GCA_020233015.1 Callinectes sapidus
AGAGTATTATCTCTCTCTCTCTCTCTCTCTCTCTCTCTCTCTCTCTCTCTCTCTCTCTCTCTCTCTCTCTCTCTCTCTCTCTCTCTCTCTCTCTCTGTCAGTGGCATAAAGTGAAGCAGACTTGCGAGGTGGATTGGGAGACTATCATATACAAAGTCGATTAAGGGGAAAGAGAGAATCAGGTGTTTCGGGAGGAAGAAGAAGATTACAGGTATAAGCCGAGAAGGAGACGGGCTACACTTGTAAAGGGTGGATTGTTATGCGGATGTAAATTTTCCTTCTCCTGTCTGCGAACACCCGATATTGAGGTACGCGTTGGTGGCAGACGGTACGGTGAGTCAGTCCTTGAGTGTGTATGTGTGTCTGTTGCTCCTCTGAGTGATGGTGGAGAGCAAGCGAGGGAGTGGTGGCAATGACAAAGCAAAAGGAGTCCAGGGAAGACGAGTGAGAAAAGTAATTCAAGCGTTAATAGACTGGGGAGGAAAATGGTGAGATGTGATGAAGAGAAGAACATGGACTTGCTTTTCCTGGTGTTTGTCAAATGTTTTCCTCCCACTCCATCACCACCACCACCACCATCACTACTACCACCACCGCTACATAACTACCACTACATAACCACTGTCTTTACTACCGTACCCTCACAACACACTCCACCTACACGTAAGCGAAGAAAACGAAATGTAAGAGTAAAATAAAAGTTCTTAAAGCGAAATGTTAAGTTTTGCACAGAGTAAATCATCCTTAAGCCAGCGTGCGCACCCTTTGTAAAATTCCTCAGTACCGTGAAATGATGAGTCGTTCTTAGAAAGCCCTGGAAGCTGGAAGGCCCCAAAAGTCTTGTAAAACAGCATCTCTATTGTTTTATTCTAGAGAAGGGTAAAGTTGTTAGAATTAGGCATTTATATGATGAAAAAAGGGCATCTACATAACACTTGTTCTGGATAGGATTGGTTCTGATTTTTTTATGTGTTTAGGGCTTCAATGGTTTTGTTTTAGCGGAGTTTTCGTTTTTGGTGAAGATAATTGATTGTTTTCTTGGGAAACGGCATTGTTATGTGTGATTGTTGTTGTGTACGGTCGTGTTGTCGATACGGAGAAGGGAAAGAAAGTAGATCTGGGGTCTTTTGAAATAAGTCATTTAAAAAATTTTACTTTTCGAAGTCTGGTTTTGGTGCGCTTTTGTTCTTTCTTTTTTTTTCCATAGAGCGGATAATTGGTTTTGGGAATTGAAGGTGTTATGTACAAAGCCATTGTTGTCTTTCACAATTTAACAATGCAGGGAAAGAAGGGAATGCGAGAATCGAGAAAGAGAATCGACAAAACAAACAGAAAGGTCAGGTATGTAGCACGGCACCGAGAGTAAGGCTCCTAACAAAGAGCTGCTGAAGAAACAGGGAGGAAAGAAGTATACGTTCGGAAGGTAAAGTCTCGATGTTTATGTATTCCGTGTCTGCTTGGGTAAGGCGCTTGAAGGCTGCTGCACTGGCTTTACTGAGACTGGCCAAAGTTTGGGCCTGATATTCAACTCTTTCACTCCAATGTACACCACAACACAGTCCTAAAACGACGAAATCTTAACAAACATCGGCAAGAAAGATAGAAAAGATAGAAAATAACGAAGTCTGAACAACCATCGGGAAGAAAGATAGAGAAGATAATTAAAAAGAGCATATTCAACAGTCTTTAGCTCGTAGAAATCTTTGAGATGGCTGAGATAAGACGAAAAATCTTGGAAGTGGTTTATTACGAGTAATACAGACGACAAACCAAATCGCAGGAAAAGTGCTAAGAATGTAGACCCCCTGAAAGGAACCAACATTTTTATTGATATTTATGCCAGTTTTAGTGACTTGTTAAAAGAAAGAGCGGCAAAAGTTCTTGATCGTTATATTGAACTCATTATCAGATGGTTACAATTTATTACTATTTGAACAAAGTAACTAACTTCTTTGTGCTTTTCTTTTCTGTTATTACTAAGGAAAGAATGGCAAAAAATGTCGATTCGTGTACGAAGGAGGAAGAGGAGGAGGAGGAGGTGGAGGTGGAGGTGAGGGAGGAGGACGAGGGCAAGAAAGACGAGGAGAGAAAAAAGAAGAGGAGGAGGAGGAAGAGAAGAAGGGGTGAGACGAATGTGAATGAGAATATGCATCGTGCAATAATTCTTCCTTCCAATATTCTGGTCGGGCTTATGGAAGATTGCTTTGTTTTGTTTGGTAGTGAGATTACGGTAAGGGCTTAACGTTAATAACTGGAGTTTTAAACCAGAATAAGTTACAACAGTTCCATGCTTGTCGCGCTCACTGTTACGCTGTGGTGGTTTTCAAGTAGTTCTCTTTACACATAGGAAATACTCATGTGTGTGTTGCACTAATGATATGCAGAAAATACCACTCTTTTGTACAGATGTGTAATAAAAGACATTGTAAGCCTTTGTTATCTAAGAGGCGAAAAGGGCTAAGAGCAAAAAATCGAATCTAAAAAGAGCCCATAGAACTGTCCCAAGCAAATTCAATATAGAAATGAAAGCAAAAAAGGACTCCGAGGCTGGTATAGGAGTCATTCTTATTTTTTCAACTTTAAATTTTGCGAGAAGGATGTAAGTGTAAATTGGTTCATGTAGTTATGTGTGAAGGAAGAGAATTGTTCTTATAGAGTAGGCTATGACTGCTCCCTTATGCCGTGAGACACAAGGGGGGAAAAGTTCAATGAGGTCACAGCTGGCGTTAATAATAAGCATAGCCAATACCACTTCCTAAAATGCGCTTATTTGTACACCCATTATTAGTGATTTTAAGTCGTCACACAAGTATACATTCCTCTTTAGGTCACTGTGTATGCTGGTGTTGGTTCGTATATCCTTCACACGTGTACATGACTAGTTTGAGAGTTGATAGCGAGCCCCACTGAAGGCCAATGATGCAGTGAACCACAACCACTCCCCCGCTCACTTGATAATGAAATGCACACGTGATTATAAAAAGAAATATAAACGAACGTGGGTGTTGCTCGGAAATGGACGGGAGGAGGGAATAAAAAAAATGTATACTACCAGATGTTTTATATTCATGGAAAAAAAAATGTGTGGGGAGGAAGGAAGGGAGCAGCAGGAGGGGTTGGAAGTGAAAAAAGAAAGAAAAAAGTAACAAGTAAATGTCAGTAGATCTCATGGGGGAAAGAATAACAGTCAAAGAAGGAGAAAATGAGAAAAGGACTTGGTAAAACGTGGAGATATGAGAAGGAATAAAATAGTGGAAAGGTTGGACTAAAGGACAGGAACTGCTACTGAGGGGAGCAAAAAGAACGGGAAGGATGCATAATAGGAAGTCAGTCTCTCTCTCTCTCTCTCTCTCTCTCTCTCTCTCTCTCTCTCTCTCTCTCTCTCTCTCTCTCTCTCTCTCTCTCTCTCTCTCTCTCTCTCTCTCTCAAATAAAGAGCACTAATATTTTTACCGTTGGGAATTCTTCATCCAGTGTTATTTTCGCCTCACCCTCACTCTAATGAACATGCTCCACAAATATTTTCGGAAGTAAGAAGGTCTGATATTTTTAGATATTTGGAACCTAACCAGCCGTCCACAGCGACAGAAAAAAAAGCTGAAGTCAGGATTTAAACACACTTTTTTTTTAAGTAAATACTAAGTGATGTGTTAGAGTTAGAGTAGTTCAGGGAATGTTTATGTATTATGTACAAGTTGATTTTTTTTATTTACATACGTGTTAGTTTATTTCTTATTTTTCTTATTTATTTGTTTTTTATAAGTTTTAGGCAGGTGTGGATTCTCGGTACGCGTGGTTTTGTTGAAGTTTTAAGACATGGGACCGAGAAATGTCTTAACCTGCAGCTTTGGAAACTTCAGACGAATTGTTTTCGATGTAAAATTTTGATGGAAAGATCTCAATCTCGAAAGAAATATATATATACGAAGTGAAGAAACTCAACTCCGTGAGAAAAATCGTAAAGAAAGAAAAACACGAATTTTACTCACTGTTTTTATTTGTTTCCACTCAACATGTATAGTAAATTAATTAAAGACTAATGTAAATCCATAACAGAAAATCCTAAACGCACAAAACTGAGCCTCATAATTTGCCACTAATTAATGAGCGTAGTTTCGTTGATGTGCAGTGTCAGATTTTGCAGATGGTTTGATATAGAAGATAAATGCCAAATCAGGGAAAAGAATCATCACAATGCCACATATTACGTATAAATCGCGTTCTGATGACAACATTAGCGCTTCCCTAATAACTATAATGAATTGTTTTGACAGCGTAAATTAGGGAGCAGATTTAGCGTCACTACAGCCCCAATCGCAGCGCAGGTGTTGTGTCAGGTAATGGGGAAGCTGTGACGGAGCTTCTCGCCTTGACAAGGACGCCGTGTATTTGCATTAATTATTGGACAAAAAAGTCTAATTCAGTGGCATTTCAGCTTGAAGCCATTCTCATAATTTAATCTGAATTAGAACTCTGAAAGCAAGCAACCCTGTTAGGTTTTCTACATTCAAAAATTTTTTCTATTCTATCCTATTCAATTTGCTTTATCATCTTTATCATTCACCAATTATCATCATCATCACCATCATCATTGAAAGCTTTATCATTCTAACCATCATCATCCATTTGCTTCATCTCTCTCCTGCAAAGAATACATTTTCAGAAACATTTTTGACACAATTCTTGACTTTACATACATACATATACATTTTATTTTAAAGTGGGCTACATTTTCTGGTTTAACTTGCCTATTTTCTCACACACCAATGCTCGTGCTATGTTTCAGACACTTTCTACCTACCCGGGTGGAAAGGAACCTTCTTCTTCTTCCTCTGTGCTATTCTGCCTCTTTCACCGTAAAAGTTATCCAAACATATTAGTAAGGATCTCAGAGTCTGGGTCCTTATTAACAGAGATTCTTTAGTATAGACCTTTTTCTTGGATGAATCTGTAGTCTTCCTGAAATAGGTGGTGTACTTGTTGTGTTGTGCCATTATCTTATCAACAGGAACTTTGAAGCTGCTGATGAAATAATGGGCTAAGTACTACACGAATTTCGGGAGGTTAAGATGGTTTTTATGAGTAGAAATTCACTTAACTCTTTCACAACATTAAAATGTGACGAAATAAAAAAAAAAAGGAAAAAAAGCGTGGTTATAAAAAAAAAGTTATCAATTTCTTTTAACTCGTACGATGCTCGGAGATAGCTATGAAGAAAGAAGAAAGACCTCAGAATGGTTAGTAATTACCCAACTCACAGAAAATGTGATAAGAAAAAGGTACTTACTTTACAACCTCTGTTAATATGAGGTCATGGTTGTTTGGACTCTCCTTACATTCCTTAGGTGAAGTTAGGTTAGAAATTTGGTTAAGAAAAGGTACATACTTGTGGATCTCTGTTAATACGGGCCATGGTTACTTGGTCTGCCTTTGTATTCCTTTGTATGGTGGTGCCTCAAGTGACGGAGCGGCGGAAGCTTCTGGGTAACGGGGTGTGGTGTATAAATAATATCACCAAGCTTTTTGCCGATCGATCACTCTGAGGGTCGTCACGGCAGGATGCCCACGTTACGAAAGCCTGCAGGAAATGGAGTCTGCGGGAGGGCGAGACGACACACACCACTAACCCTTCCTTCCCCCTGGCCAGGAGTAGTATGGTGGTGCTGATGGTGATGATGGTGATATAAGGAGAAGAAAGGAACGTCATTATACAAGGTGCCTGTTACCACCACGGCTAGCGTATACTACTTAATGATGATGATGACGATGGTGATAAGATATGAGGAGATGGAAGAAAATATATTAGAAACGTGGCTTCATTGTAGAAATTCAAGATATTGGAATACTAACACTGCATTTTTTTTTAGTCATTCTCAAAATTCTCAACATCATTTCCTTTTTTATTGATTGTTATATATTTTTCATGTTCAATTTTGGCGTCTTCATATATCTGGCGTGAACGAAATGATGAGGATTCCATTCCCTGAGCCACGAGCGATGTTCTCACCTGACAGGGGTAAGCGATATGTGAGGCGTTATCTATTGGAAAGGAGACTAGCCACACCAATATATTCTAAATGGAGTCCGTTCATCACAACCTCAAAGCAAGACATACAACGTTAACGACAAGGCCATCTTGAATTATAGCCACTCGAATAACACAAATCAAATATTGTAAAGGATTTCGAGTCTTGGAGTCCTCACCACAGCACGACGTTATGTTAAAATGAACCTCTTCAGTATTGCGAAGTATTTTTACCACGAGTTTTTGGTGTGATTGGACGATTTTATTGATACTAGGAAGGGTTTATGGAGGTCAGAAGGTTAATGGTCGGAGAAATTCGTGTGGAAGATTAAAATAGTACAGACTCTGCCCATTAATCTTCTGACCTTTATAAACCCTTCCTAATGTCAATAAAAACACTCCCAAAACGCATGGTAAAAATGTGCTCCAGTGCCGAAGGGGTTACCAATATGGATTATCAAATGGGCATCGTTACAAAAGATATTAATATTTCCCGGCTTCCATCACGTCGACATTTAACAATCACTGTCTCACCTTTAAGTCAGTCAAAGCAGAGCAGCAAAACAGAGATAATTGAAGCACACACGAGTACGTTTCCTCACTCTCCACCTACAGACACGCCGGCAGCGACATCCACTTCACTTTTATGATGGAAATGATGCGATACTAACTCTAATTGCACGTGTTCGAACGCTAAATAACAGTTTCGAAGCTGTTGTAATCAAGGCAGCAGACTGGGCATCACTGTTAGCATAATTTGTGTGTGTGTGTGTGTGTGTGTGTGTGTGTGTGTGTGTGTGTGTGTGTGTGTGTGTGTGTGTGTGTGTGTGTGTGTTTCAGTTTTACCGTGTACCCATATTTGTTACGTAAAAACAAAAAATGTGACGAACCACCTTACGTGTACATAGTTATCTCTGTTTTCTTCTTCTTCTTCTTCTTCTTCTTCTTCTTCTTCTTCTTCTTCTTCTTCTTCTTCTTTCGTTAATCTTTTCTTTTCTCTTGTCTCTTGTTCTTAATTGCATTTTTCTATCTCCTTATTACCTTCATCATTTTTCTCTATTTTGACCTTTGCATAACATATAACCTTCATTATTTTCCCTTTATAATATGGACTATGCTGTCATTACCGTTCCACATTTTCGTTTCATATATTCTTCTCTTTTTTCGAAGTTTTGTGTTTTACCATTGTTATTATTATATTCTCTTTATCATCATAGTTTTGTTTTGTTTTGTTTTGTTGTTTTACTTTGTCGTTACTTATTATCATTCTATCTTTTTCTTGGCTGGTGTGTTACTCATATTTGCATTAACATTGTCTTTTTTGTAAGTTTCATCATTCCTCGTATAATTTTTGTCCTCATTTCATTTTTCCCCTCCAATTGGATTACGCTTGCTTTCCCTCCAGCTCACATCAAACAACTATTATTATGACCGTCAACTGATGCATATTTTAATCTTTCCGTCATTTTTCTTGTCCTTTTTTCTCTTCCTTTGCTTATAATGAGCTTCTTTGGCTTCACAGCGTAAGAAGAACAATTTCAAAGACTTCATTAGTGTCATTGCGTTATCTGGTGATCTTTACATATTGTTCTCAGGTTCATTAATTGTTCACCAAAATAAATAAATATATAAATAAATTAAAGGTGTTGCTTGGGAGGGAAACGATATTATAAATTGCATCATTTTTTGCTCTTTCTTCCATGCTAGAGAATGAATGTATAAAAAATATATGTACATACTGTGTTGAGAAATAAATGGTGTATATTTTAACAAACATCACGTATTATAAGCTAGATTTTGCACAAACACACACACACACACACACACACACACACACACACACACACACACACACACACACACACACACACACACACACACACACACACACACACACACACACACACACACACACACCTTTCCAGTATGGTATCTTTCCACTTTTCCTGCTCCCTTTCCTTTTTGCCTCTTAATCAAGTAATAACTCACAGGAAAGAGGGAGACTAACTCAGGAACAGGAAATGGGATATTGCCTTTTTTTTTGTTTTATTATCCCCTTCTCTTCCTTTTCCTCTCCTCTCTCCATTTCAGAGGCTCTCCCCTTCGCTTCATTTTCACGCTTCCTTCTTGTTTTCGTAATTTGTTTTTGCTTTTGATGCTCCAAGAATTTTGCATTTGTTAATCACTCCACTAGTTTTTCCTTCTCTCATGTGTGTTTTATTTTGTCGTATCTTGTTTTTATTCGTTTTTGTCACTGGTGTTTTTTTTCTTCTTCTTCTTCTTCTTCTTCTTCTTCTTCTTCTTCTTCTTCTTCTTCTTCTTCTTCTTCTTCTTCTTCTTCTTCTTCTTCTTCTTCTTCTTTTAATTTTATATTGTGACACTCATCCATTACGATTTTGTCTTGTTTCGTATATAGTTTTTCATGATGTACTGACTTTACCTAGTTTTCAATGCAAATTTCTACTCATTACAGCTCCACAGCCAAAACATTCATGCATTTGTTGCAGTAAAGATACTCATTTGATAACATAACTCATTGACGTTACTGGCTGACACAAGAACTGCCGAGAAAGGGTGAAATGCATGACCGTTTTAACATGAAAAAAGCATGACTCTGAACATAGTATTTATTTGGAGTGCAGGATTGTTAGATAGTGGCAGATATGTGTGTGATTTTGTGGTGAGCTTTATGAACTGCTTACATAAACGTCTTTACTAAATGATAATCAGAGAGAGAGTCAAAGAGAAGTTTTTACACCACAAATAGATGTAAGCAATAGACTATATGGTGATCTTATACGTTCACATCATATTTTAAACTCTCATTTTATCATTCTGCAAAGGAGGACACCCAACTTTCCCCTTGCACGATCCCACATATTGGAAACGACGAGGTGCTGCTTCACTGGCACTTGTCCGTGAAACCAGGCCCGGGGCTTATCTGCAGCAGCCTCTCCGCTTAGGTTCCTGCACCATTCTGAGCCTCTCAAAGGATCATCGGCTGCCCCATCTGTCCAGGGAGCCGAGGAGACTGAGGATGGATACAGTAGTGCTCTCCAAGGCGATGGCTGGAGGCTGTATGGAAATCTATCACGCGGCTTTACTTAGCATTGTTGAGTATAGGCTTGAAATAAGTAGCTGTTAATCCTCTTCATTACTGGGGATGCTTTTTAATGTTTATTCTGCTTATCATTTGTTGATGTTATACAGATTCAGACACTCATGTGGGGATTAGAATAGTACAGACCTACGTCATTAATCGTCTGACCTCCATAGATCCTTCCTAATGTCAATAAAGTCGTCTAATCATACCAAAACATAAAATAAGAATGTGTCCCAATACTGAAAGGGATAAGGGAAAATTGATTGAAAGTAAACAACTGTAATCTACATATTTGCAGGCGTGTGAGATGTCCTTCAGATAAAAATCAACCTCATTGTTAGTAAATAGAAAGATAAACAGATTGTTTATCTTTTATTACACACACACACACATCACACACACCAAATACACACACACACACACACACACACACACACACACACACACACACACACACACACACACACACACCTTTTCTGTGACATGGACCAATTTCCTGTACGTCTCTACCTTCCCTGGCGCCTTGACTCCCTGCTCGTGCTGTTCCCAAAGCATGTATAACCTTCCCCCAAGACCAGACTGCCACTTCCATTACGCCTACCAAGCCACCCAGTGATTCATAACACTCTGACACACGACCATCCACTCCACTTCCTGTAAAAGCAATTGTATTTCTTAGCGGTGGAGATAATGATGTGTTTTCCATTGAATTGCAAGAAACACTGAGGAATACATTTATCATTTGCGTTTCCTTCCCTTTTCATTTTTTGGTCTTTTGTCTTTTTTTATGCATTTTTGATGTTTACTCTTCTTTCCGATTGTTTTTTTCTTCCTCTTTAGTTATTCGTGGTCATCATCGTTTTTGTTGTTCTCCTCCTCCTCCTCCTCCTTCGCTTCTTTCTTTTTTTCTCCTCCTCCTTTTTCTCCTCCTCCACCTTCTCTTCCTTCTTCTTTTCCTCCTCATCATCTTTTTTCCTCCTCCTCCTCCTCCTCCTCCTCCTCCTCCTCCTCCTCCTCAGTGGTACACAATCCACGTACGTTTTATCCCTCACACTTTCTCTCTCCCTCCATCTATGTCATATTTCCTCTCGTCATAAATTTGGTGGGACTGACATACTTTCTTCCTCCCTTTCTTCATTTCATTCCTCTTGTTTCCGGAGGTTCCTGCGCTAAAGTATACTCTCTCTCTCTCTCCCTCTCTCTCTCTCTCTCTCTCTCTCTCTCTCTCTCTCTCTCTCTCTCTCTCTCTCTCTCTTAAAATTCTCCTGGATCTTTCTTCAATTTTTCATAATATTCATTTTATCGTTATTATTGTTATTCCTAATATAAGTCCAGTATTAATATTAAGACTAGTGTAAGTGTTATTAGTGTTATTAGTGTTATCGTTGGTGTTAGTATTGATATAAGTACAGTATTAGTCTTAGTGTAAGTGTTAGAGGCAAATAGTACTGAAGAATATTATAGATGCAAGGGAATAGAATTAACACGAGAAAAATAAAAGTGGATTAGTGGAGGGGTATAAAAAAAAAGAATAAGTAAAATAAAGACTAATTGTTCTGTGACAATACAAAGCTCTGAGTGGAGGGATTCCCAGCCGTCCACCTCCATCCCTTTAATGACAGGTAGAAATTCCGGTGCGTGCAGTTAAATCCACAGGTGCTACAAACATTTATTATTATTATTATTATATTATTATTATTATTATTATTATTATTATTATTATTATTATTGTTATTATTATTACTGATGGAATTGCATAAATATTCCAGTAATCACCAATCAATATACACATCCAGTTTGTAATTACGTTCTTTAATTCTTACGTTATTTCTCTCTTTTTTATTTCCCTTCATTAGACGCAATACTGTGGAG
>CM035185.1:539941-558719 GCA_020233015.1 Callinectes sapidus
AGAGAGAGAGAGAGAGAGAGAGAGAGAGAGAGAGAGAGAGAGAGAGAGAGAGAGAGAGAGAGAGAGAGAGATTACCTAATCATGTACGGAATATTAATATCTACTGATATTTTATAGATCAGTGATCCACAACCAGCGTTACTTACGAAGTTCCCAAACTCCTGATCATCTTCTCTACTTTCTTCTTGCATTGTGCTCTGGTGATGGATAATTTGTTTTGCAAATCCTTGATGCGGTAAGTATTTATCTCCTTCATGTTTATTTACAAATACACAAGACATATTTACAGACACACAAGACATAACGGTACTCATTTAGATATTACACTCAAGCAGTTATTGAAAGTGAACACCCAGAAAAACATGAAAAATTTGGTTATAGCTCTCTTTTAGTCACTAGAAAATTAATAAAAGTACTAAAGTATTTATAAGATGTCTCTACGCATGAATAAGCAAGATAAAAACAAAAATACCAATCTTAATAAATAACAATAAAAAACCCAAGTCTTCTGGACATCGTATTGAAAACCTAGATACGTTGTTGCATCACACAAGAGTCATAACATTATGCCCGCATAAAGAAATAATATTGCATTCAATGCACTCACCCAAATACTCGTTTCAGTTGTAGAGCGTAGGTCTCCCTGCGACACGTGCAGAAAGAGTCATTGCAATATGAATTGGGTTAACATCTTGACACCTGTTATGGACAGGAGCCTCCGCAGCGGCGAAACCCATGTTTATTTACTTATTCAAATCGAGTTATGTCTTACTGAATTGCAAAAAGGCATGCAATTACATTTTTGCGTTTTCACGGGAACAGTATCGAACGCTGAAGCAAAATTAACTAGAATTGGCGTTAGTTGCTCAAAATCCTTTTAAAAAAGCCTTACGAGGATGCACAGGCTACAACATAATATAGATTGCTTGAATTAACGCTTACCTTCTAGCTACTGATGCCGCTGTTTTTTGTTGTTGGTGCACAATAGCAAACAAAAATGATTTTATGAAAAATCATTACAGGGCTAACTTAGTCCTTTTGAATGCTTTCAGTTCACAAGGTCTTATTCGCTGCAGCTCTGTTGATGTTAATTATAGATGACATAAATAATGTCGCAAAGGAATTCATAAACAAACCTTACATCCTTCATAATATTGAAATAAAGTGGCTGGATTCCTAAAAAATAACGGTCTGATATTTCCATAAAGCAGTTCCATAGTTCAATTTGCCAGAAATGTTAATCAATGGCTAAGCTGGCACTCTTCAGCCGCCTTGTGATAAAGAGGCCCCATAACAGACTACTGTGTTCTGCTTTAAGGCAGCGAGCAGATTCTCAGGTTCCACAGCTTCAGAAATATACCATGGAAAAATTTTGCTCTATACTCCTACATTCTTGTATGTACATATTATACGTATACGCCTGCAAAAACCTTTCCTTGAGCGTAATTAGAATATAATATATTTGATTAGCTAATTAATATTTGAACAGCATCAATGATGATGTAACGCACCGTTGTAAGAGCAAGCATACTTTACCACAGTGTTGCTCCAGGACAGGGCAGCTTAATTAAGGGTGAAACTGTAACAACCTTTGACACTGCTCGACAGAAAAGGCACTCAGTTACCAACATCATTACCATCATCGTCACCACCATCTATAATTTTTCTACATTACATATGAAGCCTCCAAACTTTGTCCATTCATCTATGTCAGCTATTTATATTCCAAACTAACCCAACAAAAATCTGAATGTCACCTCTCCAGCTAATTAGACTTCTGCCCTGGCTTCACTTTACCAGAATGACTTGCGATTAGATTACCAGAGTGGTACACATACACAGCCATCATTTACACCACAAACCTCAAATAATATCACGAAACCAAAACATAAGTTCCCTGCTTTTTACTTCAAATTGCACATATAAAATTTATAGCTTATTTGTGCATCGACTGTCAAGGCAGCTCTACAGTACATGCCTTATTCGTGTTTAATCAAGAGGTGACGCTCGTGCAGCCTTTTGAGTTGAAAGGTTGTAATTGAATAACTTTTTCTCTCCTGTCAATTTACTGGTTTACCTGTGATGTAGTAAACAACCTTTATAAATTGGTGTAGGAGTAGCAGTGGTGTTGAGTAAATATATAAATTATTTAAATTAAGACTTTACATATACTTAGCAATTAAGAGTGACTAGCTCACTCTCACACTCTATCTAGACAATTTATAACACACACACACACACACACACACACACACACACACACACACACACACACACACACACACACCCCTTAAATCTTGCCACAGGAACTTGGCCCATCACTCTTGGTGTCCACAACTCAACAAACACCTCTCTCAGCTTTCTTCAGATTGAGAGAAAACTCTGCCGCTTGATCAAAACTTTTCCCAAAAGCCTCTCACGACACGGCAGTGGCAGAGATTAAGTACGTCGGAAATATAACTTGTTTTTCAGCTCATGAAATTTTCTCGAGTTACTTACGAGTTAATAATATTATGGTAATAAAAACAACGATGAAAAATAGCACCTCTACGTAATTACAAAACCCAAATGTACAATATAATCAAAATAATCATGACAATAAGGAAAAAAAGATTAATGATAATGATAATAGTAACAACAATTCCCGTAGTTTTTGACACTTCTCTTGTTAGACACACTGACTAGACAGAAATGTACTTAGGTATGTATTCTGATTTACTCTGTATTTTGTATGCATCATCCATATGTATTGTCTCATACAGGTTTGATATCCACCCTGAAGGATTGGATACGCTTCTGCCTAAGTTGCCTATACGCAAAAGCACACGCACACACACACACACACACACACACACACACACACACACACACACACACACACACACACACACACAAAGACATAGAAAAGAAAAAAAAATGAAAACATTTTCACAGGGAAGGATGCAAAATAATCCCTTTGAAGATAATACCTTAGATTTACAGAATGAAACTTTACAATAAAACACATACCGCCATGAACCACGAGCTTACAAGTAACGCCCTTACACCCACAACGAATTTTGTTTGTTTCCTCAGTCCTTTGGTTGTGAAAAAGTGTGCAAAAAGGAGAAAGAAAATAAACAAACAAGTTATCTGGCAGCTGGTGCTCGGAATACACACATAATCAGGTAATCTTTCGTATCTTAGAGCTGTTCAGCAAGAGAGGATCAAAGCTATCTCATGACCATGTGAAGAAAACCAATACAACATAAATCACTTTGTTGTTTGACTGTGAAATGATACGTAATGTGTGACTGAGAGAACAGGAAGAGGAAACACTGGAATGGCTCTTTCATTTCTATTTTAAAGTGGAAAATGTTAATTTTCTTGCTTTCTATTTTGTCACTGGGAGCTGCATAGCTAAAGGTCACCCAAAGGAAAGCGGGGGACAAAATCTTCACTCAATTTTGCTGACGGGCAGGAGGAAATCAGCATATTCAAGCACAAAAAATAAAAATCGAAGTCGTTCTATAATCTTCATCATCAGCATTTACTACAATCTGTCGCTGCATGACGGGTTTTGCAAATCTTCAGGTGTGTGTGTGTGTGTGTGTGTGTGTGTGTGTGTGTGTGTGTGTGTGTGTGTGTGTGTGTGTGTGTGTGTGTGTGTGTGTGTGTGTGTGTATGTGTGTGTGTGTGTGTGTGTGTGTGTTTGAGGAGCGCGCACACTCACAGTAAATGATCTACGTTTCTCTCCACCACTTCTCGTCTCTGTGCATGATGTACGACGCATTAGCCAAATACGTCACTCGTGGCCTCGAAGCACTGACTGGTTGCCTATTACCGGTGAGTCATGCCTCAATATTCCACTCATGCAGCTGCGGATACACGCCTCCACGCCCGGCACGCCCGCCACGCCGTCTCGTCAACATTTACCGGCGTATGTCTCAATAAACCGGTCAAGCCTTATTGACTCACCGAGCGTGCTAACAGGTTATTTTTCTTCGCCCACCCCTTCCATTCATTCGTTTCATTCAAACCTACCCAGGGTTAAAAAATCCGATAATGTTTAAAAACAGTATTAAAGGAATAGTCTCTCTCTCTCTCTCTCTCTCTCTCTCTCTCTCTCTCTCTCTCTCTCTCTCTCTCTCTCTCTCTCTCTCTCGTGTGTGTGTGTGTGTGTGTGTGTGTGTGTGTGTGTGTGTGTGTGTGTGTGTGTGTGTGTGTGTGTGCTCTGCGTCGACTGTCAATCCGTCAGTAACTGAACCCACTGATGCCCAACCATCCCGTCAGAGGAATTAGCTTTGTTTCTCTCCGCTGAATGGGTCACTGGTGCCATCATTGGTGCCCAATCTCTCGCCGCTCAACAAGGACCACTACTCGCATCAGTGGTACTCATCTTCCCTCCTCCACTGAGTGGCCCACCAGAACTATTGGTGGCACTCACAAGCACTTTTTTCATATAATGCGGCAAACCATTTCCATCGGTAGAGTGAACCACCTCTCTTCAGCGAATGGTAATCAACAACCCCATTGCTGGAACCCACCACCTCTCTACATTGCCCATCAATGGAGCTTCACCTACTGAATGAGTATCGAAAAAGACCGACACAGTGTGTCCGATGCAACGGGCTTATACCTTCCTCCTTCCCCATACAAGTGTGTTAACTGCCCGCTTGGACCAGAAAAAAGCAGTTTGGATCCCCGTCAAGGACAATGTGATGTCTACATCGTGTGCATGAATGAAAAAATATTTCTGCAAAACTTGAGGGACGCAACTTGCAACACAACACTCGTGCAGCATCAATGCCGTATGAAGTGCCACTCTCGCTACGTTACCTTGGTCACTTTACACTCTTTCTTTACTAATACCTGAGGGTTCGCTGAAAGCAGCATGAACCAAGAGCTTAGGAGCTATATGACTGCGTTGTTGAGTCGCATAATTGTTCCACTTTCTAATATATCAATCGTATTATCTTTTTCATTAGTTCATTTTACATTTACTATCTTTTCCTGTTTGTAACTGCATCTTTATATCTGTCTCTCCCCACTGTATCTGGTTATAGGAAAATCAGTAAAAAAGGCAAATTCAGTATAATTGACAGGGTTCCGGAATGAGTGAGTGACACGTACCATAGATCGCAGGAATGAAATTGTCAACTTCCCACATCTGGTGCTAAACTGACCAATCAACAGCCTACGCTTTGATCCTTTCCATTTTACGTGGCTGATGGTTTTAAAATATTCATAACAACAATGGTCTTACTGTCTTATATTCATTGCTTTAAGGATCACAAAATTGCAGAGGTCTCTCTCTCTCTCTCTCTCTCTCTCTCTCTCTCTCTCTCTCTCTCTCTCTCTCTCTCTCTCTCTCTCTCTCTCTCTCTCTCTATCTGCGTGTGTGTGTGTGTGTGTGCACCTCTAGAATAAGGTAATGTATACAACCTCTCACCTTATGATAAAAATATTACCCAATTAACTGGATAAAAAAGCCATTCATCATTGCCTCATCTTCCTTCACCATTTTCACAATCCTTGCAGGTCGTGTCGCTAGAAACGCAAGAGTCAGTCAGGTCGCGATGGCAACGCACTGTGGAAGTAGACCTCAAACACTGTACTTCGCAAATTAGATGCCAAGTAACACAGTGTAGCTCATGTTTTGTACTTCACACTTAATACCTTGCACACAATACCTCTCATACTGTGTCTCACGCACTTGACCTAAAAAATTGAGTCTAATATATTGACAATTCCCTTCCTTAATATCTCTTGGATTTCTCGCACTGCCCATTCTTTATATTCTAATAATATAGTTACTTTATGGATGACATAAAAGATATAATAAAACAGGAAAGGAAATATTTTGCATAGAAACTAATAAAACCATAAGCTATGAGTGTTATTTGTTCCACCAAATATTTAACTGTAATACAACTCAGTTAAATTATTAGGAAATGAATGAACACACAATATAATACATTCACATTTTAAGACTAAAGTTTGCGAATTATTTTCTGTCTCAAATCTTCCACAAAATGAATCACATATTCATTTAAGTTTCCAGCAACTATGCACAAGAGAAAAAAATGTCCTGGCATCATTTGGTGCAAATATTCATGAAACCACGAACAAAATACTCGTGGTTACCATGAAGAAAAGGTGCAGTAAAATGTAACCTCTGACGTGACAACCACCGAATGCCTTCTCCTTTACTTGATTTTTTTTATATGTGATTGTGATATACATAATAGAAATAATTATACGTTTAACATGAAGGGGCGAGTTCAACATTGGACTGTTGTAAGGATGGATCGGCAGTCACCAGCGACTCAGCCTGTGCTAGTACGGGCTGACTTCATAGTGCCATTCCTTCTCAAAATCCACGCTCCAACCGTCAGAAGTTGCTGTCGAAAGCAGGAGTATATGGGTAATATGGTTGAGATTTCCGGCCACTCAGCGCCAGATGGAAATACATCGGTAGTTCTGCGGGAAGCGAATGCAGAGAACTTGCATCTTGCGTCGCCTTGCCTGCCACAACCACTCAACCACCGGTCCGCACTGCACAAGGAATATAGGACACATTTTGGTTTTCTTAGTCTTATACTTTTTATTTTTCATTAATTCACATCGACTCATTGCACTATATTTCGCTGCACACTTTATCAACTAATCAATTTCTTATTTTATCTTTGGCACTGACTTCCAATTTTGACCCCCACCTGCAAGGCCCCCCCCTACCCTACCCCCCTCTGTCTTTCTCTCTCTCTCTCTCTCTCTCTCTCTCTCTCTCTCTCTCTGGCTCATGATGTAGGGTATCCTTTCCGTCTGTCACACTGTATGGGTCAGGTTGCGTTGCAGGGGAAGCGCTGCAATGCTGTCATCTGCTTTGTGTATGTCGTTCCTCGAGACCTACTTCAGCCTCTCGAGAAGAGAGTAACTATGATACTAGTGCAAGAACACACTGGCTTCCTAAGTTTCCCAAGACAAACACTATTTGATCAAAGTAGTCAATGCTGATGGAAAGATAAGTTAAGTGATCTTCGGTCTTAGCACTCATTTGAGCAACTAGTACACATACGTACACGTATAAAGTGCGTACTCTAAAGAATTATAACATAGAATGCTAACTTGTTTAATGAAACGTGACTTCTACCTATGGGAAATGATTTTGGTAGTTGTTGAAGAAAATTTTAGATTTTATCAACTAGAAGCTACTTTTAAGACAAATATTCTTTAAAGTACTTAACTCCTCTTTACTGGAAACATCTTAGCTGTTCTTTACTACTAATAATAAAAGAAAATCTTTTGCTCATCCTGATATGTTTTTAGAGCTTTCTACTTCCTGTGTCACTTTTTTGCACAGTGCCACCTGATCTGTATGTAGTACCTCCATCTCACGTGCACGCCTTGGGGGTCTCTGAGAACACACCACATTTAAGCAAGATAGACTCATCGACCGCTCTTCTTGTAACTGAGTGTCTCCGAGAAAGAATTACGAAGGCACCTCCCAAGCTACAGTGGCCACACCTTTTTATTGAATTCTTTTACTCTTTCTTTTCCTGAGAGCAGAGAGAATGGTTTTCCCTGAAATATGTGTTAGAGGTCTTACCCATTCTTTCTCACGCAGGTGAAGCAATGAATTACTTTGGTGTTCAGTTGTTTTTAAATTACTACCTGCACAATTCAAGCATTCTATCAATATTATGTTCAGTTTATTAAAGAAAGAGTTCACAAATATCTTCATTACCTATCTATTTTGCCTGGCACGCTTTAGAACACTTTGTCTTACTCTCTTCAACTTTTTAACAACTTGAAGTTCCTCAAAAATATCAAGATACCTTGGGGGAACTAAACTGACCTCGTAATTCATGGACTTCTCACACTTTTCCTTTTTTATGAGGCGATGGTTTACATTTTTCCCCAGTTTATTTTATAGTCCTTGGTGAGGCATCCTTCATGAAAAAGAACTGGAACAAGCTACTCTCATTGCACCTTGAGTGTTTCCCGCAATATATCATTTCTCCTAAGATAAAACTCGCACAAAAGGTCACTGCACACGTGAGTAATTTTTGTCACCACGGTGATTCACGAACTACTTCTATCCCCACATCGCTGTCCTATCGCTCTTCTTCCACTACAAGACTTTACTTCGGTTAACTGATAACTTTTCTATCCATATTTTCCTTACCTAATTTTCCTAACCCACAATACTTCACTCATCGTTCCGTCGATTTCAACATCTTTGCTATTTTCTTCCTATGAAATATATGCTATTTTTTCACATATTTTCTTCTTCCTTCTTCTTTCCTTCCCCCAGGAGTTTTCAGTACACACATCGCCTTATCTTTGTTCTTTGACGTAATTTTTCTTCGTTCACTCTATGTTGTCGTCGTTTACAAATCACGTATTTGTTCTTACTTTTTTTTCACTTGAAGACGTATTTTCTAGGCGTATCCTCTACATCCATTCCTCTTCCCATCTTTTCTCAATCATGTCCTTTATTAACATTGTTTTCTACTCCTTGACATCACATCTTATTCATCTTATATAGCAGTTGTTGGGAAATTCTTACATTTTACTGTTCCTTTGGAAGGCATTCCTCTCATATACTCTTCCCTTGCCTCCCTCCCTTCCTCTCCAGCCATGTACTCCACACGGCACAATATTTTCTCTTCCCTTAAGTTCCCTCTCCGCTTATCTCACGCTGTCGTCTTTCGCCAAACTCACATTTTATATAGTTTTTCCTTTGAAACGTACACTTTTAGTATATTTCCTCTGTTCTGCTTTTCTTTCCTTCCACATTCATGTACTCCACACATGACATTACTTTCCTTCCATAACTTCACTCTTCCTCGGCCATCTCATGTTTGCCTTGCCACCCTCCAGCCTCTCTTCCCCCCTGACGCTACACTGCGACTTTAACCTCCATTTACCTGCAGGAGCGCCCACGCGAGAGAGGGAACGGGGGCTACTTCTCTTCTCTCCCTCCCGCCATTCCTTTCCTTTCCACTCTCACACCTGGCAATTAGACTCTGGGGGCTCAGTTTTACTGCTCTCATATTCTCCTCAACGACAACTTTCATAAGTATTTTTCAGAGCTGTGCTTCGTCTCTATATAATGAAATCTTGGTGACAGTACCGTGGCAATTTTCTTACGTTAACTTGTAGTGTAAAGACAAACACGAATGGCATCTTAACGATAATTGTATCTATTCATTTATTGTTGTCAGTCTGTTACTTTATTCGTAAAAATAAGTATTGTAAAATATCTTACAATCTGCTTCTAAAGGTAATGCTTTTCAAAGGGAACTAATTATTCCATGGTACATGTTATGCAGAATTTGATGTATATTACAACAACGCTAGAAAAAAAAAACATATTTTACGTTACTCTGAGGATTTTTCCAATATACTTTACCTCTCCGCACCAAAAATTCTTGGCCAGAACTGTGCATCTATAGATTAGAAAAATGCAACGTTTTCAAGGTCTTCATGTTTTCACGAAAAATTTAGTAATTCTTTTTCAGTATTGTAAAAAAAATCTGGAGAAATAAATGTAATTCCAACTTTACCTTTTAGTTAAAAATACTCCCACTAATTTCGTTTCCACTTTTCTTGCTGAAACCTTTGATTCCAAAGAGATTTTTTTCTTGTGCGTCAATGAATTTATAAAAACAACTTCACTTCTTATATGGGATCATACCGTCACTTTGTTTCTGTATACTTTCACTTATTTTTTTCTGCATATTTCAACAAAAATATGAAAAAAGCTACTTTTTTGTCTGTTGGGATCTCTCTCTCTCTCTCTCTCTCTCTCTCTCTCTCTCTCTCTCTCTCTCTCTCTCTCTCTCTCTCTCTCTCTCTCTCTCTCTCTCTCTCACTCAACATTTTCCATCTTCAATTAGACGATCCTTGTCTGGTGTATCTAAAGTGAATCCATCGGTTAAATGTCATGTGTTGCTCACCGCACTGTTACACCAAGGCAGTCACCACCACCACCACCACCACCACTGCAGGACACCAACAACTTTTAGGTGTTTAGCTTCCTGCTGGGGAAAAAAAAAACTTTGCTGCACTTATCATTAAAAAATTCACGCACAGTAAAATTTAAAAAAAGTTCCAATAAATACATTTCGGGTTGTTGCGAGCATTTCCATTGTTTTAAGAAAAATGGAAGTAAGAAAACTAAAGCCACTATGTGTTAAAAGACTGACGTGAATTCTTAGTTAAAAGTCTCTAATGTGTTCTAGGGGAGAGCCAGGCTTTGTTCCTAAGAGTTAAAAGGTCGAAAATCCACAGCCTGAACACTGCCTGGTGATCCACATGCACTCGCCGCTTGTCAGGTGTTATCGTAGAAATTTCCTTCGCCATACCCATCCATCAAAAAACGTTGCGCGGGTTCCGTCCTTTCCCGCCACACTCAAGCTTCGACTAAACTCTAACTCACACACTCATTCTACCGCACCATTCCCTCTTCATCCTCCTATTCCACTCACACGTCCTCCTTCTCCTCCTTCTCCTCCTCCTCCTCCTCTTCTAGCTCACAACCATCTTCATTTTTATTCAACTTCTCCCTCTCCTCTGCTCCCTCTCTCTATTTTTCCCCTCACATGCCACTCACCCTCCCCTCACACATTTTTCCATGAACCTCCCCCTCTCTTCCCTTGTCTCTTTATTTGTTCAACCCTGCATTTTTCATCTTTTCTCTTACGCCAGGTAATATTATTCATAATGGATCAAGAGCCAGCACACTGTTTACTAATGAGATTCTTACGTACAATAAAAATATTTTAAATCTTCATATAATATGAAGTAATCTTATGAGTGGATAAGGTAATATGTTGTAATGTATGTATGTATGTATGTATGTATATATATATATATATATATATATATATATATATAGATATATATATATATATATATATATAGATATATAGTATATATATATATATATATATATATATGTGTGTGTGTGTGTGTGTGTGTGTGTGTGTGTGTGTGTGTGTGGGGGGGGGGGTGGGCATGGGAGCAACACGCGCGCGCTCGCCCATTCCGTGATGGCTAATTATACTTATGGGGCCCTTATACGGTAAAAAAAAAGGTAAACAAACATGCAAATAAAGTGTATATATATTTATTCTTTTAACATGGAAGGAACTGTACACACAGTTCAAAGGATGGAAAAGTATGAGGGGCATACCAATATTTGGCTTACTTTGAGAAAGACGAGTGATGAGTACTTTAAACATCATAAAGAAGTGATTCGTTGCACTGTGAGTGTTCTTATACAACCTAATGATGATAACCAAAACGAATATGATAAAACTAGACAAGGTAGACAAAACGACGGTAATGATAACGATAGTGATGGCAGTGGAGGCGGTGGCAATATTTGCGGTAAGACCGGCTTAAATTGCCCAGTTCACAGAGTTTGAATAGGACTAATCATTGCTCAACCTTAAGATCCAATCGTGGACGGGAACATTCGCAAGCGTTCAGCAAATACCTCCTTGAGGGGTGGTATGGTCCCAACACCCATTACGAATGTTTGGCCGCTGCTGGGCACCACTAGGCCATGGGTTTCCAATAAAAGGAACCCCGTGAAATGCAATAACAACAACAATGTATCTGCGAATGTGAGAGCAACTTGAAGCGAAATTCAGCCATATTCTTGCACCAAACACAAATGACGCGATTCTGAGGTCTTGTCTTATAATTGCCTTGCCCTCAAAGTGTTCTGATTCCCAATGTAGTGTCTTAAATGGATCAATAAATTTCCCCCTTTCTTCACAAAATGATGCTGCAACATTTAAAGAAATTATAAAGATACTAGATTTATGGTATACTAAGAGGTAATTTTTCATATAATTGTATGTAAGTTGCCTGCCTTTATTACTAAAAAAAAGGAAAATCATCTTAGCCTTTCTTTGAACTGGACCCCCTTATTTCCAGAATTATATATATATATATATATATATATATATATATATATATATATATAATATATAATAGATAGATTATATATATATATATATATAATGCACGACGTTCTGTGGCTTTATTTTCAGATTTTCAGCTAACTCACGTGGATCCACTCACACGCATCATTTAATCATCATAATTCTTTTGTTTCTTGGATACCCGCAGCTCAACCAGAGAACACATAGAACAGGGAACAGTGAATTTCAAGAGATTATTCTACATATTACATTCAAACAATTAAGTGTCAGGCCTCAACGCACATGCTTTTCCTTACATTTATGATACATTCTAATTTCACTTACAATCTTACATCAATATTTTTGCGACAGCAATTGCTCGTATGCTAAACATTCGAACACCAGCACCACCCATTTGTCCATTCTTAGGCTAATAAGTGTTACTGTTGGGTAATGATGTTAATGCCACCATACATATTAATGCCTGACTCGCGGGAGTTCAGTAAAGTTAAACACAACACTTGACTGAAACAAATGCTTTGGACCGCGAATTCCAGACGAGTATTTACAGTGTGTCTGAGGACGTGCTGAGTTCAGGTGACAGGAGGGTCGAGTGCACAGTGAACTTGAGTCTGAAGTCTTGTTGGCAAATCAGAATAGTTAACAGACGAAGTGTTTGCAGGAGGAGTCACGAGTGGCACTGCTTTGCTTCTCATGGTTACTTAAGACTGGAGGAAGAAATAAAGATAACTAACAACTTTTTATAGATAAATAGTTATTCTGTGTAGATCCATTAGTTGCTTTGTTCAGGACAACTAGCTGTTTTGTGTAGGTGAAATTCGTCTTTTTGTAGCTTCGGTGCCACGTGTAGGTTACCGTGTCCTGTGTGTAAGTTAATTAAATTAAACACCTGCTTTCCTTTTTTATTCTTATTTTTTCTTTTCCTAGTTCAAAGCGTACAGCAACACACACACACACACACACACACACTTTTTTTTTCAGAGCATGAATACTCAAACAAAAACAAGAGTTTCTAATGGAACACTTCATTTTTTTTCCCGCTGTTCTACGAATACAACGAATATACTGTACATGATCACTTGACCTTTGTAAAACTTGAGGTCCGATTTTTATTAATCTTGCCGATGGAATAATAATGATAAATAAATGTAGGAAAAAATATTACAGTACGCAATGCTCCGGCAGGTTCGCTTTAACTCCCAAGCGAAATAAATATCGTCTGTTGGTGAAGACAGAAAAATTCAATATATTCTATAAACATTATAGTTACTGTAACTACCAACCAATGTTTTACCTCGCGCATTGAATTGTAGTGAAGTATAGATATTTCAATTTCAAAGTCGGAGATGAAGGTCGATCTAGACTTGTTTCCTCTTTGGGTTTCCTTTAGACCCAATGGAAGGTTTACAATGGCATGACGCTCCGAATGTGTCTCATTAGTCTCACACGCCACTCGTGCGATGACATTTCTGGCGGGTAACAGACACGTCGCAATTATTCCTGTAAAGGCAATGGAAAATACCCTTTGTCTATTTTTTAGGCGATCAGTCACACCTCCTCACCTTCACATAGTGACGTGACGCGCAATGTCCTGTCACTGGAGGGACGGAGCAATAACGTGGTTAAATTTGTCCTGCATCATCCTATACCTCAAAATTTAATATACTCCAGAAATGGGTAAACTTTTACAACTACACCAGTTTCATTCTCAGACAAAACTATTCTAATTATTCCGATGAATTATTCTAATTAAAGTTAACCTAACCAAACCATTATAAAGGATTTGTTGAGGTATACATGGGGTTGAAAATACTCAGTATGGAAAGCTCTAGGGTTGGGTAAGAAAAGCCATCTTGAGACTGGTGTAGTTGTAAAAAATTACCACAAAATGAACGCCAAAATAACAAATTGACAACTGCTTGTGGCTTCCTCCGCGGCGCATGGGTGGAGAAATTGATCGACTAATTGTGTGACATTTACTTCATCGAGCTCGCTAAAGTTGCACGTCTGTAACACTTGCATCCATATGGAGGGGCGGCTGTCCAGTTTGACCTTTTTAACGGTCCTGCCATCATCACTCCATTAGGCTTAAAACGCTGCACCCAAACGCGGCAGTAACACTCGGAATGACTCAGCCCGGTGGTGTTGTGACCCAGGTTGTCGGCTTTGCGATTCTAATTGCTGCTCTCTGTCTGTCGCCCCCCTCCCTTTCTCTCTCTCTCTCTCTCTCTCTCTCTCTCTCTCTCTCTCTCTCTCTCTCTCTCTGGTGTCCAAAAATCTATGGATATGTGAATAAGTAATTTAATGAATTCATCAACCTATACCTCCATTCATCCATGTTAAAGTAAAGATTCCTTTCATAAATAGTCAATGCATCAGTATTTTGGTAACATCAGGCATTCTCATCAAGGATCTTTGGCGTTTTTTTTCAAATTATATAATGCCATCTGTGCAGTAAATTGTTCTGTCAACAGGTGCATATTCCCTTCTCTAGCAGTACGTACATTACTTAAGCTTGGGTGAGTACCTGAGATATCTGATAGTGAGTAATTGCATTGATGTCGAGAACTGAAAAATATGAAGATTACATTTACTCCAAAAGTGGAATGGTATTGAAACACAAATCAAATGAATATTGAATTAATCTGTTAGTCATTGTGGTAGATCTCTTAGTGGAGGATGATATCAATATGAGTGAACTGACAATTATATGAAAAACAATATCTGCATTGTTTAAAAGGGAATGATAGGATGGGACATAACTCACAAAACTTAGAGAAGGTCTAGCGCTCCTTATTCAGAGTACAGCCCCTGATGTTGTGTTGACTATTGAATTGGCCATGTCCATGAATACAATTGAAATCAGTTCAAAATGAAAATGCAACATTTCTCCAAAAGGAAAAGATTTATTCTACCAATAAATTAAATACACATGGATTCATGTATACCAGAAATTAAATCTTTCATTCGATTCTTTTACGTGTGACTTTAAATTTCTAAAAGTTGTGGCACTTCCTAGTTCAGGCTTGAACTTTACAATTTCATTCCGTCTGTCCTGGGAATTTCATCCAGCACACGTAATTTTGCCAACCTCTCTTGCTTCGGCAATGGAGTTTGAAATATTCAACGAAGCGCATGATGACGGAATTTGGTAGCACTGTTCTTCCAGCGTGAAACAACTCTTCGCCAAGAATCGTTTCCTTCACGAATATTTTAAACACTGAAATTACCAAGGCGTAGTAGAGCAGAGAACGGATGCAGTTCCTTTCAGATCACAAAATAAGGAATAGTCTGAAGAAGGAATGTTTTGTCCTGTACCTCACTTTGCATACACTGCTCTTCAGGAATTGTGTTCTTTTCTAGTTTCCTGGAAATAAGGAAGCTGCAAAGATCAGCTCCCGCTTATTCTAGTACTTAGCGTCACCTGTTTTGTACCTGTTGACATTTTCTTCTCTAATGGAAGTCTCAGGTAACTGTAACAGGCAAATCTTTATCATCCTCTGATGCCGTATTAGTGTGTGTGTGTGTGTGTGTGTGTGTGTGTGTGTGTGTGTGTGTGTGTGTGTGTGTGTGTGTGTGTGTGTGTGTGTGTGTGTGTGTGTGTTACCAGCGCCAACTACCTAGGATCTACTGACATTAATTGTATTTTGTCTTTAATTTTGTCTTTTATCTGTCTCTTAGTTTCTTTAAGTATGTCTGCAAAGTAGCTGCATCATGATCCGACTTGATTAACCTGCCTATCTTCGCGTCATCTCCAAATTCACTAGCATCACTGCTAATTCCATTATGTAAAATCATTACGGTTCATTAAATATAATAGCTAGGTGTTTAAAAGCTGATCCTTGTGTCATCTCACTAATTACTTCTCCTCATTGATATTTGGATCCATTTATTGTATCTCCTTGCCTTCCGCTTAACCATGACTGGAGCCATGCTCGAACTTTTCTATATGTTTCATGAGCCATAACCTTCTATCACATTAAACCATAAATAACAACATCAAGCACAGCGTATAAAAATACATAGGAAGAGGACACGTTGGTTGTCTTCCAGTTTGTTTCCTGGGTCTTTTCTAAGAACTATAGATACCGCCCATCACATTTTGTAACAAAATTTATAGCAACTTTTGCTCTATATACACTAGATGTTTAATTCTATTATTCGTTCTTAATATGTGCAATTCGTACAGAAGAGAGAAAAACAAAAAGGAAAATCATTCCTTATATATACAGGTTTCGACAGTGCTTCTATTCCATTCTGTCTCCACATCATGCCTTGGGGAAGTCCCGCTGCGACAGGTCCAGCTTAATTAGGTGAGGTAAGAATTATTAACATAGAGGGGAAGCTGGAAAAGAATACCAAGCTACCCGACGTATACTTCAGAATATTTGAGGAACAGATTGAATTACGATGTTATGGACGTATTTCCAAGAGCGAAATTAACTCACACTTAAGATCATGAAGCATGGTTACTTTCTCCATTTACTTTTGTTTGTATTTTGACCTTTTATCAGATAGCAACATGTGTTAATACATTCATGAGTTTTGTTTTTCATTTCAATTTGGTCGTGAAGGAAAAATGTGTCTTCAATATTTGTTAGCCTGATCTAATAATGCACTTCTGGACGCAGAACTACGGAGGAATAGGAAGTTATTTAAATTCATTGCTACATAAACAGCCAAATAAATAGATACAAAATCAAATGATGGTTAAGACTCGCTCCACAACACTAATTTATTATTATTTTTTTTAACTATTCGTCGGGGTGCAAGGAAAGGATCTCTTTTCGGGAAGGCTTCCGGTTCGTCCTTCCTTTTCCAGCATGGCTCCCCTACAGCAGCGCAGAAAACATGGAGAAAAAGTGACTGCAAGGACAGCAGCACTTTAACCTGCCAAAAATGAAGTAAGACTGCCACACAAGGAAGGCAGACGAGAGAGAGAGAGAGAGAGAGAGAGAGAGAGAGAGAGAGAGAGAGAGAGAGAGAGAGAGAGAGAGAGAGAGAGAGAGAGAGAGAGAGAGAATCAGCAATAATAAAATATAAGCTTTTCTATGATGTGAAAAATAAGGAAAGATGAACGAACAAAGGCAAGGCAAAATAGGGGAACAAGACATAGGACCATGTAGAAGGAGTAATAGTAATATGTAAAACGCAATAAAAGATGAAGGACACAGCATGCTGAAGAAATAATGAGGGGGAGTCTAATCTCAAACTTCCCACCTAACAGAAGAAAAAAAAGCCACACATTTTCTTTTTTCCTTAAATCTCCCTCAACACAAAATTCATGGGTGTGATAATGGCATGAATAAGCATTTAATTTAGTGTTCAGTAAGTGCCATCAATAATTTACACAATCATCACATATTCAACACTTAATTCGTTTTCTTTTATCAGTTTTTTTTTATCCTATTGTTCCTTTTCTTGTTCTTCTTATTTTCTATTTTCTATTTATATTTATATTAGGTTTTAATTTTGCTACCACTAGCTGATGATCGCTACCAGTATCACCACCTCTTCTCACACAAACATCTAGCAAAGAACTTCGATGTCTCCTACTGACAGCGACATGATTAATTTGATTTTTGTATTTCCCACACGGCGACACCCATGTTGTTTTATGTATGCTACGATGCTGATACAGTGTACCCCCAATGATCAAATCGTTTGCCAGACAAAAACTTCCAAATCTCAATCATTTCATTTTCAGCACCCATTTTACCCATACACGCCTCAAACCCTTCATTAGAACTTCCCAGTACCGCATTGAAATCACCGACACACAACAAAATGTCATGCCTAGTGACTCTGCTTACTACATCTTGCAGTTTACCATAAAACTCATCTTTTTTATCATCGGGCGCACCATTTGTAGGTGCATAGCAAACAAACCTACTGATGCTACCGTGATTAGACTTAAATCTTGCATAAAGTAACCGTTCGTGTATAGGTTCCCATTCTGTCAATGCATTACCAGCACTTCGTCCCAGTAACAGTCCAACTCCCTGATAATGCATCCCCATCTTCCCTACCAGAAACCAACAAGCTCAACCCACTATCCAACTTCATTTTATCTATTCCAGTTAACCTTGTCTCCGTCACCGCACACATATCCAGCTTATACTTTTCAAATTCAGCAACAAGTTCTTCGATTTTACCGTCCTGATTTAATGTCCTTTGATACCTCTTTTTGCACAAATAAAAGAATCGGCGACCGGGAGATTCTTAGCAACCCTTGCCTATCTAAAGGCTGCCCGGGACTAGGGACAGTGATATTGCGTGAATCCATTTTGGTTTCTTTGGCTGAAATTAAAGAACACTTCGCCACAGCGTTACAGTTGGCAGTAGGCAGCTAACTTGCCCATATGCCCACACCCACAGAACTCAGCTAAGCTAAAGTCAAGCGCGTGTCGGCTGCACTTCTCGACCATTTCACTCTTAAAGAATTCATCTGCCCGAAAAGTGCATCCACCTCCCTGCCTCCGAAGGCTTCGATATGTGTAGGTAGAGGGCGATCATATCCTCACTAGCCATATACTACCAAGAATATATAGACTACACTCACCACAACATTTTAAATTGGTAAGCTCTTTACATAATACTGGCAGTAGTAATGTTAATTTAATTTGCCCACAGTTCAGAGCAGTTCTCTTCCAAAACAGCTTGTTATGTTTCGGACCTAAACTCAGGAATTCCGTCTCCCTGGAAATTAAAGACCTTGTCAATAATAGCAATGTGTCCTTGTTTAAAAGGTCTCTTAAAAATTATTTGTTTACGCTGCAAAATTCATGATTTTTTATATTTTTTTTTATTTCTTACATATTTCTAATATTGTGATT
>CM035185.1:567582-577778 GCA_020233015.1 Callinectes sapidus
TCTCTATAAAACTGCATCATTTTTACAGTCTGACGTCAGCCTATGGTTCATCAAGATGGCGGCGGCTGCGGTTTTCCGAAGAGGGATAAAAATGCCGGAGAGGATAATGGAGGCAAAAGTGACGTTGGAGAATCGTCGTGTCGGTGAGAGATGAGGTGCTAAATGCGTCAATCCGCCGCCGCAGCCTCCCGCACCGCCCATGTCGCGATCCCTGGCCTGATAAGTGAGGTCACCATGGACAGTTGCTGTATCCTCCACTTGTATATACTAAGACTCTTTAGTATATATTGCATAATTTACTGCTGTCTTGACCAGAGACGCTGCTCGCTGATACACTCAGAGATACACGCACACGCACGCACACACACACACACACACACACACACACACACACACACACACACAGGCAAGGAACTCTACAGTATACCCGCCTTCAGCAAACAGTCACCACCGAGTTAGGTTGAAGGCTTTCTTTACACAATTGCCGATGGAATTTTCCGCGGAACTAGTAATTGTGTCATCTCATTATCTTGCATTAAAGATTCACCAATTTCCAATGACAACACCGACCACAGAGAGAGGCAACACAACCCGCACCTTATGTAACACACTCGCACCTCAAACTCGCAATCAGACTTCGACTCCTGCAGCAGGAAAGAAAACTGGCAGGGGATGATGAGACGACGCATGGATGAACACTATTCGTTGATAATTTCCGTTTCCAAAGTTGACCTCTGGAAAATGAACCTAAAAATGTGCGAAAATGGTATATCCCTTCTGAATGATAAATGATTGTATATAACGTGTGGCGAGCTGCAGGGAAAGCAACGACGGTATAAAAGATTTTCACATGTGGGGGACGGCGCCCTTAACCCCCCTCCCAACCCCCAGTCCACCCGCCGAGTACCCCACTAGGGTCAGTAGAGTCAACATTCCCTGACCATCACCACCACTACCACCAACATCATCACTTCAACTTGCGTGCATTTTTCCCTGCCGCCGCACTAACACACGAAGTAGCGGCTCCCTCCCTGGCGGTCTCGGCTCCTGGTTCCCCTACGCAGGTGTGTCGGGGCGTACAGTCTTCGTGGTTTGGTACTGAGCCGCATCATGTGGTGGTGCTCGTGTAGCTCCTCCGCATCACCACTTCGCAGCCTCACACTTTCGCCTTTTCCAGGAAATGTTATGAAACCTTTCCCTATTGACTCTTGGTGGTCGTGGTCATTGGAATTTCCAGGACATATTTGCATTTAGCGTCGTATCATCACTCGAGGCTCCCATCACACAAGTCAGATGAGCCGCGCGAGGGAAAAGACTAGGGTCTGCTGTAGTAAACACTCCATAAGTAACAGCAGACCAAAGAGGAGGAGAAGAAGGAGGAATAGGAAAAGAAGGGGGAATAGGAAAAGAAGGAGGTAGAGGAGGAGGAGGAGGAGGAGGAGGAGGAGGAGGAGGAGGAGGAGGAGGAGGAGGAAAGACACGTTTACCTGGACAAGTGGTCAAAGTTTGTACACACGTTTCCAGACGTCTTACCGCGGGCGAAAACCACTTTCGTACCGTGAAAATGAAACAATGAAATAACTTTCTGGTGAAGACTTTTCCTTGTACATAACACCCGTGACACACAGACGCTACGCAACAACTTTACCCTTTTCCACCAGGTAATGCAATCGTAGAATGTAGACCAAGATGAGTATTAGTGTTGATAAAGACAGCGGGGAAAACACAGGATATGAAGATAAAAATGGAAATAGCAGGAAAGGAAAACTTGTAAAGGAAGAAGCGAGCTGCATTTAAGTTAATTATGCAAGAATCTTTTTTTTTTTCTTAATTGCCACTGATGCGGATCTCGTAGTGGTGGTGGTGGTAGTGGTAGTGGTGGTGGTGGTGGTAAAGTTACAAACACATAATACAAGAAACCTGTTTTTTTTTCCAAGTTTTCAAGTTTTATTTTCTTTTTATGTCCCTGATGTGATGCGAATCATGAAGCTGCGACCGGATGTTGACGTGTGTGTGTGTGTGTGTGTGTGTGTGTGTGTGTGTGTGTGTGTGAGTTAAGTCACCAATTTCAATAACTTATACATCAATCCATCTTTCTCATTTAACACGCACACACACACACACACACACACACACACACACACACACACACACACGAACAACACATCGCCACCACTACAATCACCCACACAACTTATCATTCTCCCAATAAGGTGGTGGTGGTGGTGGTGGTGGTATAGCTAGCCGGTACCCTCGCCAGACCAGCAGACCCACTCACTGCCTACGGGTTTCAAGATAGGCAACACAATGGTTTACGTAATACTGGCCACAGCGAGTTACGTAGAGAAGGGTTAAGAGTAGCAACGTTGTGTCTCGACTTTCATGTTTCGTGCCTCATACATTTTTATCCATATTTAATCACCTATCCATATATTTAATCAAGCACTGTCTTACGAGTATTGGCTCAGTAATAAAATCATTCCCCTTTAATCACTCACTCATTCATTTACAGACATTCACTCATCTAATTTACTTAATCGACAAAATAACAAGTAGAATAAATATAAAAATACGTCAAGTCCTGAAGGAGTTGAAATGCCTCAGTACCACAACAATAACGGGTCCTTTCCGCTGCCTGCACGGGTTGGCTAACACTTGGTAACACTATCACTCTCCACTTCCTTTCTTGCGGTGTCCAGAAGTCGACGCATCCACTCGTGTGTTGCAGCGGGACTTGTGAGGCGTAACGGTGACGCTTCTATGGGTCTGTGCAAAAGAGGGGGGAAAAAATAACCTGCAAAGGACACCACGCTGCTATGAACTGCACGGAGCACGGGCGACACGAGGCCAGGAGGGGAACGAGGACACGCAGAGACAAGGGCACGAGGCTCAAGAACACGAGGGCACTGGAAAACGAGGACACCAGAGCACCAGAAAACAAGAGCACTGGAACACGGGGGCACTAGATTACCACACCACCACACCACCACGCCACCACAACACCAAAACACGAGGATATCAAAGCACGTGGACACCAAAGGACACGAGAACACTGCAACACGATACTTACGGAACAAGAGGACGGAAGAACACCAGAAAAAAACAAGAGCATTAGAACACAGCGCCACTAGATCACCACACCACCACGCCACCACAACACCAAAACACGAGGATATCAGAGCACGTGGACACCAGACGAGGACTTCTAACGTTACATTCAGGCTGGAAGCGACGTGGTGTCCGAACTAATGTAGCTTTCAACACCAACAACACCAACCCACGGCGACATCGGCTGCTTTCCTCAAATGGGGTATCCAGACTTCACAAAAACAGACAAAACTGGACAAAGGGGGAGGCGATGTCAGGGGTGAAGGGGAGAAGGGGTGAAGGGGTGAAGGGGTGAAGGGGAGAGAAGCTGTCGCATTTCTCTGTCATGTTCTGTAACTGATCGTGGATATTAAGTGGGTTGGTGGTGAAATATTTGGCTCAGAGAAGAGAGAGAGAGAGAGAGAGAGAGAGAGAGAGAGAGAGAGAGAGAGAGAGAGAGAGAGAGAGAGAGAGAGAGAGAGAGAGAGAGAGAGAGAGAGAGAGAGAAGGGGGGGAGGGGTGAGTGTTGTCAGTCCAATTCGTCATAGTGGTCGGCAAGGGACAGGTCCTCCATGGGTAGCTCCCTCCTCCTCCTCCTCCTCCTCCTCCTCTTTCTCGCCTCGCCTCCCCAGGTACTAATGACCGTGAACTCACTAATCATATTTTTAATCATAGTTTCGCTCATTTTTCTCACATCATCACTTACGGCGCTGCTATGGATGTGTGTGTGTGTGTGTGTGTGTGTGTGTGTGTGTGTGTGTGTGTCATAATGTTCACTATACACCAGAGGGAGAGAGAGAGAGAGAGAGAGAGAGAGAAACAAAACAAAAAAATATATTAACCGCTCACTTTCCTGTCTTTACGTAACCTGAGACCGGCTGAGGATCAAGTTAAGAGAGGAAGAATTAGAAAAAAAGAACTTGTCTCGCAGATCAATCCAAACCAAATAAATAAAAAATACAAAAAGTTAACGATTGATATGATATTGTTATTTTTCCCCCGTTTTCTATTCGAGGTAGCAGGAGTTAGAGATTTGAAAGTATCGGTGATCTCGTGGGCTCATTTCTCGACGGTGGAAATGTGAGTGGAAGTGAGTGAGTGTTCCTTCGCCTCTTCCTGTTTCATGCCGTCTCGTTCCGCGGTGGTTGGCAGACACACGCTACAGTTTCCCTCGTGATATATCGTTCAGTTTTGTGGATTTTTAGAAATGATACGTGTATTTTTCTTTATTCGGCCGTATAAGTTATTTTGTTTCGTTGTGTGAAGGAAACATTGGTATATATATATATATATATTTACATTTTACATTGCCTCAGTAATATCACGTATTTCGCTTAGTTTTGTTGTTCTTTTAAGGAATTGCTATTTTTTTCAAGACTTTTCTTATTGGAACCTAAAATGAGGCCATGTTGCGTTTTGAAATTCTGCGCAGCGTTATCTACATCCGCCTTTATCAAGATTCCTCTTTTACAAATTCTTCACCTTCATCGTCTTGTCTAGCAAAGTGTATCATAATATCATAAAAAAGTATGGAATCACTTATATAATGCAAACTACTTTTCTTTCTCTATCCCCCCAAGAATGAATTATACTTAGACTTTCATCGTACAAGACTTTCATGAAGACCATAATTGTGCCATATGATCATCACAACACATTTATAACTCTCTCTCTCTCTCTCTCTCTCTCTCTCTCTCTCTCTCTCTCTCTCTCTCTCTCTCTCTCTCTCTCTCTCTCAAGGGGCTAGGGGTCATACTTTCCCTAGAATCTCCATATGAAATACAAACTGCTCCCTTCCGTCGCCTGAGGGAATCACGACAACTTTCTCCCGGCAACACTTTCCCTCAACTCAAACACCACAGCGACGGTACTTCCCTTTCATTCAAGCCGGTTCTCTCTTTTTGGACTGGATAATGGCAAAAAGTTGGTAGGAATGTTTCTTATAGCTCTCTTTAGTGATCTTTTTTTTTTTAACTATCTTTTACTTTATGTGTGTTTTATCTTTATTTCTATCCATACATCCTCATCTATTTATTTTTTACTAATTTTGCTTCCCTATCATAGCAAGATTAAGTTAGGTAAGCGTGTATCGTTGCATCTTCTAATAATTATTATTTACTTCATTCCCAGCGTTTCCTAATACACGTCACCAACATCCCCACTAGACCTATCCTAATAACAATAAGTAATTCCTGCATTCAGTTTTTTATAAGGTAATTACAAGAGAAGATTTGTGTAGCTGTCATTTAATTTTTGTTTCGTGTCATTATCCGATCCTTATATACTGGAACATTTACACTCTAACCTGTTCATTTCAGTGTCTGGTTCTATCTGGCTGTGCGCGTTCAAGCCTAACCCAACATTAGTTAGTATTCACGCATTTCCCGCTTCTTTACCTGTGGCCTTCATTTCTACCTTCCTGTAATTAAGCGGTCCTTTACTCCCGCAGCTGTCACCAGATTACACCAGTTTCCCCACTATTACACCACCATTAGAAAATTATATCCCTTTTATTTACCTTTTACTACCCTACGTTACTGTCAAGTCCACTTACTCGAAACTTTCTCGTTCTACCTTTAAATGTGCTACTCAGGGCATATATTACTTTATTTTCCCTGGTGTTATTGTACGATCTCGCTTAAGTATCCAGTGTGGTCAGAAAAGAATTATATATAGCGTAGTTAATCGACATATCACTCAAGCTTAGTTATATTTCACTGTTATGCTTCCTTCACTGACTGTCTTCCTGTTTAACCGCCTTCATTGTACCCCAAGATTCTTCACTGTTATGTTTCTGTTACTATCTCCCTGTTTAGCCTCCCTCATTGTAGCCCAAGACATAGCCCAAAGCAATCCAATCTATAGCCCAAAGCAATCCAATCTATAGCCCAAAGCAGCCCAATCAATAGCCCACCAAAGCTCAGTGTAGTTATGACAAACGTTCGATCATTCCTCTCACGCATGACGGAAGCAGCAAGTCCCGAGCATTTCTCAGACTCACTCACTCTCGATTCACGTCACTTCCGCTGCACGTTTCCGCCGCCCGAGGAGAGAGAGAGAGAGAGAGAGAGAGAGAGAGAGAGAGAGAGAGAGAGAGAGAGAGAGAGAGAGTGTGTGTGTGTGTGTGTGTGTGTGTGTGTGTGTGTGTGTGTGTGTGTGTGTGTGTGTGTGTGTGTGTGTGTGTGTGTGTGTGTGTGTGTGTGTGTGTCATCGTGTATATCAGCTGCAGGGACACGTTTTAGGCGAAGCGAAACCAATACAGCCACGAAGAGTGTGACAGATGGAAGCCTTGGGAGGGCGTGGTGTTCCTCGGCCAAGGACACAGAAACCCCGTCCTTGCCTTGCCTTGCCTTGCCTTGCCTTGCCTTGCTTTGCTTTGCTTTGCTTTGCCTTTCCTTTACTTTCTTTTCCTTTCCTTTCCTTGCCTTGCTTTGCCTTGAATTGCCTTCTCTTGTCTTGTCTTGCCTTGCCTTGTCTTTTCTTTTCTTTTCTTTACTTTTCTTTCCTTTCCTTTCTCTTCTTTGCCTTGCCTTCCCTTGTCTTGCATTGCCTCGCCTTGAATTGTCTTGTCTCGCCTTTAATTTCCTTGCCTTGCCTTGCTTTGCCTTGTCTTGCATTGCCTTGCCTTGCCTTGAATTACCTTGCCTTCCCTTGTCTTGCATTGTATTGTCTTGCCTTGCCTTGCCTTGCCTTGCCTTGCCTTGCCTTGCCTTACCTTGCCTTGCCTTGCCTTGCCTTACCTCTCCTGGCCTCCTGCTTGCTTGGAAGGGAGTAGAGGAGGAGGAAGGACAGGAGGAAGGAGACAAACAGCCACCACAAGATAACATGAGAGAGAAAAAGTGAGGTAAATTACACCTTGGTGACAGTGAATTAAGGGATGGATCTGTACATATATATATTTTTTATACCTGTGTGCGTCTCTTCGTGTTTCTGATTAACATTGATAAGGGACAAGATGTATTACTGGGGAGGGACGTCTATGTGGGACTGTTGTGTGTGGGAGAACGAATACCTGGGATTAGAGATGGTGGAGAAAAAGAAGAAAGGGAAGGAGAAGAAGAAGGTGAAGAAGAGAGAGAGAGAGAGAGAGAGAGAGAGAGAGAGAGAGAGAGAGAGAGAGAGAGAGAGAGAGAGAGAGAGAGAGAGAGAGAGAGAGAGTCAGTCTAATCTATCTTATATAATATCATTTCTATTATCAAAAGTGAATGGGTCATTAGTGTAACACATTAAGATAAAAAAAACACTAACGTTACACTTCACTAAACACCAGTGAGGGGAAGGGAAGGGAAGAGTAGATAAGCGAACAATGAAAAAAAAGAGAAAAGGTAAACATGAAATCTAAGTAAGGTTGACGTTTTGGGAAATTATCGATAATAAACCTCCCGGAACAGGTAAAGGTAAGTGATAGAGGTGGAGATAAGGTGGGAGATAAGAGGAAGGGAAGATAAAGGAAGGCAGACGAGGAGAGCCAACAAAACAAACACGGAATTGAAAAAAAAAGAACAAGCGAACATTTACGTATTGATAATGAATCGCAGTGATTACTTTACCCCTTCTGTACAGGGATGCGTTTTTTTTATATCTAGTCTGCTTTTTATTTGTCAATTTTATACAGCTTCCGAAACTCAAATGGGGATTATAAAGTACACACTCTGGCCATTAATCTTCTGCCCTCCACAGACACCTCTTAATGTCAACAAAATCGTTTGATGACACCCAAATCTCGAAATAAAAAAGAGTCCCAGTACTAAAGTGGTTAAAATTATTATAACTAACGTGGATAAAGAGAGGTAAGCGAGTGAAGATAAGGATAAGAATAAGGGGAAGAAGACAAGGATATAGTCCACTTGAAGGCAACTGAAATGACACTGGTAACTACTTTATAACAACCACCACCACCACCACCACCACCACTACCACCACCACCGTCATTACCATCATTAGCAGAAATAAGAGGAAGAGGAAGAGGAAGGAAAAAGAGAGAAGAAAAAGAACAACAAGAAAAGAACAAAACAAGAACAAGATGAAAAAGAAGATAAGGGGAAGAAGAAGAGGAAAAAGAAAAAGGAGACGGACAACAAGAAAAAAAAAGAACTTGAAAAGAAGAAGAGGAAGAAGAAAAGGAAGAAAAACAAGAAAAAGGAGATGGACAACAAGAAAAGAAGAACTTGAAAGGAGGAAGAGGAAGAAGAAAAGGAAGAAAAACAAGAAAAAGAAGAACAATAACAATAACAAGAAGCAGAGAAAAAAAATGGAAGGAGAACAAAAAAACGAAGAAAACAACATAAAAAAAAAAAAAAAAAGGGAACACCACTCATTTAACTATTTTTGTGCTAGGAAGGGAGTGGCTGCGGCATCCGGTGGGTGGAGGAGGTGGAAGAGGAGGTGGAGGAGGAAACCCTTATGCCGTCCTTGAAGGTTATAGGCTCAAAACTCCACCACCACCACCACCACCACCACCACCACCACTGTCACCACCACCAGTTTCTTCCTCGCATATTTATTTATAGAACCTGATGTGTCACTTTCTTGCTTTAGTATTTCTTTTTTATGCTGCAGTGTGTTGCTTTCATTTTATGCTGCAGTGTGTTGCTTTCAGTCTCGTGATTCTGATGCTCGTGATTCTGCCTTCCTCTCAGACTAAGTTGCTACTCTTGTGTGTGTGTTTGGAAGAGATCATGAACTTTGCTCTTGTACGTATGATGCTGTGTGGTGATGTTTCTTCCCTTTTTTGCTGTATATAATCTACTCGTCACATCCTGTCACCTACACTACATTTTCAGCGGTGACGAGAACAAGAGGGAAGGAAAAAAAATTGCATAAGTGTTTTCAGTCATAATCACACTAATTGCATAAAATATTTCCTTCGTGTTACTTTTCTTGTTGTACTTTGTCTTCGTGCAGTTGTCGCTGTGTAAAAAAAATAGATAAATAAATAAGAAAAACATACGCTCTTATCATAATCACATTTTGGGGATAAGCTATTTCCTTTTCTGCTCATAATCAGTACCATTTTTTTCCCTCTCCCCAAAATTAATAAAATAAAAAATCTCTTTTACCACTTACCTACAACAATCTCTCTTCAGTACTGGGACACATTCTTACCACGAGTTTTTGGTGTGATTATAAGATTTTATTGACATTAGCAAAGGTCTATGGAGGTCAGAAGATTAATGATCAGAGTCTGTACTATTTCAATCCCTACCTGAGTTTCTGAAGCTGTACATAACCGACAAAAAATAAGCAGAATAAATAGGAAAATGTGTCCCAATATTGAAAAGGGTTAAAGAAAAAAAGAGAGAAAGAAATGGTAGATAAAAAACAGGAAAAAAAAAAAAGAAAAATCACCACCTCTTCTTTTCACCACACTGACGAGGCATGACGCTTCACCACACACCACTTCCACCACCACCACCACCACCACCACCACCATTCATACAAACAAAGCCAAGGGTAAAGTTCACGGACAGTGCATTCTTGGTGACTACTGATGAAGACGTGTTGAAATAGTTAAGTTAGTTTTCGGTTAGGTTAAGTTAGGTTAGGTTAAGTTAGATCAGGTTAGTTTATGGAGCTTTTTTACTGTTGTTTTTATTGTAGTGATCTAATGTTTAATATTATTGTGAACTACGATGATTGTTTGCTGTGTGTGGCGACGGAGAAGTGCTGAACGGTGCTGAGGGAGGGAGGGAGGGAAGGAGGGAGGGAGGGAGGGAGGGAGGGAGGGCGCCAGGGAAGGACTTCTTTTTTTTGCATCAGCACCAGACTGACCTCGCTCTGACAACTCTGCCACGCCTCATCGCTTTTATTTATTATTCTTTTTTTCTTTCTATATTGGTAGTTAAAAGATTCGTGCCTGTTTTAGCAATATGTACTCTCTCTCTCTCTCTCTCTCTCTCTCTCTCTCTCTCTCTCTCTCTCTCTCTCTCTCTCTCTCTCTCTCTCTCTCTCTCTCTTGTGCACTTTTCTTCCCACTCCATTACCTCCTTCTTTCTCACATTCTTCACCTCTCTCTTCTTCTCCTTTTCGTCCTCTTGCTCCTCCTCTCCCTCCTCCTTGTCCCCGCCTTTCATCTTTCTTCTATAACTCTCACCTCTCCCTCCTCTCCC
>CM035185.1:578890-583890 GCA_020233015.1 Callinectes sapidus
AGAGAGAGAGAGAAAAGAAGAAGAAGAAGAAGAAGAAGAAGAAGAAGAAGAAGAAGAAGAAGAAGAAGAAGAAGAAGAAGAAGAAGAAGAAGAAGAAGAAGAAGAAGAAAGCAATATATGAATGATACACGCACACACACAAAAAAAAAATAATATGAAATAAATAAATAAGCAAATAAAAAAAAAAGAATATAAAGTAAAAGTTGCAGAACAAACAAATAAAAGCGAGGAAGCGCGCAGTGTCCAGGCAGACAGACAGACAGACAGACAAACATCCGTCTTCCAGTATGCCAGTAAAGCTTAAGGGGGCTAAACAACAGAAATACATCAGTCCCTCCTTCAGGATCTTTTTGTTTCCTCCCACTATATCATAATGCGTAATACTCTTGCCCCTGTTGACATGAGTTCGCATGTATGTATGTATGTATGTATTTTAGGTAGGTTAGGTAAGGAGTTCAATATGTACTCTCTCTCTCTCTCTCTCTCTCTCTCTCTCTCTCTCTCTCTCTCTCTCTCTCTCTCTCTCTCTCTCTCTCTCTCTCTCTCTCTCTCCTGAATACAAATAAGGTGGACACAACAACACCACAATCATCAAACGAAAGGGAAACACACACACACACTCTCACACACACATACACACTCTCTCTCTCCTTCAGTCCTACAAACAAGACCAGTTCCTGCGCCACACACTCTCGTTTGTTACTCCCATTCAGCTGCTCAATATTGCTCACGTCATTTATGCTGGTGTAAATAAAGAGAAAATACAGTCTCGTCTCGTCAGCAGCCAGGAGAGGAGCAAGGGAACCATCGTGTTGCATGTTAGTGACGTTTATGATGCTGGGAAAAAATGGAGTGTGACAGAAAAAAACGTACTTCTCTGGGGATGTTTCCTGAAGGGCAAGAAAGACACCGGCAGCTCAGAGGCATGCCTGTGGATCTTACTGGAACGCCTCGAATAGGAGAGGATGGAAAAAAATATTAATGTATCGGGTTTTCTTGGGGAGTTCCACAGGGTCTACAGGGACAAAGGATGCTGGGGCTTCTAAACATAGTCGGGGCTCTGCAGGATCTCCCCGGACAACAGAACATGGGAAAAAAAAAACCACAGAAATTCAACGAGTTTTTCTGAAGGGTGCATCAAGGGACCGAAGATGCTTGCGTGCTTCTTCAGGGACTCCAAACAGGACCCACGGTACGCACCCTACGAGGACACGCCCGCCTATATCCCCACGTCCACCCCAACACCCTAAGACCACACCCTGGCCTCACTCTCACGATCTGCTCCCGGGAGGTGCTACGAATCAGAATTCGCACATGTCCCCCGCGTGTGCTCCCTGCAGCGGCCTGGTGTGCGTTCAGGGTCAGTGGTGGGCGGACGGAAAGACCTTGTGTTGCGGCCTTCAGGGAGAGGGACTGACCGCGGCCAACTAGACTGATCTCTGTGCAATGCAAGTTGATAATTAATATCATCTTTTATTTTTTTCTTGAATGGATTGTTAGGGCTATCTTCGCATCTTCGGCTTGTAACCGCTGACACTGGACACTAAAAAGCTGCCTTGAGTTCAAACGGAAACTGAATGAATGAAAAGTTACAGAGTTAATTAATTTACTCTTTCCAAAAATTAAGAAGTGTAACGTAGAACAATATGAAACAGTCACGTCTATAAATATAAATTCACCTTCAGTCATTCACTTAATAATTCATAGCACGTTGCATGATGTATTAGTGACGCTGATGTATACGGAAATAAGTAGCGTTGAGAAATTATTCATTTATCTACTTCATGTAAGGTATTTGGCTTATACCTCATTATAAGAAAGAAGTACTAACTCCCTTCCTTCACCCTTGGCCATCCCTTAATAAGACGGAATTCTTGCATAGTGCACGCAAATGAGAGGGATGCGTCAAGGCAGAGTGTGGTGAAGGCCAGTGAGTGAGTGAGAGGAAGCTGCACTGAGCCGCGGATGAACTGACGCGTCCCGGCCATTGGATGCTGCTGGACTGGCGGTCGCGGCAGCCACACCCTTGCATCTATCATGGGCGCACACTAATCAAGGGCGAAAGGCAACTATGGACGTTAAAATAGTCCTACTTACCTTGTTTTTTTCCTTTCTCTACTAGTATTAGTGAACGCCAAAACAGTGCATTAACAAGAAAGACTCAAGGAGAAGTAGAAAAACTAGAAGTAAAAATCTTGGATATATCACTGACGCACATTAATCAAGGACGAAAGCGAACACCAAACGATAAAACAGTCCTGCCTACCTTGTTTTTTTCTCCCACCAGGATAAATGAACGCCAAAACAGAGAGTTAGTAGGAAAACTCAAGGAAAAGTAGAAGGAAGAATCTTGGATCTATCATGGACGCACATTAATCAAAGACAAAAGGCAGCACTGAACGTTGAAACAGTGCTATCTACCTTGACTTATGCATCATTAACTGGAGCAGCACTATTGAAAGCCCCGCTATAATAATCATCTTTGTGGCCTTCAAAATAGTGGTAGTGAGAGACCAAAGTGTACACATACCAAACTATGTTGAAATATATATATAAAAAAAGTCAGAACAATCTCAGTTTTTCATTTGTGTAACATGTTAAACTTGATTTTTCTTTCTGCCAATATGAGGACGCATTAGTGAACGCCACAACAGAGCGTTAACGAGAAAGACTCAAGGAGAAGTGGAGAAAAAAAAAAAATGAAGGAAGACTCATATAACAAAGAAAAATGACAATCAACACATCCAATCCGGGAGACATGAATGAAAACAACAAAAGACGACGTGACGAGAACACAAAAACGCCCACAAGAACAATAGAAAACGAACCGAGGGTCACAAACACACAGACCACAAAAACACGCTGCAGACACACTTACTTCATCAGCGACGTGCAGCGAGAAGACAGGTAGACAGGCGCCGCCCAAGACTCACCTGCGGAGGAAGAAAAAGATAATGATTAACCCTTTCACTGCTATATGCTCCACCTCTCCTTAACTGATCACTCAATGACATCTTTACTTATTCAGTACACACCTAAAACTTTTAAACTGGGTAGAAATTAGAAAATATTCTCTTTTTTTATGGATTCCTTTCTCGTAGATGGTAAAGAGGATCTCATGCACTGGTATTGATGTTGTTAATTGTCTTGTATCGCAGTGAAAGAGTTCAATATTTCAATGCCGCGAGTCTATTCATTCAACCATTTGCCTATCAGATCTGTTATAGTTATGTAGGTTATTTGTTTTTTTTTGTGGTATTCAGTACTTTCTACGCATTCCTACACTTTTTTTATATAAATGATTTCTCTGTCTTTTTATGACACCTAAGACTTTCTCCCTATATATTTAAAACCGTCAGTACTGGAACGCATTTTCATATTCATTCTAATTCTTATTTATCGATTTTACACAACCTCAAAAATTCATGTAGGGGTCTATTTAGTACAGACTAGCTTTTGATCTTCCGACCTCCATAGACCCCTACTAATGTCAATAAAATAGTCTAGTCACACCCAAAATTCGTGGGAAATATATAAGTCCCAGTACAGAAGGGAGTTAAAACCTTTATATATTTTTTTTCCCTAGCCCTTTATATTTAATCAGCATATTGCCACCACTTCCTTTAATAACATCCAGTACTTTCTAGCAACGTATTCACAGCTTTCCCTTTCCTTAATTTCCAAGCATCTCATCATTTATAGCTTTACGAGAGGCGGTGAGGGAGGGTGACCATTGCGGCACAAGCGGCGGTATACACAGCGTGATGTACTGGCAGCGGTGTCTGAGTCGATCGCTGCGGAGTGAAAGGCAAGGAAACGCTCCAGCAGACGTGGCTGTGTTGACTCCGTGCACGTGCTCTACTTTTCCTTATTGCGTGAGTCTTATAGCTCACGCTGCTGCCCGAGGTGGTGTTCCTTCGCCTGGAGACTCACCCTGCTTCTCCCTCTCCTCCTCCTGCTTCTCCCTCCCTCCCCCAGTCCCGCCACACGCCCTCCGTCATGGCCCACGCGGATGCCTCACAAAAACGTCTTTCCGAGCAATGCATAAGAGGACAACCTAAAATCATGCATCCCACGAGCCTCGCCTGCCACGCTCATTCAAGCCCCCAGTCACTGACACTCCCTGACTTGCGCAACGTGTGAATGTAAGTCATGCTCGGGGGAAAAAGATGGAGCAAAAAAGCTTAACCGACCATAAAAATGCCGCTGGAAATCATGGACGAGAAGGGACTGACTGGCGGCTAAACTCAAGACATATGACATGAAGACGTGTCACCTAAACAACAGATATTTAAGCCCTTCAGTAATGGGAGACATCTTTATCACGAGTTTTGAGTGAGATCAGATGATTTTGTTGACGCTAGGAATGGTTTATGGAGCTCAGATGATTAATGGCCAGTCTTCACTGTTTTAATCCCTACCTAAGTTTCTGAAGCTGTATAAAATTTCCCAATAGCAACCAGAAATAATATAAAAATACGTCATTGTACTGAAGAGGTTAATAATGATCCTACGAAGAAATTCAAAGCAGTATCCACATCATAGTCTTACCTCATGCCAGACAAAAGGAAAAACAACTACAAGTAAAGGTACACTGCAACACAACACCGTCCAGCCTCACAGTTCACAATTGGACACACATCCCCCCCCCATACTCCACCCAGCCCCTGCTCCCCCAAGTCCTTACCGCTGCATGGGGGAGGTAAGGTCAGAGAGCAGAGGACGTAGCCAGGCGGGTCACCAGATGCAGATTACATGGTGCAAGAGGCGACACAGCTGACCAGAAGCCATTCTCTCCCTTCACTACTAACTCATTCTCACTCTAAAGTTCTTCGTGAAGTAGATAATAATGAATATTGGTTTTCTTCGATATACAAAAAAAGTTCCTGTCTTTATTTAACCTTTTCACTACTGGGATACATTTTTACTACGAGTTTGGGTGTGATTTGGCGATTTTATTGACATTAGGAAAAGTCTATGGAGGTAAGAATATCAATGGC
>CM035185.1:586390-591390 GCA_020233015.1 Callinectes sapidus
ACACCTGCCCACCTGTCCTCTCATCCTCACACCTGGCTCACATATTTCACGCCTCAGAATCCACTACTTTATACACAATCACCTTCCCTAGTATCACTCCCACCTCCCCCTTCCCCGAAATCCTCTTCCCCTTCTCCCAGTCGTTCATTATTCAAGGTTGTGTAAATGATGAGATGAGTGTAGATTGTTGGATTATTCATGGAGGTCTTGTGGATGTAATGTCATAAAGGTGTCTGTCTGGCTGAGAATGTCACTCATCGTCTTCTAAAGTTGGACAAAACGAAGGTTTCTCAAGGACACCGAGTTTCTTTTTTTTTTTTTTTTTTTTTATCTCTCTCTTTCTCTCATCCCCGTGGTGTTTGTCCTTGTAGTCTTTTATATTTCTACTTTTCCCCAAGCATCGTCTCTTTCTTTCACAGCGAGCGCGGTATGTTAGGATTCACCAGGAGTGTGTGCTTTTTTTTGTAGTGTCTTTCATCTTCTTCTTTCTTTCTTTTGGTGTTTTGTTTTTTTTTTCTTCTTCTTCTTCGTCTCTGATTTCAGTACGAGTAACTCACAATCATTCTTTGACCTTAGTTGTTGTTTTTTTCTATCTTTTTTGCAGGATTCGCCAGTTTCTCATTATTTATTGTTTACAGTGCTTCATCTTTTTTCTTTTACTTCACTGGTCCTTCATATTTAGTGACTTCAGAGACATATCTTCATTTCTGACAGGAATTATTCTTCTCTCTTCATTTCTACCTTCAGATTTCTCGTCTTCACTTCTGACATCACCACTCCGTCTTCATTTGTACCTCCATAGTGTTCCTCCTCTTCCTTCCTAACATCGTCATTTCTACCCTCACAATATTCTCTTCCCATTCCTAACATCATCAGCTCCTCTCCATCTCTATTCACACGATATCCCCTCTTCCCTCCCCACATCACCCCTTTCTTTTAATTTTTCCTCTCACTCCACTGCCTTCTCATCTCTGCCTCCCCAAGCTCACTTTAGGAGGCAAAAATCTTCGCCACTCTCCCGCCAAGTCCTCGTTATAGCGCCCGTCCCCGCAGGCCTCCAGGATCACCGCCTCATCCATCAGTGCTACAAAAGATCCATTACTCCTCGCGTCTGTGGTGGTCTCCCCTGCTCCTCATCTGCTATTGTAGGGAAGCTTCTACAGACACCTGTCGGGCTGCCTCAAAGAGTGATGGGACGGAACACGAGCGCCTTCACTATGCTAAAGAGGAGGGCTTTAATCCACTCCAAATAAAGTTAGAAGAGAGTTAAAGGGATTGAACCTCCTTTGTTTGTTACCAGCGTCCTCATTCACTTCAGATAGAGCTATAAAAGAGCTATTGGTAATGAATCTCCTTTGTTATCCACTTCAAAGAAAAGTTGCAATCAGGGTGACTGAGTTCTCTCTGACTCTTACATTTCTATCGGTTAATGATGAGAATTTCTTGTCCATTGCAATCTGCAGAGTACTTCAGGTGCCCTAGAGGCGTCTGGGGCGAAGAAATATACTTCCCTCAGACTCATGCATGAGGAGACTGAAGGAGATGAGGAGGACGAGTGATTAGAGACTCACAAAACGGACGTCCACTGCCCACGACACTGAGTGATATGCCTCGCAGCTTGATGCAAAAACATGATAAGGACAAACATGCAGCAAGTCGCAAAAACACGAAACTTGTTCATTGCATACTACGAACGGTGGTTATCATTCTCTCTCTCTCTCTCTCTCTCTCTCTCTCTCTCTCTCTCTCTCTCTCTCTCTCTCTCTCTCTCTCTCTCTCTCTCTCTCTCTCTCTCTCAACCTCTTCCTTTCTCTCCATTTTAGGGGGCAGACTCGTGTCGGCGGAATACACCACACGGCGCGCCGCAGGAGGATCAGATCAGCGCCGTCCCATTCATTCCAGGACACCCGGTGGGTCGCTGGGTAACCTGGCGGGGCCACAAACCTGGTCTGCCCCACTGCTCGTCACTCCACGGCATCTGTACGCCAACACGACCATCACACACACTACTGCGGCCCCGCCAGAAGCTACTTGGATATTTCCCATTCACCAAATAACTTGGAAATGTTACAGTGCCACCCCTAGTATAGCACCATTACAAAAACTGCTGCTGTTGCTGCTATAATTAGACTACCACCACTTTTCCTTATAAAAATCACATGTTTCTAAAATGGTCAACATAAGAACAAAATATGGAGTGGGCGTTGGGTGGAAGTGGTCAGGCAGCCGAACCACCAGCAGCAGCAGCAGCCAGGCATAACCTACACTGGATCGCCTTGAGACGCAAACCATATCAAGTGAGTCGAGTCGTCATCTGCTTCTGTGCCTCGAGAACACTGTCTGCTCCTCGCCTGGGAATGCCGCCCAGCGCTGCCCTCACACCTCCAGGCGAGAGAGTCTGTGTGACGATTACTTAACATTTGGGCAGAAAAAGCAAAAACGGGGAGGAATGGGACCCATAATGTAATAAAAAGTCACCTCGGACAGGTGGGCTAGTTTTCCTTTGCAGTGTTCGTGCCCCGCTGTTCCCAACCAGGAGGGGCGCAGCACACAGGTTGTCCTCACTCAGGGTGGGCGCGTGACGAACGATAGGATCACTTTTTGTGGAGCGTTTAAGTTTTTCTTGGAGCTCACAGACTATTAATAAACTTTAAGCTTACTGCCGGTTAGACACAACAATGTAGAAATGTTACGGTGCGAAATGTAAACTGTGTTGAAGTGTGTCATTGTGGCTGACGGGGAAGACTGTGAACATTCTAAGTGATATTGCTGTACACGTGTATGATGAGCGTGTGAGTTTTGTGCAAGTGCATGTGTGTTTGAATGTATGGAAGAGCAGCACACACACACACCTTATGACCGGGCTGGCCGTAGGGCGTGGGGTTCCTCCTGCAGCACTGTCTCCACAGCACTGTCTCCTTCACTTCCACGCGCTGTGTCTCAGCTTGCTGTGCAGCGAGACGTCGACACACAGCCAATGTTATCCCTTGTGCAGACACAGGCACAGCTCACCAAGACACAGTCTACAAGCACCACAAAACACGCCTCGCCCCTCTCCTGCGTCGCTCCGCTAAGGGCACGGTGACTAAGGCAGCAGCGGCTGGCGTCACGAGCCCTGGGACTGCGAGGGACACTCCGGGGTGAAGGCTGTCCCTGACTGGCGTCCCAGCGGAGGCAAGAGCGTGTGCGAGACGTGGGGGCCGTTGAGACGGACTGAGTCCTCCGCCCCGCCACGGACAGTTATAAGCGGCGGGTCGGGCCTTGGCTGTCCTGAGACCCGCGCCGCGCGAGGGCGCCACCGCTGCCCCATCACGCACCCTCGCTCTCCTCACAACACATCCACAGGACAACTCATCACCATAAGAATTTCATCTCTAATACACGGAGTCCTCATTCAGGGAGTCATCTTGTGCAACATAGACCAAAGCGAGACGATCCAAGTAGAGTGACTAAGAGACACCACTCTGCTTGTCATTACCATACAAGACTCTTCATCCCGTTAGGTCTCCCTGTCTTCCTCATAGCTTGGGATTCCTATGGTAATTAAAACTCACCATTTCTAATTAAGGTAAGGATGAGTTAGGACTGAAGGAGATGGGGAGAAGTAGGTGGAGGGGAGAAAGGCATCATCGCTATAGCGCCCAGCCACCCTGCCTGCCGTCTTCCTGGAACTCCCTACCTTGCTATGCTATTACTAGTGCTGCCACCCCCGCCCCGCCCCCAGCCCTACGCCAACAGCGCCTGCACCACCCTTCTCCTCCTTCTCCTCCTACTCCTTCCACTTTCACTATCACCATCACCTCCAGGGGCGCGTCTCGTGACTCCTGGCGTTATTATTCCAATTACACCATTACGGCTGCTGCCCCAAATGGAAACAGCGGGAGGCAAGGCACCGCTCGCCGACGGCCACAATTAAACTACATCAATGGTCGTTAGTGTTTTTTTTTCCGCCATTCACTGACATTACCGCTGCGAAAAGCCTTTCATTAACCTTTCATGAACGACCCGCCGTAACACAGCTCAAGGTATGCAGGCACTCGAGGGACAGACAGCTAAGCCCGTATTCTAAAACACTGCTTTCTCACTACCACTACTTTCCAAAGGCTCTAGTTGAAGATGCTGGTAACTTTAAGGGTAATTCTTTTTATAGTTGTGGTGATGGATTAACAAGATTCCTAGTTCATTATGAGGAAAAACTGTCTTAAAAATCCCGCTAGTCGTCTTTGTAGCTTTGGAAAATTGTAGTGGAGAGAGAGCAAAGCGTTTCTGAATACGGAGCTTAGCCTCTTCAACTTCCTCAGCATGGAAGGAGCTTGGACAGTGGAATAGACAAGGGATGGTGGAATGGGGCGAGACGGAGAGTGAAGGAACGTTAAGTAGGGAACGTAAGAGAGGCAGCGTATGGGGAAGCTGAGGAGGCTGGGACAGAGCAGAGGGCGTTGGGATAGTCAGGGCAGGATGAGGCAGGTGAGGCGGTGGTGTCCTCAGATCATGGCCGGTAATGAGAGGCCGCGTCACCAGGCCAGGCTACCGCTGGTCACTCACTCACGGTACAGGTGGCCACCCTCGGCCCTAAACGTCACCTGTACAACAATTACCTGTCTGATGAGTGAAGCTACCGTGTAAAGGGGAAAATTAGCCACTACTGTTGCTGCTACTGCTGCTGCTACTACTACTACTTCTACTACTAGTGCTGCTGTTGTTACTACTACTACTACTACATCTACTACTACTACTACTACTATTACTACTACTACTACTACTACTACTACTACTACTACTACTACTACTACTACTACTACATATAAAATCAGCTCAAATATCTGCTTTCATCGATAGGATTCTTAGGCCACTCCTTTTCTCCCTTGTGGTTGAGAGGGCGTGGCCAGGGCAGTCCTCGGCTCCACCAAAGGAACTCTCGTGAGCCTTCGAGGCAAAATAACCCACCCGTGAGGACCCCTGGAGGACCAGTGGGCGGGGGCAAGTCACTAACTTCCTCG
>CM035185.1:605976-616619 GCA_020233015.1 Callinectes sapidus
AGAGAGAGAGAGAGAGAGAGAGAGAGAGAGAGAGAGAGAGAGAGTTATAGACGTGTTGTGATGATCATATGGCACAATTATGAGCTTCATGAAAGTCTTGTACGATGAAAGTCTAAGTATAATTCATTCTTGGGGGGATAGAGAAAGGAAAGTAGTTTGCATTATATGAGTGATTCTATACTAATATGATACACTTTGCTAGACAAGACGATGAAGGTGAAGAATTTGCCAAAAGGGAATCTTAGAAAAGGCAAATGTGAATAACGCTGCGCAGAATTTAAAAACACAACAAGGACGGAGGGGGGGGGGGGGGGGATGAATGCCTAATTTTAGGTTCCTTAAAAGAACAACAAAACTAAGCGAAATACATGATGATACTGAGGCAATGTAAAATGTAAATATATATATACCAATGTTACCTTCACACAACGAAACAAAATAACTTATACGGCCGAATAAAGAAAAATACACGTATCATTTCTAAAAATCCACAAAACTGAACGATATATCACGAGGGAAACTGTAGCGTGTGTCTGCCAACCACCGCGGAACGAGACGGCATGAAACAGGAAGAGGCGAAGGAACACTCACTCACTTCCACTCACATTTCCACTGTCGAGGAATGAGCCCACAAGATCACCGATACTTTCAAAACTCTAACTCTTGCCGCCTTGAACAGAAAACGGGGAAAAAATAACAATATCATTTCAATCGTTAACTTTTTGTATTTTTTATCTATTTGGTTTGGATTGATCTGCGAGACAAGTTCCTTTTTTTTCTAATTCTTCCTCTCTTAACTTGATCCTCAGCCGGTCTCAGGTTACGTAAAGACAGGAAAGTAAGCGGTTAATATATTTTTTTGTTTTGTTTCTCTCTCTCTCTCTCTCTCTCTCTCTCTCTCTCTCTGGTGTATAGTGAACATTATGACACACACACACACACACACACACACACACACACACACACACACACACACACACACACACACACACACATCCATAGCAACGCCGTAAGTGATGATGTGAGAAAAATGAGCGAAACTGTGATTAAAAAGATGATTAGTGAGTTCACGGTCATTAGTACCTGGGGAGGCGAGGTGAGAAAGAGGAGGAGGAGGAGGAGGAGGAGGAGGAGGAGGAGGTTGGATAAAAGAATGAGAGGAGTGATGAAAGCTCCGTCACAGCTCCGGGTCAACACTTGGCGTGAATCCCAACACACGAAGGTCAGCGGCGGTGGGATGTTCTTCCGCCTCCTCCTCCTCCTCCTCCTCCTCCTCGTCTTCCTTCCTCCCATCCTCCTTTTTTACTACTTGCCATCAATCACCTCAAGCCACAAATCCTTCCTCTTATTAAAGTTTTGCAACTCTCCTTTGTTTTGGCGTTGCTTCAGTTGTTGTTATCGGCGCGATGGTAGTAGTAGTAGTAGTAGTAGTAATAGTAGTAGTGGTAGTATAGGATAGTGACGGTAGTGGTTGTGGTGGTTACGGTGAGAAAAAATAATAACACGCAGTAAGGAAGCAATGTAAATGACTATGAGATAAGCCCGCCAGGTGAGGGAGTCCCCAGCGAACACAGGTACATGAATTAAGCCAGTATTGGGGAGGGGAGCAGCAGAAGGCCCAGTAGCCGCAGGGTAAAGGAGGTTCAAGTAGCAGGAAGAACTGTACAGAGCGGTCAATCCTGTTCCTCTGATCTCCTCTTGTCCTCTCCCTCTTCTCCCTTCTCTCCTGGTCGTTCTGGTCGTCCTCGTTCCTCACTGCCTCCCACATTTCCCTTCATTCCTCCCTCGCTTTGCCTTGTTTCCTTGTTACCTCCTCATTCTTCAAGCCAACTTCCTCACTCCTACCTTCTCGCCACTCTGCTGTCCTTCACCCATGCCCCATACTGCTGTGCCTTGCTGCTGCACCTCACCCTGTTTCTCCAGTCCTATTGATAATTCTGCTTCTCATGTACCTCTCTCTCTCTCTCTCTCTCTCTCTCTCTCTCTCTCTCTCTCTCTGAACCAAATATTTCACCACCAACCCACTTAATATCCACGATCAGTTACAGAACATGACAGAGAAATCCGACAGCTTCTCTTCCCTTCACCCCTTCTCCCCTTCACCCCTTCTCCCCTTCACCCCTTCACTCCTTCTCCCCTTCACCCCTGACATCGCCTCCCCTTTGTCCAGTTTTGTCTGTTTTTGTGAAGTCTGGATACCCCATTTGAGGTAAGCAGCCGATGTCGCCGTGGGTTGGTGTTGTTGGTGTTGAAAGCTACATTAGTTCGGACAACACGTCGCTTCCAGCCTGAATGTAACGTTAGAAGTCCTCGTCTGGTGTCCACGTGCTCTGATATCCTCGTGTTTTCGTGTTGTGGTGGCGTGGTGGTGTGGTAGTGTGGTGATCTAGTGGCGCTGTGTTCTAATGCTCTTGTTTTCTGGTGTTCTTCGGTCCTCTTGTTCCGTAAGTATCGTGTTGCAGTGTTCTCGTGTCCTCTGGTGTCCACGTGCTTTGATATCCTCGTGTTTTGGTGTTGTGGTGGCGTGGTGGTGTGGTGATCTAGTGCCCCTGTGTTCTAGTGATCTTGTTTTCTGGTGCTCTGGTGTCCTCGTTTTCCAGTGCCCTCGTGTTCTTGAGCCTCGTGCCCTTGTCTCTGCGTGTCCTCGTTCCCCTCCTGGCCTCGTGTCGCCCGTGCTCCGTGCAGTTCATAGCAGCGTGGTGTCCTTTGCAGGTTATTTTTTCCCCCCTCTTTTGCACAGACCCATAGAAGCGTCACCGTTACGCCTCACAAGTCCCGCTGCAACACACGAGTGGATGCGTCGACTTCTGGACACCGCAAGAAAGGAAGTGGAGAGTGATAGTGTTACCAAGTGTTAGCCAACCCGTGCAGGCAGCGGAAAGGACCCGTTATTGTTGTGGTACTGAGGCATTTCAACTCCTTCAGGACTTGACGTATTTTTATATTTATTCTACTTGTTATTTTGTCGATTAAGTAAATTAGATGAGTGAATGTCTGTAAATGAATGAGTGAGTGATTAAAGGGGAATGATTTTATTACTGAGCCAATACTCGTAAGACAGTGCTTGATTAAATATATGGATAGGTGATTAAATATGGATAAAAATGTATGAGGCACGAAACATGAAAGTCGAGACACAACGTTGCTACTCTTAACCCTTCTCTACGTAACTCGCTGTGGCCAGTATTACGTAAACCATTGTGTTGCCTATCTTGAAACCCGTAGGCAGTGAGTGGGTCTGCTGGTCTGGCGAGGGTACCGGCTAGCTATACCACCACCACCACCACCACCACCTTATTGGGAGAATGATAAGTTGTGTGGGTGATTGTAGTGGTGGCGATGTGTTGTTCGTGTGTGTGTGTGTGTGTGTGTGTGTGTGTGTGTGTGTGTGTGTGTGCGTGTTAAATGAGAAAGATGGATTGATGTATAAGTTATTGAAATTGGTGACTTAACTCACACACACACACACACACACACACACACACACACACACACACACGTCAACATCCGGTCGCAGCTTCATGATTCGCATCACATCAGGGACATAAAAAGAAAATAAAACTTGAAAACTTGGAAAAAAAAACAGGTTTCTTGTATTATGTGTTTGTAACTTTACCACCACCACCACCACTACCACTACCACCACCACCACTACGAGATCCGCATCAGTGGCAATTAAGAAAAAAAAAAAGATTCTTGCATAATTAACTTAAATGCAGCTCGCTTCTTCCTTTACAAGTTTTCCTTTCCTGCTATTTCCATTTTTATCTTCATATCCTGTGTTTTCCCCGCTGTCTTTATCAACACTAATACTCATCTTGGTCTACATTCTACGATTGCATTACCTGGTGGAAAAGGGTAAAGTTGTTGCGTAGCGTCTGTGTGTCACGGGTGTTATGTACAAGGAAAAGTCTTCACCAGAAAGTTATTTCATTGTTTCATTTTCACGGTACGAAAGTGGTTTTCGCCCGCGGTAAGACGTCTGGAAACGTGTGTACAAACTTTGACCACTTGTCCAGGTAAACGTGTCTTTCCTCCTCCTCCTCCTCCTCCTCCTCCTCCTCCTCCTCCTCCTCCTCCTCCTCCTCTACCTCCTTCTTTTCCTATTCCCCCTTCTTTTCCTATTCCTCCTTCTTCTCCTCCTCTTTGGTCTGCTGTTACTTATGGAGTGTTTACTACAGCAGACCCTAGTCTTTTCCCTCGCGCGGCTCATCTGACTTGTGTGATGGGAGCCTCGAGTGATGATACGACGCTAAATGCAAATATGTCCTGGAAATTCCAATGACCACGACCACCAAGAGTCAATAGGGAAAGGTTTCATAACATTTCCTGGAAAAGGCGAAAGTGTGAGGCTGCGAAGTGGTGATGCGGAGGAGCTACACGAGCACCACCACATGATGCGGCTCAGTACCAAACCACGAAGACTGTACGCCCCGACACACCTGCGTAGGGGAACCAGGAGCCGAGACCGCCAGGGAGGGAGCCGCTACTTCGTGTGTTAGTGCGGCGGCAGGGAAAAATGCACGCAAGTTGAAGTGATGATGTTGGTGGTAGTGGTGGTGATGGTCAGGGAATGTTGACTCTACTGACCCTAGTGGGGTACTCGGCGGGTGGACTGGGGGTTGGGAGGGGGGTTAAGGGCGCCGTCCCCCACATGTGAAAATCTTTTATACCGTCGTTGCTTTCCCTGCAGCTCGCCACACGTTATATACAATCATTTATCATTCAGAAGGGATATACCATTTTCGCACATTTTTAGGTTCATTTTCCAGAGGTCAACTTTGGAAACGGAAATTATCAACGAATAGTGTTCATCCATGCGTCGTCTCATCATCCCCTGCCAGTTTTCTTTCCTGCTGCAGGAGTCGAAGTCTGATTGCGAGTTTGAGGTGCGAGTGTGTTACATAAGGTGCGGGTTGTGTTGCCTCTCTCTGTGGTCGGTGTTGTCATTGGAAATTGGTGAATCTTTAATGCAAGATAATGAGATGACACAATTACTAGTTCCGCGGAAAATTCCATCGGCAATTGTGTAAAGAAAGCCTTCAACCTAACTCGGTGGTGACTGTTTGCTGAAGGCGGGTATACTGTAGAGTTCCTTGCCTGTGTGTGTGTGTGTGTGTGTGTGTGTGTGTGTGTGTGTGTGTGTGCGTGCGTGTGCGTGTATCTCTGAGTGTATCAGCGAGCAGCGTCTCTGGTCAAGACAGCAGTAAATTATGCAATATATACTAAAGAGTCTTAGTATATACAAGTGGAGGATACAGCAACTGTCCATGGTGACCTCACTTATCAGGCCAGGGATCGCGACATGGGCGGTGCGGGAGGCTGCGGCGGCGGATTGACGCATTTAGCACCTCATCTCTCACCGACACGACGATTCTCCAACGTCACTTTTGCCTCCATTATCCTCTCCGGCATTTTTATCCCTCTTCGGAAAACCGCAGCCGCCGCCATCTTGATGAACCATAGGCTGACGTCAGACTGTAAAAATGATGCAGTTTTATAGAGACAGTGAGCGGCCGCGGCGTTGAGGGGCGGCACGGTGTTTGCTGCTTTATTATGGAGAGTGAGAGGCGGCGGCACGCTGGGCCAAGCACTGCGACCATCAATACAGCAACAGCAGTTTTCTTTCTTTCTTTTGTTGTCGTTTTATTCATCTTTTCCGTTGTCGCGCTCCTCTTCTTTCTCTTTATATTTTATCTTCGTCGTTCTTTTTTCTTTCTTTTCATCTCTTCATCTGTCTTGGTGAGTAGCGAGTGACGCATCTGGCCGTCACGTGTGGGGCTGAGTCGCAGCGGTCGTATGCTAATGGGTGAAGATGCCGCGTCACTGAGGATCAGATTGCGGTAGACACCCCTGAAGGAGTCTTACGTAAGGGCGTCTTGGATTACTAAGGACGCACGTGACGGGGTGACGGGGTGACGCGGTGATGGAGGATTCTGGACTTCTATTAACACAGATTCTTAAGTATGTAAATTTTTCTGTTGGAATTGCTTAATTCTACGCAATTCTTTCCGAAGTGTTGAGAGTGCCCCGTATTGGTTATGAATCTTGATCTTCGTCTTAGATTCAATACGCTGCAAATGCCAAAGCCTGAAGATATGTATGCTTAAGGGCCACAGTTACCAGAAGGTCGGTTTTTGTGTCCGTCACCACCTCACTCAAGGCTTTACGATATAACATCCATCACGCATTTCCTCGCATTTACATAAAACTTGCTTATTTTAATCAACGTAATGACTTTTACTTCACTCTCTCGCATCCAATCTTCGTTCTTTGTGCTCGCAGCTACACGAGTCATCCCGAGGGAATCAGAAGCGAAGGAAGAAGAGAAAGAAAACACCAAGAAAGATGAAGAAGAGATGGATAAAAACGACGATGATGAAAAAGAATGAAAGAAAAAGAACGACGATGATGTAAAGAAAGAAAAAAAAACAACGATGATTTAAAAAAAGAAAAGAATGACGATGATGAAAAAAAAAGAAAAGAACAAGGATGATGGAAAGAAAGAAAGAAAGAAAAAGTACAATGATGATGAACAGAAAAAAAGAAAAAAGAACAACGAGGATAAAATGATAGAAATAGAAAGAGCGACGATGATGCAAACAAAGAGAAAGAAGAAGAGGACAACAACGGAAAAGAAAAATAAGATAACAGCAAAAGGAAAGAAAAACAAACAAACAAACCACTATATAAATACATCATTTCACTGGACATAACAGGGAGAGCAGTACGAAGACTAGTTGGGCACCTTTGGACAGTGAGGGGCGGCTGTAACAGATACCCTTCACTATCACTCCGCCGCAGACACCGCCCCGTGAATGCCAAGGCGGGCACGTGAGGGATTCCAGCAGCAGGGACCTTGGCATCGCACTGGGGGCATGGAAGGGCTCTTGACGGACTGAGATGACAGGGAACGGAGGAGGAGAAGGAATACAAAGGAATACAAAGGAAGGCCAAGCAGCAGCAGAACTTTTTAGAGGAAAAGAAGACGGAGAAGGAGGGGGAAGAGGAAAAGGAGGAGGAGAAGGAGGAGGAGGAGGAGGAAGAGGAGAAGGAGAAGAATAAAGGAGGAAAAGGAAAAAAGAAAGAAGGAAAAGGAGGAGGAGAAGAAGGAGGAAAAGGAGTATGAATAAGGGGAGTAGGAGCAAGAGGAGGAGGAGGAGGAATATAAGGAGAAGATAAGACCTTGGGATTGAAGGTTATGGATTCAGGAGGACACGAAGAGGCTGCGTCGTTAGAGTGGTCGGCGCGTGCACAAAGCAAAAGTCATCAGGAAAAACCTCATTCCCTCCCGCTCTTTCCGCGAAGCCACACGAGGGACGCCACAACAACGAGGCTCACCGTAACACTACACACACACACACACACACACACACACACACACACACACACACACATCGCCTTGACCCCCATCCCCCTCCCTCCACCTCCCTCCACAGACCAAAAGTAAACAAGCAGGACAAACACTCAAGGAACGGAGTACAGCGCGTCGGCACCGAGAGAACGTGTCTTGAATGTGTCTGGGATGTGTCTTGTCTTCAATTTGCTGGCTCTCTAACACTCTTGGGTGGAGTGACGCACCCCCCCATCAAGCCAGCCGGGCCTGTGTACCCCCCCGAGGCCTCGCTGAAGAAACCAAGAGTGAGGGACGTGAGGGAATGTTCAGCGACAGGGAACGGTGAGGGTACTGGGAGATTTACTGGTTGTTATATGGGAACAACTGTTTTCCAGAGAGAGAGAGAGAGAGAGAGAGAGAATGGTTTGATCATCTTTTGTTTTACTCTCGAACAAGTGGACATGAATTAAGATGAGCCGCAATGAGATGTTCTACTCACCACGTCCATTAATTTCAAGTGTTAAAGAAGAACAAGAAAATGAGAACAGGGAAAATATCGAAGAACACGATCACTTCTGAAGACGTAATTGAGTTTTTTTTCCTTTTTTTTGTGGCGTGAAAGTTTGGCAAGCTCAGTGATTGAAGGGTGTTGGAGAGCTTCCCAGAAACACAGCACTTGAGTTTCATAATACCTGACATATCTTTACAAATACCACCTGAATGAACTTCACACGAGCGCTGCAGAATGAAGGTGGTGTGCTCTCTTTAATGTCATTACCCAGGAGTGACTCACCGAGGAACGTCTGTGAGTCACGTGATACAGTAACATTCCTCCTCATGCCATACACTTCATCCACACTCCAGTTGAGCGAATCACGAGTGCCTGGCGTGGTAATGACAAGGAGATGACAAGTACAAGTGTGTCCCTTGAGTGAGGCTGAGGCGAGGGTAAAGATGAGGCCAAAGAGGGGCAGGGAATATTATGTCCGTATTCAGAGACGCTTTGCTCTCTCACCACGACTAGTTTCCAAAACCCTAGAGATGATTAGCGGAGTTTTCAAGAGTGTTTCTCCAGTTTGTAATGTATAAATCCTGTCACTCTGCCTATAGAATCATTAAAAGGCATCTAGAAAATACTTGTGTCAGTTTAAATGAAGCCTTTTAAAAAAAATGGAGAAGATTACGAGTCTTAGAGTGTGTGATTCTCGCCCCTACACACAGCCAAGCAAGTGAGGCAAAGGGTTCAAAATATCCGTGATGCCGCCCCTCTATACTCCTACACTCCGCCCTTTTTCTCCCTCCCGCCCCGCCCTTCTCGCCGGGGCCTTGGAGAGCGCGAGTAATGAGAGGGAAAAAAGCGCATCTACCTGAAAGGCCATACTGCCAGGGCCAGCCACATTCTCAGGTTCAGTGTTACGACCACCGATAGACCATTACCGCTCGTTTTCCGTCCTCTGCAGTGAGTCTACGCACACGCTCTGGACTCCATCACGCCTCCTCCGCGACACCAGACTCTCCCTTCAATGGCAACCTATTTACACCACTCCAAGCTAAGGATGTCGTGTAAAATTCGACTCTTTTCGTGTTGTATAGAAGCGTGAAGCATCTGTGGAGTTTGGCTTAGTTTTTGCATCAGTGGAAGTGCTGTTGCTGGTGGTGGTGGCAGCGGTGGTGGTTGTGGTGGTGGTGGTGGTGGTGGTGGTGGGTTTTTGCTTTGTGGAGGGAGGAACAGTGATGAGGAGGTGCATGTGCAGGGTGCTCATCACTCCCCGCGACCCTGAGTCCCCTACAGGAGTGTCCAATGCACGACTGACTGTCCCTCCCTCCCCGCTGGCCATGCTCTTCCTTACCCTACGAAGGCTCACCGTCCTCGTTGTTCATCTGTGCATGCCTACGGTTTCTCCTCCTCCTGCTCCTCTTCCTCCTCCTCCTCTTCCTCCTCCTCTTCTTCTCATTCTTACTCTTCCTCTCTCCTCTTCATTTTCAGCATCGTTGTAACCTTCCTTCTTCTTCTTCTTCTTCTTCTTCTTCTTCTTCTTCTTCTTCTTCTTCTTCTTATTATTATTATTATTATTATTATTATTATTATTATTATTATTATTGTTACTATTCTGCTGCTGCTGCTGCTGCTGCTGCTGCTGCTGCTGCTGCTGCTGCTGCTGCTGCTGCTGCTGCCACAGCCGCTACCATTTCCATTAATATCAATACTACTATCCTTACTGCAATCATTATTCTTACTGCTGCTTTTGTAGGTAAAACAACAACAATAACAAAAAGAATATCAGGAAAAACGACGGCGACGACAACAATAATAACAACAAAATGTCACGAAAATTAACCATAAAAATGGCATAAGATATTTCATATTCAATAACCAACGAAAATACCAAAACTTCAATCATTTTCACACATAGCTTTCCTTGATAGGATTCAGATAATAGGGGGAGCAGGAGAGGGCAAAGACGTATCAGAGAATTAAGACAAAGAACATAAACTACATTAATTCCTTCCACGGCTTTGTCCAGGTTAACAAAAATTCACGATATGCGTATGACAGAATCTGCTGTGCGCTGGCTCTTGGACTGCAGAATCCTTGGACTGCTATAGACCTTTGACAACTGGTTAGGCATTTTGGTACAAAGAACAATTTGGTCCTGTTCACCTCCCTCAAATGTCACTTGTGTTCAGTGGATTGTTATTGTTGTTTATAATACAATTTCATATTAAGATGAATATTTTCTTATACAGCTGCTATCTTTCATGTCTCCGCTAATTATGTAAAAATAACTGAAACTGCACTTGTAAAAAGAAAAAAAAGGAGAACCATATAGATAGATAAACAGACAAAAACATAACAACTAAAGAAAACCTATAAAAAAAATAATAACAAAAATAACCACCTCTGTCAATAAATTAGCGACGAGTGAAAATTATAGAAGAAAAAGAACAAGAGAGAATTCATTAAAGAAGAGACAAAGGTTGAGTGTTGAAAGGTCAGGTGAGAGAGAGAGAGAGAGAGAGAGAGAGAGAGAGAGGAAGAGGTGCGAACATCATGGCAAAAAAGATATTCTAAGTGTAAAGATGTGAGGATAATGATGGAGAAGGAAGAGGAGGTGAGGATGGTAAGAAAGGTAGAAAGGAGAAAAGAACTCCTCCTCCTCCTCCTCCTCCTCCTCCTCCTCCTCCTCCTCCTCCTCCTCCTCCTCCTTCTCCTCCTCCTCCTCCTCCTCCTCCTCCTCCTCCTCCTCCTCCTCCTCTATTCTTCCTGTCTTCCTGCTCCCTTAAGCCTACTAACTTGGTTCTGCGG
>CM035185.1:673482-675982 GCA_020233015.1 Callinectes sapidus
CTCTCTCTCTCTCTCTCTCTCGTTGACATTGTAGAGTTTTACCACTCTTCCAAATTCATTCACCATTCACCTACACACACACACACACACACACACCACATAAAGAAGAAGGAAAAAACACGCGCTGTGGCCGTCTCCCCTGCAGCCTCGTGTCTTTCACAAACACTCATTCACACCTTCAGCGCAGTTTTCGGCAATTAGTGATTGTGGGTACTTTTAAGCACGGCATACGAGTACAAGACAGTGCTTAACACCTCCTGACCCTCACCACCCTGCCCCGCCCTGTCCCGCCCTTCCCTTCCCCCTCCCTCAGGCGCCTCGTTGTCGCTCATGAGTCTCTCCACAAAGGCCACGCGTTCGGTCCTGTTTTAAAAGGTTTGTATTCTGAAACACTTGTGGTTGCATCTCGATTACTTCCAAAAACTTTTATAATCCAAATGACACAGGTTATTAAAGGGTGTTTGCAGGGTTCTAGTGACAGATGAAGATGATTTACACATTATCACCACTAGAAATACTCTTAGAACCAGGCAAATCAGTTATGTCGCCGTTGAAAATACTTGTAGCGGCAAAGCAAAATGTTTTCTTCATTTGGTTCAAAGGCACATTACTATCACCAGTGCATCTCATAGCATTCAAAGCAAGGAGGTGCAAGAGGGCTATGAAAACAGACACTTCTCTGCATGTGAATGAATGTGTCTGCTTTCCTCCTTGCCACATACCAAGAGAAACATGTGGGCGGCGAGTAAGGGTAGCGGGATAGGAAGTCGTATTAGTGAAGGGAGAGAAGAAGAGAGACGAGAAAGAAAAGGAAGACGTGAGCAAAAAAAAATCTCAGTTGACGCTTTTGCCTTGATTAAGTGCCTTCGGGCGAGGTGCCAACTTTACCGCTCTGAGCTGGCACCACCTCCACTACCACCATCTCCTCCCCCTCCTCCTCCTCCTTCTCCTCCTCCTCCTCCACAAACATCACCATCTCCCACCCTTTCTGCTCCTCCTACTTCTTCTTTCTCTCTTTCTTCACTACACTACACTCATCACTACCATTGCCGGGCATTAGCATTTTTACTGCATCACCACCACCACCGCCACCACCACCACTGTCACCCATTGCTACTATAACCACCGCTACCATCACAACCACAAAGCATACTAATATATCAGGGCAGAATAAGGAACATATAGAAAGCAAATGATATGGGAAAAAAAAGCGGACAGAGGTGTTTTTAGAGAGAGAAAGAGAGAGAGAGAGAGAGAGAGAGAGAGAGAGAGAGAGAGAGAGAGAGAGAGAGAGAGAGAGAGAGAGAGAGAGAGAGAGTGTGTGTGTGTGTGTGTGTGTGTGTGTGTCTAAATCAAATAGCAATAAAAATAGTCGTAGATCTATAAAACAATCTTACATACAATAAATTTTCGTTTTTAGCCCGGCAACATCTAAAATTACCACAAAACTCAAACATAAAATCAAAGCATAAAAGTTAATGTTTTTCCCTCGACGAGTATTCAGTCCCCAAAAATGATACTCGTCCAGGCCACACAGAGACCCAGCAGTTCCCGGGAGAAGCCAGACCCCAAACTCAGCAAAATGTGGTTCCTCTGTGCAAGATTAAGGAAATTTGTTGACGATTCCTCTTGACGGTGCTAGAGAGAGAGAGAGAGAGAGAGAGAGAGAGAGAGAGAGAGAGAGAGAGAGAGAGAGAGAGAGAGAGAGAGAGAGAGAGAGAGAGAGTCTAAATTAATGAAGAGTGAAGGCATGAGGCGATTAGTGAGTACGTGAGTGACTGAAAGAATGAATGAGTAAAAAAGTGTATAAATAAGTGAGTGAGTGAGTGAGTGAAGGAAGGAATAATTGAGGAAACAAATAAATAAGTCAATGAGTCAGTAAGTGCATGAATGAATGGGAGAGAGTGAGTAAGCAAATGTGTGGATGAATTATTGAGTTAAGTAACTAGCGAATCAGTCAGTCAGTCAGTCAGTTAACCAGTCAGTCAATCAGCCAGTGAATGAAAGTGCGTGTCTGTTTATCTGTCTGCTTGTCATTCCTCCTCATCGCGTGTCAATGTTTCACCGGAAGCTTAAAGACACGTCTTGAGATATCACACAAACGTCACAAACTTTTAACACACACACATACACACTCTCTCTCTCTCTCTCTCTCTCTCTCTCTCTCTCTCTCTCTCTCTCTCTCTCTCTCTCTCTCTCAGGAAGAAGAGCTGAAAGAATGAAGGAATTGAAGGGAGAAATTAAAGGAAACAAGAGTGAAGGAATGATGGAAAGGAGAGAGAGAGAGAGAGAGAGAGAGAGAGAGAGAGAGAGAGAGAGAGAGAGAGAGAGAGAGAGAGAGGGTGAAATATAGAGGGAAAGAAAAAGTAGAGAGTAACGGAAAAGAGAAGACGAAAAAGGATCAAAAGTGTAAGGAAAGAGGAGGAAGTAGAGAAAGGAGAGGAATTAAAGTAGGAGTAATAATAGTAGAAGTAATAGTAGAAATAATAGTAGAGATAAT
>CM035185.1:680982-684349 GCA_020233015.1 Callinectes sapidus
AGAGAGAGCCTATCACAGCCTCGTTTTGGTCACTGGACGTTTCTAGACTTTGACGACTTGCCTAGACTTTGATTGCTTTTTACCGAACATTGATCACCGTGCCAGGCTGCCTTAGCTTCCCCTGCTGGCTGAGGAGGAGGAGGAGGAGGAGGAGGAGGAAGAAGAAGAAGAAGAAGAGGAGGATGTGTAAGGTGTAAATATTGAAGGAGGAAATAGAAAAAATAATAAACTGTGTAATGTAAGAGTATTCTGTGGAAGAGGCGGATAAGGAGACTCGGAAGAGGGCAGGAAAGGACATGAGATAGGAGGAGCGAGGAGAAATACGAGATGTTTTCACCAGGCGAGGGGAAAAAAATGGGAGAGACACGCGGCGCAGGAAGCACACAACACTGCCCATCACCACCTGCTTACCACTCACCGCCCCGCCACACCTGTACTCGCTCCTCTGACACCCTCTGTACCTGTAGCCTCCGGTAAACTCTCCAACTCCCTACCTGCTTCTGTATTTCCAACTTCCTATGACTTGACTTTATTTAAGGAGGAGGTTTTGAGACATTTTTTATTTTTTATTTAAACAATCTGGGCTTTTTATGGGAATTTATGGGCTAAAGAAGAGAGAGACCTCCTATCTGAAAGCCCACCCACTTGGGAACCGTTACCCCGAGTGGATGCCTAATCTCCACTCAGACCGTGGCCAGGATTCGAACCCCATGCGGCCAACCCTTTGGGAAATTTAAAGTAACTGGCAAATTAGCGTTTTTTTTATTTATTTTTCATTGTTTTTTCCCATTGGCCAGCCTCCCCTTAACATAAAAAACCCCAGCGAACACCCACACGAGGGCAGGAGGTGAGGGAAGACCACCCCGCTGCAGCACTCCGGGAGGTGAGGGCGGCGCGGCGGCTGGAGGAGGCTTGCAGAGACAATAAAAAGATAGGCTGGCACGCTCATAAATCGCGCTTATTGTGGAGTGACGGTGGCGGGGACTCCATACACGCCTTATATCCGCGTTCAGCCTCGCTCTCCTGCCATCTCGGGTACGTCAGTTGCTGGTAATTACGTCATAAATCCTAAATCCCTGTGATTCCCGCCGCCCCACTCCCTATTTGCAGTTTTGATCCAGCCCCGCCTCCCTCCCGCCCAGGGCAATGTCCCCCCCACGACGCTGCGCACTGGGACGAGAATAGCGGGTCTCGTGTGTGTCCCCTCGCTCCGCCACGCCATTCCCGTCACTCCGCTGAGGGGACGTAGAGGCGATGGTTGGGGGGGGGGTCCTGGTGTAGGATCTAGCGGCGTTCCTAGGTCCTCTCTGGCGCCCTTGAGGTAGCGGGGCACAGGGGCGAGGGGAGGGTCCGGTCCTGTCTCCCCTCCCCCGTCCCCCCTCCCCCGTCTCCCCTCCCTCGTGCTGTAAAGATAGTGAGGCGATATTTATGTGAGTTCTCGGTCGGCGTTTAGCTTCGTGTTATCGGGTAAATGTTTGGATTATGTGCAGAGGGATGTTTTGACGGCATTCCGCGCTCCTTTTATGTCTCCGCCGCGTCTTCTGTCTGCAGGTGTTGTGTTCCTTTGTTTATTGATTAATTTGGGACTTCCTCCTCTTCCTCTTCCTCCTCTTCATCTCTCTCTCTCTCTCTCTCTCTCTCTCTCTCTCTCTCTCTCTCTCTCTCTCTCTCTCTCTCTCTCTCTCTCTCTCTCTCTCTCTCTCTCTCTCTCTCTCTCTCTCAATCAGTATGTCTGTCTCTCTCTCTGTCTCCCTTCTTTCTTTCTTGTTACCTCCAATCAGCCTTTCCTTATCTCTCTTTTTTAACTTCCCTTGAACCATCCCCTCTCCTCTTTCTCTCCTCTTTCTCCTCCCCTCTCCCTTCTCCCCTCCTCCCCATCTCTCCCCCGGGATCGGCACTCAGTTATCAGTCGTCATATCGCCAGCGGGAGCGATGCCAAAATAGATCCCATTTCTATGTAAAGTAAGGTATCCCCAGGCCGCCCCGGTGTCCCTTGGCCGGCCTCGCTACTCTACTCCTGTCCAGACGCTACCGGGCGATAAAGAACCAGTCGGCCAGTTAGTGAGTTGGTTCGTTGGTTGGTGAGTTGTTTGGGTTGGTTGGGTGTTTATGTTGTGAGGTTGTTGTTTAAGTGGGTTTAGGGTTTTGTCAATTGTTTTGTGTGTGTTTTTGTTGGGTTTGTTCTTTATTTTGGGGGTTATTTTAGGTTGTGTTTTTATTTTTTCATTTTTTGTTATGGATGTTTTTTTATAGTTTGTGGATGCATTTTTATTTTTATTCTGCTTACTATTTGTCGATTTAATGCAGCTTCAGAAATTCATGTGAGGATTAGAATAGTACAGTTTAAGGCCATTCATCTTCCGACCTCCGTAGACCTTTTCTAATGTCAATACAATCGTCTAACCACGCCCAAACCCTCCGGTACTGAAGGGGGTAAAGTCTAGTCAGAGAAAAACACGTAGTCAACAAGTCAGTCAGTCAGTCAGTCAGTCAGCAAAACACTAAAGAAGCCACTAAACTTACCAACAAAATGACAAAACAATTGAAACCCCAGACTCACCTAGATATCCAGTCACCCGAGCAATCCACACTTGATTTAAACACCCTGAGACAGCCACTTCAATCACCTCACCACTCACGTTTACGCTCCAACAATACCCACACTACTCCCTCCCTGACGAAGTGAACCACCACCCCCCACCCCCCACCCCCAACCACCAAGCCACCGCGCACCAGCCATCACCACACCAGGCTTCAGAAGAGCAGCACACAGCGACCTCACCTCAATACCACCCTTCACACGGAACCCGAAGCACGCAGGGAGGCAAAACAGTGAAGCACAGAACCCCTTCCATTGTCCGTCAGTCCGCGCGTCACCCAGTCAATCAGCGAGGGAATGAACATGTCTCCCAGTGTGTAAGGCAAAAGAAAGCCACTCAGGATACCAATCACATACCCGTCCAGCGAGTCATCAAGGGAGTCCTCCTATCACCCTGCGAGGAGATAGAATTAAAACATGGACAAACCCAATCAGATAATCAGTCGCTCGGGCATGCAAACAGACAGGCAGGGAGGCAGGCATGCTCTTCCTGTCTTTCCTACTCCAGTCACAACCATTAGAGTCAGTCAGCCAGTCGTGCAGTTAGTCAGGCAGGCAGGTGGGCAGGTGGGCAGGGAGGGAGGGTGGGCAGGCAAGGAGTCCAGGGTAGGCTTTGCTGGTGTATTGTCTTTTGAAAAATAGTTCTTTCGTTGTGTCTGATTAGTGGAGTAAAGATTCTGAGAGAGAGAGAGAGAGAGAGAGGGGTGTAGTTCTCTCTCTCTCTCTCTCTCTCTCTCTCTCTCTCTCTCTCTCTCTCTCTCTCTCTCT
>CM035185.1:923432-933839 GCA_020233015.1 Callinectes sapidus
CACACACCACACACCACACACACCACACACCACACACACCACACACCACACACACAAACACACACACACACACACACACACACACACACACACACACACACACACACACACACACACACACACACACACACACACACACACACACACACACACACACTCACACACACACACACAAGAAAGGAAGCACCACTGAGTAACTGAGAGATGGAGGAGGTTGGAGTGTGCTGTAATACTCTCCACGTCCAAACGCATCACTGCCCAACACACACACACACACACACACACACACACACACACACACACACACACACACACACACACACACACACACCAAAATTATACATATTCCACTCCCCAACCTAGACTTAGCTTCTGATAAAGGTATGGTCTTGTGATGTACTGTAAAGCATCGGTCTGAAACTATTACTCCTTTAAATCTGCTAACTTTTATCTTTTTTTGTTTTTTTATAGTTAGCTTCTAATAATATCGTTGGTATATTATAACGTATGATAAAAGAAGGGTCTGAAAGTGTTACTCCTTAAAATCTGCTAACTTTCATCTTCTTTGGTTTTCTCTTATATATGGTGAGCTTCAAATAACATGGTTGGTATGTTATAACGTATGATGTACGGTAAAGTAAGGATCTGACCCTGTTACTCCTTAAATTTTACTAACTTCTATCTTTGTTTTTTTTTTACAGTTAGCTTCTAATAATATGGTTGGTATATTATAATGTACAGTAAAAAATCAAAATCTTATGGTGGATCTGAGGGTGTGTTTCTGTTTGCAATCTCCTGAAAACCTTACAAAAAAAGTCATATTTAAGTAATTATTGCATCCTTTAACTCATCGATTGGCAATAACAGTGTAAGAGATGTTACTTAATTTGAGTAAACATGAAGTATTTAATAAAAACAAAACTAAAGAACAAAATGTGACAGGGTTAAAATTCAGTCATTGTTTTGCTATTTATGAATAGTTTGTTTTAAAATTGAGCTTTAAACTTGCCACGCTCTTTATTTATCTTAACCGGAAGCCAACAGGGAAATAGTCGAGTATCGTCAGGTACTCTTCTCTTGATCTCACATCAACAGAGTACTCGCCTAATCACTCGCGTAGGCTGCACCACAGTCGTCTTCTCCTGACCTGTTAACGGCATAGTCGTAAAATGATTGAAATGCAGATCGTGATGAATTAGTCGACTGACTCAATATGTGCCAAATTGACTTCCGCGTCCGTAACTTGAGTCTATTTTCGTCATTACAGGTCGAAAAGCCAAATTATGAATATAGAACGTTTTGGATGGCAGAAGATATTCAGGAAATGCGGGTAATTATCATCGATAATATTTCCAACTTTCAATGACTTGACTTTATTCAAGAGAGATTGTTCACTCAACACATTCCAGCTTGATACCAAATGTTATTGAAATCTCTACTGTGTTCCTTTCACTTTCTATATATCTTTACTATTAATGTATAATACTTATTAAGCTAGTCTTAAGTCTGTCACACAGTTATTTCTTAGTTCCTATTACTTTTGCCTATATCATGTGTACCTGATTATATCAAATTAATTTCTGATTACCAAACCATCTTTTGACTCCTGAAAATACCTTACATTCTTCCCAAATGACATATCTGGTAAGCCTACAACACTTTTTTCTTAACTCCCAATATCCCTTCCTTTTTATTTCTTCAAATTCTTACATCCTATACATACATCCCTAATTCTCACTCTGCTACTCCTAATTGTCCCCTTCCTTACTAGCCTCCCTCCAACTCTCCTTGATCTTACCAACTTCATTTATCTTTTTTTTTTTTTTTTTTTATTACTTATTTATCTATCTATTCTATTTTCTTTATAAATATATATATTTTTTCTTCCTATTTCCTGTTCATCTCCCTTAGTCATATATGAACTCTATTAATGAGAATCTCTACAATACGCTTCTTAGTGATATAGATAACAATCAGGAATCTGACAGCATTGGCATAGAGATAATAAATTCCATGTATTCATCCCTTGATTTAGATGATATCTGTAATTATCATGATCTTACCTCCTACAAGAGTGCAATACCTAATAATAGTACCGATTATATTAATGTCCTCCATATAAACGCCCGCTCTTTGAACAAAAATTTTGACCAAGTGATTTCCTTCGTCAAATCTCTTCCCAAACTCCCTGATGTCTTATGCATAAGTGAGACTTGGCTAAATGCAAATAATGTTCACCTCCATGAAATTGATGGCTACACTTCTTATCATGTATACAGACCTATTGGCTCCTTGGGTGGGGGAGTTGCAATTTATGTAAAATATGGCCTGCAAAGTGAAATTATAAATGACTTTTGTATGTGTGACGAGAATGCTGAGTTATGTAGTGTGAGAATTATTCTTCCCAGCAACTCCTATTCTATTACTTGTTTATACAGACCTTATAGTAAATATGCTAAAGTAAATGAATTTAATGCATTTATTGATAATCTTCTTTCAAACAGCTTTTTTACAAACAACAGGAATATACTTACAGGTGACTTCAACATAAACCTCCTTGAACATGAGTCACACCCTCCTACTAACTCATTTATCTCAACTATGCAATCAAACAGTTATTTCCCACATATATCTCGTCCAACAAGATTTCCAGATATTAATGCATCTGCAGCCTCGTCATTACTTGATCACATCTGGATAAACTTCAATGAACCAGTTTCATCTGGAATCCTCCACTTTCCTCTCAGTGATCACCTTCCAGTGTTTATAAATATTCCAGTCACTAGTAAAGTTTGCAATATAATACACAAAATCAATTTTAGACTACAAAATAGAGCAAACCGATTGAAATTTACACAGACTCTATCAAATATAGACTGGAACCTCTATCTCACCAGCAGTGACACAGACAAAAACTGTGACATATTCCTGGATAAGTTATACAATATTTACTATTCCTGTTTCCCAAAAATAACCAAAACTATTACATCCAAACGACTAAGTAAGCCTTGGTTAACACAAGGGTTGATAAATTCAACAAAACATAAATTTCAGTTGTACAAATTATATAAATTAGGATCAATAACACTAAACCACTACAAACATTATAGAAACTATCTAAATAATATAATCAAACAAAAAAAATCTGAATACTACCTACAAAAATTTGCAAGTTTTAGACTCAACACTAAAAAAATCTGGGAACTAATTAAAGAGATAAAAAGCACAAAAAATAATCAGAATACTGCCTCCCACACCCTAAACTACAATGACACAGTCCTCAACACTCCTCATGAAATCTCAAATGCCTTCAACACTTATTTTTCCCAAATAGCACCCGAACTTAGCTCCCAACTTCCTAGAGCTCAAAACTCACACACATATTATCTACAAGGTAATTTTCTCAGTTCTATGAATATTCCCTTAGTGGCTGCAAATGACACTGTAAAAGCTATTACAGCCCTAAAAAACAAAAAAAGCAATGTTGATGAAATACCTGTGATAATAATCAAAGAAAACAAAAATCTCTTAGCAGAACCACTCTCAAAATTGTTTAATGATTCAATCAAAGATGGAGTTTTTCCTACTAGATTCAAGTTAGCAAAAATCATTCCTATTCATAAATCTGGCAGCAAAACTAAGGTCTCAAACTACCGACCAATTTCTATTTTATCTGTGTTTTCGAAAATCTTTGAAATTATAATGAAAAATTTCCTCATGAGCTACCTTAGTAAACAAAAAATCTTGAATAATAGACAATTTGGTTTTCGTCCAGGTCTAAATACGTTTGATGCCATAAACCTGTTTACGTCAGACCTTCACAATGCCCTCAATAACCACAAGTCTATCATATCCATTTTCATAGATTTTAGCAAAGCCTTTGACACGGTTGACCCTAACATTCTCGTAGACAAATTACAACACTATGGTATCCGCGGCTGTGTACAGAAATGGTTCAAATCTTATTTAACCGGACGATCTCAATTTACTTCATACAACAACTCCAAGTCTACCATCAAACCCATACAACTTGGTGTGCCACAAGGAAGCATTCTAGGTCCTATTCTTTTTCTACTATATATTAATGATATCTGCTATGCATCAACAGCCCTAAGCACAATTCAGTTTGCTGATGACTCCACCTTGTATATGATTGGTGATAACCCTACTGACCTCATAAACAGAGCAAACCGAGCATTATCTGCATTTGCTGAGTGGTGCCTTGCAAATCGTCTAACAATTAACACCACTAAAACCTTTTATATGCTATTTACAAACACCACCACCAAATACCAACCATTACCCAGACTCGCCATATTAGATGAAGATATAACTCAAGTTTATAAGACTAAATTTCTCGGAATCACATTTGACAAAAATCTTACCTTTAAATACCACATATCAAACCTCTGCCTTAAATTATCTCGGTCAGTTGCTCTATTACTGAAAATAAAAAACTTCGTAACAATAGAAATTATGAAGATTATGTATTACGCCCATATATTCCCACACTTAATTTACTGTAATCCTATCTGGTCTACCACCTACCCATGCCATCTACAAAACCTGAACATTCTCCATAAAAAAATAATTCGAATAATGTCAAACAGTGATTTTCTCCAACACACACCTCCACTCTTTAAAGACATGAATATCCTTCAACTCACTGACTTGTCCAACTTCTCCATTGCATCTTACATGTTCAAACAGATAGCCTCCAACAGTACCAGTACTCTGACTCAAACCCATAATCACTCCACACGCAACAAGCATTCTCTACAAATTCCTCACCACAGTCTAACTCTCTTCCAACATTCCCTCATGTTCAAAGGCCCTAAAATATGGAATAGCATTCCAACATATGTAAAAGAATCAGTGAGCCTAAACACCTTTAAAAGAAAACTAAAAGATCACTTACTATTATCCTACTGACACTTTCTTTTATATAGTGAAAACTGTTTATATCCTTCACCGTCGTTTTCCTATGTTGTAAACTACTCCTAAGAACATATATGTTTACCCAGCCATTAAATATCCTACAACAATGTCACCCTAATACAGCCACATATTAATGTTCAGATCTGTCCTTTTATTTTTAATGTAAAAGTATTGCTTTTGTTTTTTCTCTCTTACCTGTCTCTAAACCATTAAGTCATGTTTGCATATATGTATTTTTTTCTACTTAATGTCTATTTTACCTTATTTTAGTGCTTAGTTTTAAGTGTGCCCAAAAAGCTTGTGCTTGTAAAGGGGCTGTTTGTCTCCATGAAATTTATTATAAATTATTTATGTTCTACAGACAAACATAATAAAGTGTTTAAAGTGTTTAAAGTGTTTAAAGAGAGACATTTCAAGACATTTGTCCCTCACTTTCGACCAACTCTTTCGGACCTACAAGAGGACTGGCAAATTAGTGGTCCTTCTTTATTGACCTTTTTACCTTTTGGTCAGATTTTTTCTCTTACATAAAAGAATGTTAAATCAGTAATGAAATAATAATGTAATATTCACAACATTCTAAAACTGAAGTACTTAAAAATGCGTTTCTTTACATCAAACGGGATATCTCTGTTGTTGTTAACAAAAGATATAGATTTCAACAGATGACATCATTTCATCCTCACGTGTTCAGACACTGGTGATGATGGATTGCCATAGCAAGTGAAAAGGGATCCTAAAAATATAAATCTGTCACTCCACTCTACATTAAAACCATACAAAATAAAACATCTACGAGCATGCACAATACCGTTGATAGCAAAAAATTTCTTCTATTTACCATTCATGTTCAAAACATTATTACAAAATAATACGTAAGACAATGAGAATTAAGCGACATTGGCGTGTTATAGAGCCTAGTGAAGACCGGAGAGGCTCATTGATGATAGACTGTTATTAGCGCTTCAGCACTCCATCCATAAACTTTGTTCACCGCTGAGCCACAGCACAGCAAAGTTTTCTTTTTTCGGACAGCAGTCAGAACAAAACGGTAAAGAAACTGTTTGCGTGACTCGCCAGTGTGGCACAGCAGCGGCAGAGTGCGCAGCTGTCTGTCCCGCTCCACGCTAGGTGCTGCTGCCGGGGGAGGAAAGGAGGAGGCGCCGCGCTGCTTCCTTTACCTCCCCCATGGAGGAAGCACATGGGGGTGGGGAGGGCGGGGAGCGGAGCCCTCAGCCCTGTCAGAGTGGCCAACGGGGTCCTGGGGTGCTGGGAGGACGCCAGCAGACCATCGCCACGGCGCGCTGCGTGGCGTACTGACCAACGGGTGGACGGACGTGTTGAGAAGGGAAGTGGCGTGCGTTGGCCGCTTTCATGCAGGTGTTAGCGTGTACCACTGCAGGACGCCGCCAGGCTCTGGCCTGCCTCAGGTCCGGGTGAGGGGAGGTGAGGGGACCTGAGGGAGGGCCAGTAGGGCCTCGAAGCCCAGCTCAGCTGTGGCAGGCGTCTGGCTGTGGGTGGCGCCGACCACCTCGCCAGCCACAGCCATTTCACCATGACAAAGAGGAGAGAGGAGAGAGAGTGGGTGGGGGGAGTAAGGGCTGCGATAGGCCGTACCCTCTGGCTTGACACCAATGTGGCAGCACCACAGGTCAGGAGACCCTCGAGAAAAGGTCACCGTGTTGTACCTGGAGTCTGACCTCAGGTGACCTGCCGCTGCTCGCTCGATGCAACATCTACTAGGATTGTTAATAACAGTAGATGTTGTTGTTGTTGTTGTTGTTGTTGTTGTTGTTGTTGCTGTGCGGGTTGTGTGCAATGCAGACCTATCGGCAAGCCAGGGGTCAGAAACACCGTCGGTCTGTTTACAACCTGCGTTCTAACAGACCAGGTCACCTACACAGTTGTTGTTGCTTGGATTCACCGTTGTGTTTCTCGTGGTCTTTGTTTGAAGACGCGCAAACAATACCTGAAGAAACTACGACAGAATCCAAACCAACACTTTGTGGGTTCTGAATTGTTGGAACAAAGGTTAGTTGAGTCGCCGCATCGAAAGATGATTATTTTGTAAGTTACTGACCCTAGGCGGCCATATTGTAAAGGCTGCAACATACGATAAACACAGCAGCAGCAGCAGCAGCAGCAGCAGCAGCAGCAGCAGGAGCAGGAGCAGCAGCGGCGGCGAATGCAGCAGAAGCAGCAGCAGGAGCAGGAGCAGCAGCGGCGGCGGCGGCGGAAGCAGCAGCAGCGGCGTCGGCGGCGGCGGCGGCAGCGGCGGTGATGGCGGCGGCGGCAGCGGCGGTGGCGGCGTCAGCAGCAGCAGCAGCAGCGGCGGCGGCGGCGGTGGCGGCAGCAGCGACAGCAGCAGTGGCAGCAGCAGCGGCGGCGGCAGCAGCAGCAGCAGCAGCAGCGGCATCAACAGCCGCGGCAGTAGTCGTAGTCGCAGCCTGCAGCCGCAGCAGCCGCAGCAGTCGCAGTCGCAGCCGCAGCAGCCGCAGCAGTTGCAGCCGCAGCAGTCGCAGCCGCAGCAGTCGCAGTCGCAGCCTCCAGCCGCAGCAGCCGCAGCAGTCGCAGTCGCAGCCACAGCAGTCGCAGCAGTCGCAGCCTCAGCAGTCGCAGCCGTAGCAGCAGCAGCGACACACCCTGCCGCCACAGGACAGCATTCCTTGCATTTCCATCTATGGCGGCAGGTAATACCAACACCCTCTCCCTGTCCCTCTCCCTCTCTCTATATCCCCGCGCCACCTCCACCCTCCTGGCCTCGCTGGCCCTGCTGTGCCACACAGCGTCTCTGTCCGCTGTCCGCTGGCTGCTGTCCCTCGCAGCCCCGCGCATCACGGAAGGAAACACAGCATAAGCCACAAAGGTCAGCCACAAAACGACTTCACACAACTAATATTTGCTTTTTTCTTTCTTTTCAGGTTAAGAAATATTTATAATAGTCTCTCTCTCTCTCTCTCTCTCTCTCTCTCTCTCTCTCTCTCTCTCTCTCTCTCTCTCTCTCTCTCTCTCTCTCTCTCTCTCTTTCTCTCTCTCTGATATGTGTATGCGCATGTATGTGTATGTATTATGCCTTTATGTATATGTAGTTATAAATGCATGTATGTGCATATACACATGTGTATATGCGTGTGTATGCATCTATATGTACACCAACTATTGATCTCACCCTGGATGTGAAGGGTTGTATCCCCAATTTCCTATAAGTGCAATAGATTCTATGTATATATATGGTGTTATTCACCACGGTCGTATGCTGGTCACCCAGGCAGCCTTTCCTATACGGAGCAAGCTCAGAGCTCATATAGACCGATCTTTGGGTAGGGCTGAGACCACATCACACACTACACGCCGGGACAGCGAGACCACAACCCCTCGAGTTACATCCCGTACCTACTTGCTGCTGCTGCTGTGTGGGTGAACAGGGGCTACATACACTTTAAATGCAAGTGTGCGTGACTTTGATGATTGATGAAAGAAACGCAGACACTGGCAACTTCTGAAATGAGTTGGAATGTTTTTTTTTTTTTTCTTTACCACGATTAATAGTCTCAAATTCAGCCTCAATTATGAGTAATTACACGGTTAAGATTTTATGCGTTTCATTTGCAGAGTGAAAATTAACATTCTAATGATAATTGGAATATCCAGATTTTTTTATATCTGTAATATTTGTATTGATCAAAACGTGAAAAATCATTTATTAATTGAATAGAAATACATTGCAGGTATAACACAAAAAGAGTAATAATTCTAATGACCGTGACTCCTGGAAAACAGAGGAGAACAACAACAATGAGTTTGTCAAAAAGAAAACCACAATTCATCACTGAACCCTGAATATTCAATAGGTATCTCAGTATTTTACATTGTATGAATAAAAGAACACAACGTTAAATACTAATTGCACTAATTGCTTAATTTTCTCCACCTCAAAGACAAATAAATACCAAGAAACACAAATTCCATGTTTCGTGATGCGATACAGAATAATTTTATAACAAGATTCTTTAACGTGAGGAATAATTTCGTACGCGGAAGGCAGGAAAAAATGTTGAAATTAAAATATTAGAACATGTACAGTACAATTTTTCGTTTACAACCTAACCATCATTAAATTGTCCATTTGTGTTGTTCCCGAGAAGAAACAATAAAAGGTTCACCAGAAACGTTTACCATGGGCATTTCATCCTCTTTCACTGACACTGCAAAATAGTATCCAGAATAATATACATACCTCAATGAAAATTTTATTACTGAGAGTGGAAAAGGAGATTGATTGCCACTAAATAAAATCAAAACAATTTCATGTTTCTATATGAAAGGGAACAACTGAACAAAATAACATTAAACATGCCACTATGTACTATATTCCACAGACAAAATAACATTATCAAAAATGTTTTCCATGATAATCTCAATAAATTTAATCCACCGTAACCTTAACTAATCCAGTCTAAATAAACCTCACTTAACTAACTCAATCTAATACTTTCTAATCATGATTTAATCTAGCCAGTTTTATGAAATCTTACATAACATGATCTAACCTTAACTAACGTAATGCGTCATAAAATCTAAAATAATCTAACTCAACTTAATCAAGCCTAACCTGACCCAATCACCTACATTACTGGGACACATTTTTACCACAAATTTTTTTCATGCGTTTGAACGCTTTTATTGACATTAGGAAATGCGTCTAGAGGTTAGAAGATTAATGGCCAGAGACTGTACTACTTTAATCCCCACACGAGTTTCTGGAGCAGTATAAAATCGACCAATAATAAGCAGAATAAATATGAAAATGCATCCCAGTACTAAAGGATTTAATTCAACGTGACACAAGCCAATGAAAAAGAGCTTAACGTACTAAAACATAACCTAACTTAACTCTGCACAACAAAATATCACCAGTCACAGAGGAAACACAGAGGGAAATCTCACAGATGGAATGTTTGTTGAAGAAAGTTACCACTCACAAACAAAAAGACAGTATCTACACCCAAAATATACCGTCCACCACACATTCCACCAATAGGAGATGTAAGTCATAAATAATAATGTATAAGTATTTGGCCTTGGTCTCCTTGAGAGAGAGAGAGAGAGAGAGAGAGAGAGAGAGAGAGAGAGAGAGAGAGAGAGAGAGAGAGAGAGAGAGAGAGAGAGAGAGAGAGAGAGAGAGAGAGAGAGAGAGAGAGAGAGAGAGCAGCATTACATTACTTTCGTGGTTATAAATCGCTTTGGAAATATGAAATGGCGCACACACACACACACACACACACACACACACAACACTCCTGTAATAGACGCAGGGACAGCAGCACGTCAGGCCAAACCTAATTACGTGCTGCTCTTTAGAGGACATTACCGTCCCTGTGACTTTTCTGCCAGGGTACTTAGCAAGGTGTGCTCTCTCTCTCTCTCTCTCTCTCTCTCTCTCTCTCTCTCTCTCTCTCTCTCTCTCTC
>CM035185.1:933939-949915 GCA_020233015.1 Callinectes sapidus
CTCTCTCTCTCTCTCTCTCTCACACACACACACACACACACACACACACACACACACACACACACACACACACACACACACACTCACACACACACACAAGAAAGGAAGCACCACTGAGTAAGTGAGAGATGGAGGAGGTTGGAGTGTGCTGTAATACTCTCCACGTCCAAAAGCATCACTGCCCAACACACACACACACACACACACACCTACTAACCTTAACTATTTTGCTGATTCAGTTCTAACACACCCATGTATCAAATGTGATGTGATTGGATTTTCCGAGACTCGTCTTGATTCTGATCTCTCGCCAATATACCAGCTGCCGGGTTATAGCCAGTACACAAAGTGCCGCAACAGACATGGAGGTGGTGTGGCACTGTTTGTATCTGATAGATATATTTCTAATTTATGTTATGATTTCTGTTATATCAACTCATTCCTTGAATGCGTAGGTGCTAGTATTAAGATTAGTAATAAGAATATTCTAGTTTTGTCTATTTACAGACCTCCATGTGGTAACATTGGTGATTTTCTAGATAAATTAAGTGAACTTCTCTCGTTAGCAAGAAACGTAAATTACAATGATATTTATGTAATAGGTGATTTCAATTTGGATTTATTGAAGCACGCCAACAATGTTCATATATGTGAATTTATTAATCTAATGTATTCCTTTTCTCTTTTCCCTCTAGTAACAAAACATACACGAGTCACAAACACAACAGCTTCACTTATTGATCATATATGGACAACACAGTTTGAGACAAACACTAAAAACTACATCATACACAACGATACAACAGACCACTTCCCTGTACTGTCTCAATTCAGGATCCAAAACACAAATACTACTGCTCCAGAATTCACTTACAAAAGATGTTACACAAGCGTTGCCTGTGACAATTTCGCTAATGAAGTTGCTAAGCTTGATTGGTCACCTGTTATACAATCAGTCTGTCCTAACGCATCGTATAATACTTTCTTTAATTACTTTAACTTTTTATATCAAAAACATTTTCCAGTTAAGCAGGTGCCAATAAACCGGAAATACGAGCTAAAACCATACATCATAACTGCTTTAAAAAACAGTATAAAAGAAAAACATAGATTAGAAAGACTCTCTAAAAAATGGCCCATTACTTTTCGAGACATATACAAAATTTATAGGAACAAATTAACCACTTTGTTGAGAATTGCAAAAAACAATTACCATAAAGAAAATTTAAAACAAACTCAAGGTAATCCCAAGGCACACTGGAATTCTATTAACCATATTCTCGGTAGAAATAGTAGTAAATCAAATAAAGTAATCAAGTTAGAGCCACCATGCAGTAACACAGCAGATAAATTTAATGAACACTTCTTAAGGCTCTGTAACTCCGTAGCCAATACCACAGTTGAAATAAATTCGCATAAGAAATACTTACACAACCCAGCACCCTTTTCCATCTATTTAGCTCCCATTGTCTCAACCGAAACAGAAAAATACTTAACAGATTTAAAGACCAGCTCTGCAGGATTTGACGATATTTCACCCAAATTACTGAAGTTAACGGCTTCTTGTATTTCTATTCCTCTAACTCATATTATCAACCTATGTTTTAAAACTGGTATCTTTCCAGATAATCTTAAGCATGCCAAGGTCATACCACTACATAAATCAGGGAGCAAGAATGATGTTAACAATTACCGTCCTTACTTCCAGCATTTAGGAAATTATTTGAAAAGGCAATATCTACTCGTTTAATTAATTACTTGGAACATAATTAATTATTAGTAGGTAGTCAGCATGGATATAGATCATATCACTCTACAGAAACTGCAATTCTTCAATTTATTAATAATGTGTACCAATCTTTAGAAAACAAATTATATGTTGCAGGAATATTTCTAGATTTATCTATGGCCTTCGATTCTTTAGATCACCACATACTTATGGACAAATTAGAATATATTGGAATTAGGGGGGCTGCCCATCAATTATTCAGAAGTTATATCAGCAACAGATCACAGAATGTTTATTGTAATTCCACAAATTCTTCTTCCAAGCCTATCACTAAAGGTGTACCTCAAGGTTCTATTTTAGGGCCAATACTTTTTTAAATTGATATTAATGATATCGTGCACTCTAGTTCAAAATTTATATTTACTATATATGCCGACGACACAAGCCTTTTGTTAACAGATACAAGTCTTAACTCACTACACCAAAACCTAGAACAAGAACTCATGTTAATAATTTCCTGGTTGGAATCTAATAATCTTAACCTTAACCTTAATAAAACAAACTATATATTATTTAAGAATCGTTCGAGAAAGTATTATATACCTCAAGTAATTGTAAAAGGTGAACAAGTCCAACGTGTTTCTCATACCAAATTTCTAGGTTTACACATAGATGAGAACGTAAACTGGTCATACCACATTAACGAAGTGTGCACTAAATTATCAAAAATATGTGGGGGTTTATATCGGGTTCGTGACCAACTAACTACAGAATCTCTGCTTAGCATTTACTATACCCTATGTTATCCCCATCTGATCTACTGTGTCTCGATTTGGAGTTCTACATGATCGTCGTTCTTAAGTAAAATATTAATTGCCCAAAATAAAATTGTTAGATGTATTATGTTTAAGAAAAAATTTGATTCTGCTAGCTGTATTTATCCTCAATTAAATTTATTAAATTTTAAATTCATTAAAACGTATTTCGTGTTATTGCTCATTTACAAGAATGTTAATATATTTCCAGGTAAGAAACTTTTCACAGTGTTAGACAGCATCCGTAATATAAGAAGTAGTAATGTTAATCTGGTATGTCCACAGTTTCATACATCTCTCTACAAAAATAGTGTGTTATGTAACGGTCCTCAACTATGGAATTCTCTGCCTACAGACTTGAAATCTTTGTTATGCACTAATAATGTACTTCAATTTAAAAAGAAAAATAAAGTTATTTATACTCTTGTCAATCACAATCATAGCTTACGTTATTTCTCGCAGAATGTTGTGACGCGTTCTTTTTCTTTCTGTCTTTCTTTATTTTTTTTCATAAAATTCTATGTACTAATGTTATAATTGCTTGCTTCTGTGGGAGAGTTTGTACTTCTTTGTATTCTTAGAATTCTAAGCTATATTTATATACAATTTTCTTATGTATATGCATACAAGTATTTTGCCTGTACTCCTGCACAAATGATGTTTTTTTTCTCTTTAACTCCTCTGTCAATGAGCATCAGCTCGACAGATGATGCTAAAGCTACTTCAATATAAGTATTGTTGTATTGTTTGTATATATATAATAGCAATAAATTTACTTACTTACTTACTTACACACACAGACACACACACACACACACACACACACACACACACACACACACACACACACACACACACACACACACACACCAAAATTATACATATTCCACTCCCCAACCTAGACTTAGCTTCTGATAAAGGTATGGTCTTGTGATGTACTGTAAAGCATCGGTCTGAAACTATTACTCCTTTAAATCTGCTAACTTTTATCTTTTTTTGTTTTTTTATAGTTAGCTTCTAATAATATCGTTGGTATATTATAACGTATGATAAAAGAAGGGTCTGAAAGTGTTACTCCTTAAAATCTGCTAACTTTCATCTTCTTTGGTTTTCTCTTATATATGGTGAGCTTCAAATAACATGGTTGGTATGTTATAACGTATGATGTACGGTAAAGTAAGGATCTGACCCTGTTACTCCTTAAATTTTACTAACTTCTATCTTTGTTTTTTTTTTACAGTTAGCTTCTAATAATATGGTTGGTATATTATAATGTACAGTAAAAAATCAAAATCTTATGGTGGATCTGAGGGTGTGTTTCTGTTTGCAATCTCCTGAAAACCTTACAAAAAAAGTCATATTTAAGTAATTATTGCATCCTTTAACTCATCGATTGGCAATAACAGTGTAAGAGATGTTACTTAATTTGAGTAAACATGAAGTATTTAATAAAAACAAAACTAAAGAACAAAATGTGACAGGGTTAAAATTCAGTCAATGTTTTGCTATTTATGAATAGTTTGTTTTAAAATTGAGCTTTAAACTTGCCACGCTCTTTATTTATCTTAACCGGAAGCCAACAGGGAAATAGTCGAGTATCGTCAGGTACTCTTCTCTTGATCTCACATCAACAGAGTACTCGCCTAATCACTCGCGTAGGCTGCACCACAGTCGTCTTCTCCTGACCTGTTAACGGCATAGTCGTAAAATGATTGAAATGCAGATCGTGATGAATTAGTCGACTGACTCAATATGTGCCAAATTGACTTCCGCGTCCGTAACTTGAGTCTATTTTCGTCATTACAGGTCGAAAAGCCAAATTATGAATATAGAACGTTTTGGATGGCAGAAGATATTCAGGAAATGCGGGTAATTATCATCGATAATATTTCCAACTTTCAATGACTTGACTTTATTCAAGAGAGACATTTCAAGACATTTGTCCCTCACTTTCGACCAACTCTTTCGGACCTACAAGTGGACAGGCAAATTAGTGGTTCTTTTTTATTGACCTTTTTACCTTTTGGTCAGATTTTTTCTCTTACATAAAAGAATGTTTAATCAGTAATGAAATAATAATGTAATATTCACAACATTCTAAAACTGAAGTACTTAAAAATGCGTTTCTTTACATCAAACGGGATATCTCTGTTGTTGTTAACAAAAGATATAGATTTCAACAGATGACATCATTTCATCCTCACGTGTTCAGACACTGGTGATGATGGATTGCCATAGCAAGTGAAAAGGGATCCTAAAAATATAAATCTGTCACTCCACTCTACATTAAAACCATACAAAATAAAACATCTACGAGCATGCACAATACCGTTGATAGCAAAACATTTCTTCTATTTACCATTCATGTTCAAAACATTATTACAAAATAATACGTAAGACAATGAGAATTAAGCGACATTGGCGTGTTATAGAGCCTAGTGAAGACCGGAGAGGCTCATTGATGATAGACTGTTATTAGCGCTTCAGCACTCCATCCATAAACTTTGTTCACCGCTGAGCCACAGCACAGCAAAGTTTTCTTTTTTCGGACAGCAGTCAGAACAAAACGGTAAAGAAACTGTTTGCGTGACTCGCCAGTGTGGCACAGCAGCGGCAGAGTGCGCAGCTGTCTGTCCCGCTCCACGCCAGGTGCTGCTGCCGGGGGAGGAAAGGAGGAGGCGCCGCGCTGCTTCCTTTACCTCCCCCATGGAGGAAGCACATGGGGGTGGGGAGGGCGGGGAGCGGAGCCCTCAGCCCTGTCAGAGTGGCCAACGGGGTCCTGGGGTGCTGGGAGGACGCCAGCAGACCATCGCCACGGCGCGCTGCGTGGCGTACTGACCAACGGGTGGACGGACGCGTTGAGAAGGGAAGTGGCGTGCGTTGGCCGCTTTCATGCAGGTGTTGGCGTGTATCACTGCAGGACGCCGCCAGGCTCTGGCCTGCCTCAGGTCCGGGTGAGGGGAGGTGAGGGGACCTGAGGGAGGGCCAGTAGGGCCTCGAAGCCTAGCTCAGCTGTGGCAGGCGTCTGGCTGTGGGTGGCGCCGACCACCTCGCCAGCCACAGCCATTTCACTATGACAAAGAGGAGAGAGGAGAGAGAGTGGGTGGGGGGAGTAAGGGCTGCGATAGGCCGCACCCTCTGGCTTGACACCAATGTGGCAGCACCACAGGTCAGGAGACCCTCGACAAAAGGTCACCGTGTTGTACCTGGAGTCTGACCTCAGGTGACCTGCCGCTGCTCGCTCGATGCAACATCTACTAGGATTGCTAATAACAGAAGATGTTGTTGTTGTTGTTGTTGTTGTTGTTGTTGCTGTGCGGGTTGTGTGCAATGCAGACCTATCGGCAAGCCAGGGGTCAGAAACACCGTCGGTCTGTTTACAACCTGCGTTCTAACAGACCAGGATACCTACACAGTTGTTGTTGCTTGGATTCACCGTTGTGTTTCTCGTGGTCTTTGTTTGAAGACGCGCAAACAATACCTGAAGAAACTACGACAGAATTCAAACCAACACTTTGTGGGTTCTGAATTGTTGGAACAAAGGTTAGTTGAGTCGCCGCATCGAAAGTTGATTATTTTGTAAGTTACTGACCCTAGGCGGCCATATTGTAAAGGCTGCAACATACGATAAACACAGTAGCAGCAGCAGCAGCAGCAGCAGCAGGAGCAGGAGCAGCAGCGGCGGCGAATGCAGCAAAAGCAGCAGCAGGAGCAGGAGCAGCAGCGGCGGCGGCGGCAGCAGCAGCAGCGGCGGCGGCGGCGGCGGCGGCGGCAGCGGCGGTGGCAGCGGCAGCAGCAGCAGCAGCGGCGGCGGCGGCGGCGGCGGCAGCAGCATCAGCGGCAGCAGCAGCGACAGCAGCAGTGGCAGCAGCAGCGGCGGCGGCAGCAGCAGCGGCAGCAGCAGCGGCATCAACAGCCGCGGCAGTCGCAGCCGCAGCAGTTGGAGCCGCAGCAGTCGCAGTCGCAGCCGCAGCAGCCGCAGCAGTTGCAGCCGCAGCAGTCGCAGCCGCAGCAGTCGCAGTCGCAGCCTGCAGCCGCAGCAGCCGCAGCAGTTGCAGCCGCAGCAGTCGCAGCCGCAGCAGTTGCAGCCGCAGCAGCCGCAGCAGTCGCAGTCGCAGCCACAGCAGTCGCAGCAGTCGCAGCCTCAGCAGTCGCAGCCGTAGCAGCAGCAGCGACACACCCTGCCGCCACAGGACAGCATTCCTTGCATTTCCATCTATGGCGGCAGGTAATACCAACACCCTCTCCCTGTCCCTCTCCCTCTCTCTATATCCCCGCGCCACCTCCACCCTCCTGGCCTCGCTGGCCCTGCTGTGCCACACAGCGTCTCTGTCCGCTGTCCGCTGGCTGCTGTCCCTCGCAGCCCCGCGCATCACGGAAGGAAACACAGCATAAGCCACAAAGGTCAGCCACAAAACGACTTCACACAACTAATATTTGCTTTTTTCTTTCTTTTCAGGTTAAGAAATATTTATAATAGTCTCTCTCTCTCTCTCTCTCTCTCTCTCTCTCTCTCTCTCTCTCTCTCTCTCTCTCTCTCTCTCTCTCTCTCTCTCTCTCTCTCTCTCTCTCTGATATGTGTATGCGCATGTATGTGTATGTATTATGCCTTTATGTATATGTAGTTATAAATGCATGTATGTGCATATACACATGTGTATATGCGTGTGTATGCATCTATATGTACACCAACTATTGATCTCACCCTGGATGTGAAGGGTTGTATCCCCAATTTCCTATAAGTGCAATAGATTCTATGTATATATATGGTGTTATTCACCACGGTCGCATGCTGGTCACCCAGGCAGCCTTTCCTATACGGAGCGAGCTCAGAGCTCATATAGACCGATCTTTGGGTAGGGCTGAGACCACATCACACACTACACGCCGGGACAGCGAGACCACAACCCCTCGAGTTACATCCCGTACCTACTTGCTGCTGCTGCTGTGTGGGTGAACAGGGGCTACATACACATTAAATGCAAGTGTGCGTGACTTTGATGATTGATGAAAGAAACGCAGACACTGGCAACTTCTGAAATGAGTTGGAATGTTTTTTTTGTCGTCAGGTATTTTTTATCGTCAGGTGCACTTCTCTTGATCTCATATCAAGAGAGTACTCGCCTAATCACTCGCGTAGGCTGCACCACAGTCGTCTTCTCCTGAACTTTTAGCGGCATAGTCGTAAAATGATTGAAATGCAGATCGTGATGAATTAGTCGACTGACTCAATATGCCCCAAATTGACTTCCGCGTCCGTAACTTGGGTCTATTTTCATCATTACAGGTCGTAAAGCCAAATTATGAATATAGAACGTTTTGGATGGCGGAAGATATTTAGGAAATGCGGGTAATAATCATCGATAATATTTCTGTGGAGGGAGGGGGAATTCATTAATTAATCATATGCTTCAGGTCTTCTTGTGAGCTGAACTGCTTCAGAGGAACAATAAGGAACATCTGGAACTAAACTGGCTAACCTCAATGGAAACGTTTTACTGAATTTATATTTCTTTAGTGAAAAATCGGATTTTTTCTCTAAGACAAGAGAATATGATAAAAAAAAAAGGTTAATGGGAGGTGCCGCTCATTAAAGGTAGTAAAATAAAGCATAGTCTTAGAATAAACTGTTATTTAGTAGACAAAGTAAGTGTTTTTCTTTTGTATTATTTATAGAATTTGATTAAAGTCCATTATTCAAGCGCGCTGAACATTAATAATTCATACTGATTTATTTTTTGGCGAGAGGGAAGTAGTAATACGTCATTGTTTTATTTTCTTTAACATTTGTGCGTCTTAATCTTTCACACTCATCATAATAGGCAAAAACCAAAAATTAAAATGTTCGTAAATAAAAACATTTGATCCATTGCGCTTGGTTGTGCTGTGTGCGTGTGTGTGTGTGTCTGTGCTCGGTGCTAATCTCACAAGTCGAGGGTCATCGGGTTCTGAAGCTGACGTAGGAAAAATGAGTCAATAAAAAGACATTTTGAAAAACTTATAATGTCTCGTCATCGAATTCCAGTCAGTCAACAACTTCGATAAATTACCTTATTAGAAGTTAATAGACCCGGCATTTGCTTCTTTCCTTTCCGTAATCACGCACGCCCGCGCGCACGCACGCAGGCACGCACACGCGCGCGCGCGCGCACACACACACACACACACACACACAGGAACCGTTTTCCACTCAACTTTTTACGGCACTGGCAATTAACTGGACCTTTTTACATTTAAATTTTTGGTACCCTTTGGCCTGCCACCTTTACTTACACACACACACACACACACACACACACACACACACACACACACACACACACACACACACACACACACACACACGCACACACACACACATAGACACACACACACACACACACACACACACACACACACACAAAGGATGCCGTACTCAGTAACAACCCGTCCCTTCACCCCTTCACCCCTTCTTCTTCTCCTCCAAGTCTCCTTCAGCGATCCCTAGATTAACTCCCTCCACACTGAAAGAAAACGAGTCAAGCCCCCACAAAGTATTAACACTGACGCAAGACGCTTACCTGAGTTTCCGGGATGTCCCTTGGGAGACGGCGGAAGTTGCTGCGGGACTCTGAGGATGGAAGAAAAATATTTGAGTAAAGGTGGAGATGTTAGGTTAGGGAAGGGATAGGAAGCGAGCAGGACAAAGTAGAGATTATAAAAGACTCTAAGGATAAATAATGTGAGATGTTACGCGATGAGAGAAGAACAGGAAATGATTAACATGACTGAGATATGTAAAACGCTTGAGTAATGACTGAGGTATTGGTAAGGCGAAGGGAAGAGGATAGAAGGAGAATAAAGTTTAAGTCTTAGATTGGCTAATGGGGGATATTCTGGTTTAACGAAGGATAGGAAAGAAACAGGAAGGAAATTGAGCTAAGATTATAGTACCCGTAATAGGAGAAAGAGTAAATAATGGTGATGTTTTCAAGCTAAAAGACAGGAAGAAAACAGGAAGGAAGAAAGTAAAGTAGATTGATACTAAAATTATTATAGACACAATATCGAGCATAGTTTATAATGATGGAGATGTAGAAAAGAAAAGGAAAAAAAGAAGTAAAGTAATCGGGCAAAGTAGACACAGAGAAGAAAGAGACTAAAAAGAAACTTGGGAAGAAAAAAGTAAGGAAGAGTAAAGAAGGACGAGAGTGGAAAAAAAAGTTCATAAAGAAAATAACTGATACAGCAGGAGGGAGATAGAATTATTGTCTTTTATTCTGATTTTATTTCTTAAGGTGCCAGGTGGAGAGTAGGCGAACCATTAGCTGCAAACTACAAAAGAAATCAAAGGGAAAACAAAAGGGCAAGAGTAAAATGGCCGCTTAATTGCTGCTGCCTAAAACATGAGTAGAAAAGGTTCCGATCTGGTTAAAGGGGATTGAAAAGGGGAGGAAAAAAAAAAAAAAAACTTGGCGGAAACTGAACACAAATAGAGAGATTTTTCCCTACTTAATCCAGAGTGAGTGTGGATTGAAGGAATAAAAATATCAAAAAAGGGGGATAAACAAAGGACATGTTGAATAGATTCTTGAAATCCTCCACGGCTCTTAAAATTTTTCTGTAAACGGAGACCACACACTGAAGAGAGAGTTTTTTCCTCTTAATCCTGAATGAGCGTAGATTAATTGGACAAAAACAAAAGGGATGGAAAAGTCAAGAAGATAAAAATATTTTGAATTATACTAACGAGAAAAGGTGCTGAGAGTATTAAGGTTATTTGTAATAGTATTAGAATTACATAGTATCATTAGTAGTAGCAGTAGCAGTAGTAGTAGTTGTAGCAGTAGCAGAAGCAGTAGTAGTAATAGTGATGGTGATGATGATAACTGATCTTTTTTAATATTGAAAAACTAACAACGAAATAGATAATAATCATGATACTGATATCGATAATCATGATAAGAAAGACACTGAGAATTACAAGATAGAGATAATAATGACGGCAATAATGATGGTAACTTACTACAAACATCACTGTCCTTACCACCAACAACGAGCAACGATAGAATTAATACCAATAAGAACAATGATAACAGTAATAACAATAACAGACACCTCAAAATACATGAAAGCAAAAAAAACCCTTCCAGCAACAGCCAACATACGCTTAATTCACAATACAAAGACAGACTGAAAGAAAACAAGAAAATTTGAAGAAGCGGACCATGCGCCAGTCCCCAAACCACTATTACTCTTCCACGATGTCCCAAGAGACTTAAAGAAAACGAGTACATGGGTTTTCAATGGAAAGACTCAACAGTTTCTTCCTAAAACTTCAGAAATCTTGAGAGAGAGAGAGAGAGAGAGAGAGAGAGAGAGAGAGAGAGAGAGAGAGAGAGAGAGAGAGAGAGAGAGAGAGAGAGAGAGAGAGAGAGACGACATGGTTCTAGATAAAAACACAGAATCAGGGTTATGATGTGGCCAGAAAGTGAAACAAACTTGTAATGCTTCGTGTGTTCTTTACTTCAAGTTGAAAGGAGAGGAGAGTCTTGGATGAGTGGGGAGGGATAGACATTTAGAGGAGGAGGAGGAGGAGGAGGAGGAGAAGGAAAGATGAAGAAAAAAGAGGAACCGAGACTGAAAACAAAGAATACAAGTAGTCAATGATTTGAGAGCTTAACCCTTTCAATACTACGAGGCTACTTTCATCAAATCCTACATGTCTTTAGAGTATTTCATAGCCAAGGCATTAAATTAAAATCAAAGTTACGCATCCACTACAACCTGATATTCAAGAGCTCCACGTGAGTAATACTGTAAGAATTCACAGCGTTTGAAAATTACGTGCAGTACAGAGTAAGGGAGGTAATATTACTCCAAACCTGACAAATAAACTCACAGAAAAGGATGATCTGAAGCAGAGGGCGTTGGTACGTGGCAAAATGGATGTGGAGCGGATGGAGGGAGTGATGGAGAAGCGATGTGGCTGAAGCGAGGGCGAGGGAAGTGATGAGGCAGAGAGTTGAGTAAAGTGAAGGCGAGGAAAGTGATGAGTCAGATGCAGCCGGAAATCTCATTGATTGGAGAGTTAGCTTTATGCCTCCCACGCCTTCTCAACCTCAACAATATAGTACAGTGCAGGTTGTGTGTATGATTTAGGAAGATAATAAATACATAGAAATTCAAACGATTGATGATTTGATGCAGTTTATAATAGCATGGGAGGAAAGAAAGGGAGAGAGAGAGAGAGAGAGAGAGAGAGAGAGAGAGAGAGAGAGAGAGAGAGAGAGAGAGAGAGAGAGAGAGAGAGAGAGAGAGAGAGAGCGGGGGGGGGGAGGCAAACGAATAAAGGAACAGTATTGGCCAGACCTCCGATAACATTCAACACTCACTTCCACTAATATACCTTTTTTCCTACCTCAAATCTTCGGATCTGTTGACAATCGCTTTATAAAACCCGGCAGAAGTAAACTAGATCAGATGACTCAGAAATGAACGAAAGCTAATCAGAGTGCCGGCGAGTGACGCACGTTGCTGCACCGCTGACCACTACACAGAGTAACAAGAGGAGGGAGGATGAGGAACGTAAAGGGGGAGTAGACACACAGGTAAAGGCAGCGGCGATATTGAGAACGTGGAGGCTTATCGGACGCCACGCACCGGATCAGCCAATGGCGCGCCTCGCTACGTATCGGCGAGCAACAAACATAAAATAGAGACCCGGGCTGGACATTCAGACTGCACCAAATAGCATTCAGGTAAATCTCTACCGTTTTCAACAACCATTAGCTCTGCAAGCCCCGCCTTTCCACCCTGCGCCCAACTAGAAGGGAAGAGCAGGGTGGCCAGTGGCGCCGTGGTGAGGGCTGACCAGGGGGCGTACCAAGAGGTGTCAGGCGGTACAGAATGAGCAGCGTCAGGAAGAGGAAGAAGGTAATTAGTTTCCAGGCGGAGTTTTCTCTCGTAAATGACGCAAGGGAAGGATGCGTTTCTCACCAAGCACACGGCGGCACCAACTCATGAGACCCAAAGACGCCGCCTAGACTCACGCAATGCACAACTGTGGTTTCCCAGCACCAGGAAGATGGTGTCACGTACAGATGCTTCCTAAACTAACGGTATCTATTGGGAATGACTTCCATGCATAGGAAATTCACTACACATCTTTTGAAACAAATTATAGAGGTCTGGAGTCCCTTGCATATCTGCGGAATGCATTTCACATATCAGGAACTTTGAATATCACATTTTGGAATTCAATTTATGTTTCCGAAATCCTTTGCATCCATATATAACTCTTTACATATCTTTGGAGCTTGTTACACCACTTGGAATCCTCTTGCAAGCCTTTAGAATCAATTATACATCTATGAAAGTCCTTGCATAACTTGGAACCCTTTGTACACATTTGGAATCCACTCTACATGTTACGCATTCCTTTACAGACCCCTGAAATCCTTTGTGCTCTATTGAAAATCCTTTACACATGCTTGAATTTCTTAACATATCAGTGGAACTCCTTCCATATCTTTGAGAGGCTCTTCTCTGCCTTTGACACTCCTTGCACTCCGAAACTCCTACAAAGTCTCATAACTCACTGAACGCCTCCCTAAATCCGTTTCCACATCTGGAAGGACGAGTACATCACCGTAACCTCCGTGAAATCGGTGCCTCTGTCTTTGTTTATTACCTGACAACTGAAGAAAAAACAGTGAGTGAGGGACCTCGTTTGCATCAGGGTGAGCGAAAGTGTCTTGATTCCGGCGAATGTAATTACCGGCAAACGTACACGTGCAATTAATATACACCACGCGTGACAAGGGTGGAGGAATTTCCATGCTGGGAGACGTGCCTAAGGAATATTTTACTTTGCTGTATTCTTACATGGTATGGACTATCATTAAGGCTTTTCAACTGCCTCTAGAATTAGGAAAACACTATTAAAAACTCCATTAACATATTACAACATATTCAAAGTAAAGAGAAAATGAAAATGCTAAAATAAATTACAACAATCGACACAAGGACATTTGAATGGAAAAAAAAAGACGTACTCAGATTATTTTATAGTTAGCTGCAAATATACCCGTATGGACATTACCGTTATTTTCAAAGGTAACAAACATCAACGTTTCTCAAACATGTATGTACGTATATTATTTTGCTATTGAAGATACACAATATTTACTGAACCACCAGTAGAAATATGGAAACTCGTACTCTTGAAAACACAGTCTGTTCCACCACACAGTTGGTACACACGGCGCATGACAAGGCCAGAACAATTCCCAAGAAATCGGTTGAACATCAGTCTGAGGTGTATATATCTGTCTTTTTTTTTCTTCTTCTTCTTCTTCTTTTTGCTCATAAACACTTTGGATTTTTAGAACGTCTATTAAAAAGCAATCATTGATCTAGATGTTATGATTACCATACCCTTTCACCTTATCACTAGAATCACGAAAGCACAACAGAAACCAATAAATGATGAAAAAGAACCAAGAAACTTCACAACATAATAAGAGTAGAGAGAAGATGCAGAAACGTTTCAGAATGATAACAGAGCACACATCACAACTCATGACAAGGACAGACCAATTCCCAAAGAGTCGGTCTGGCTCGGGGTTCCGCTTCACCTCGCAGTAAAATTTATGTCTAAGAGTATTAGTCGTATTAGTCGCGTTCCCCTTTACTCCAACAAGTACAAACAGCTCAGGTGCACAAAGCCCATCCAGGTAACATTTCATTTGACGCTTGGGGAGGATTGGCGAGCGGGGAACAGAGGTGAATCGAGATGCAACGGTACCAGACTCTCCAACGTGTGTCAGGCAGCGTGTCTTTAATGGTATTTATGCGGCTATTGTTGACTGTGTAGCTTGGTGAATGTCTGCATCTGTGTGCGGATGGGTGGGTGGAGGGGCGGGGTGCATGGGTGGGTGTCTGTATGAAAGGATTGGCGAACACATTGGTGGACGTACAGAGGGTGCTTACGCTAATGTTAATGGTTAATGAAGAGAGAGAGAGAGAGAGAGAGAGAGAGAGAGAGAGAGAGAGAGAGAGAGAGAGAGAGAGAGAGAGAGAGAGAGAGAGAGAGAGAGAGAGAGAGAGAGAGAGAGAATATGAAGTTAAACAAACACAAAGATTATAAATAAGTACAAAGACAAAAGAAAGAAGCGACAAAGGCAACACTAGAGACATAAACCGATAAAAGACAAAGATAAAGACGTCATCAAGACAAAACTGAGACAAAGAAAACAAAGGAAGCTGTGAAAAAAAACGAAAGAAAGACAGATGAAGACATAAAAGAAGACAGAGAGATAAAAACAATTATCTTGCCTTACCATTACTGCTTTCATCCTCTGAGACGTCTAAGAAGAAGAGGAAGAGGAGCAAGAGCAAGAGAAGAAGGAGGAGGGGAAAGTGGAGGACAAGACGAAGGGGAAGAGGAGAAGGCGCTTCAGCAGTTAATTGAAGCCCTTATCAACAGAGGCCAGAGTCCCCCTTACCCTCCCCCACCCTGTCCTACCTCGGGAATGCACTAATAAACATCTACTGCTGTGTGTGATGCCCCTCCGCCAGATGGGGTGAAGGAGGAATGAAGGAGAGAAGGAGGGGTGCAGGGAGCGAAGGAGGGTCAGAAGAGGGTATGAAGGAAGGAGTTTTAAGGGTGAGTTGAAGAGTGAAGGAATGTAGTAGTGAAGGAATGTAGTAGTGAAGGACAGGAAGAAGGAATGAAGAAACTGGTGGAAGGTTTGAAAGTAAAGATGATGATAAGGTGGAAGCTGATTGATTGATTTAAAGCGCCCCATAAGTGAGGTCATATGCAGCCAGAGGATGATAGTGAGATGAAGGAGAAATAAAGATGATGAAGGAGGCCAGTAAAAAGTGAGTTGTGGGAGGAAGGAAAATAGAGTTTTTTCTTCTTTCTTCCTGGCATTATTTTTTTTTTCTTTACTGGTGTTACCAGTTCATGTTTTCTTTTCCTTTTCATATCAACTTTCGTATACTGTCTCCCTTTGACTCAATGTTTTCATCGACGTGCCCTATATGTATGTATATTTTTTCAAATGATTCCAGTCTTTTTTTTATCTCTTCTGGCTGACAGATCTTTTCTTTTCATTATCAAGATGCAATTTTATCTATTCCATCCATTGTTTTTATTCTAGACTTTTTTATAATCATAGTCATTTTCTTTCGTCTTCTTAATTACCATACACTAACGTCTCCAATTTCCTGTAAAATTAACTTTCCACATTTTCTTTCTATTCACCATTCTCCATTTGCTCTTCTCCTTTCATTATTTTTTCTTTTTTTCGGGATAACTTGCACATTCCACATTTCGCATTTTTTAAAGACGATAAATGTTTTTAGTTCCCTTTTATGTTCCTCATCATTCTTTCAAGTCCTCTTTTATTCCCTCCTGCTGCAGCTGCTCCAGTGTTCATGTCTC
>CM035185.1:1080281-1092781 GCA_020233015.1 Callinectes sapidus
AGAGAGAACAAGAGATTAAAACAGTATTCGAAACGTAATTGAAAAAAACAAAACAAAAAAACAAAAAATATGACCGAAAAAAATAGAAAAAGAAAAAGGAAAACCATCCAGTTAGAATTACATCAGATTATTTACGTCATCCCTCAGAACGATTACATGTTTCTGAAAGAGCTTCACCTGAATTACTCCTCGGCGTCCCTGCAGGCGGTGTATTGCAAATGTTTACGATACACTGGTGGAAAAAAGTGCTTCGCCTCGAGAGATTGAAAAGGCTCTTGGTACAATATCACAGCCATTATTTCTTGTTAAGTTGGGGCAGTCTATAGCAAAATATTCACTACTCTAGCTTGGTATATCCCTTGAAATATTGATGACTTCAGGAGGAGGAGGAGGAGGAGGAGGAGGAGGAGGAGGAGGAGGAGGAGGAGGAGGAGGAAAAGGGGGAGAAATACAAAGGAATACAAAGGAAGACAAACAGCAACAGATCCTGAGGTCCTTACTACTATGGCTTTCACTGGCCGTGTTACACTGTTTTTCGCAAGTAATTCCGAAACGAATTGTCGGAACAGTATGGTATTTCAACACAAAGCCTCTTACACCCCTACCTAATTTATGGCCCACATAGCATATTGCTATATGTGTTTACGAAGGAGTTGACTCGTGTATATTTAAGTCGAATCCAGGCATGGTCACTAAGGTCTTATACACATTCGAACAAGTGTGGGGTACTCGTCTAGCCCCTCCAACACTCCTACCAACCCCCAGACTATTCCCTCCATACCCTAATACCTCACCCACCCCCTCCCCGTCTCCCTCAAAACACCCACATATAGTACCGGTATATGGTGTATGTTACTGTGGTTACTTATATTAAACAGAAATATATATTCATGCATGTTAATTATCCTACTTTGCTATTATTCACACGGTCACTGATATATATATAAGCATGGAAACCAGACAAAGGCCAGAAGAGCGTGGAAGGATGACAATCCAGCTGTTAATGGTTGTAAAGATGTATGTGTGCGCTATAAGGTTAATGCATGCTGTCATATTTGGTCAACCAAATAACCGCAGCAATAATATATGGTATTACGAGTGTCCTGCACCGTTCCATTATACGCAATGTGTAATTATAGCCAATACTCTCAGTCTCCTGACTCCCTCCCACCCCAATCCCACTCCTCCCCTCCCACTCTTTCTCCCTCTGCCTGTCACTATAGGCGGAAATCCCCCCCAACCCCCACCTCCCTACCCCTACCACCGGGCTGTGGTCTCCGAGGTTATGACTTAAGCAAAGATGCAGTGAAGCAGAGAAATACGATTATGCAATTTATATGGAATGATGTGGTTATGAACGACATAAGGCAACAAAATAATATAATGTCAACTTTACCATGTTAACATTGTGTGATGAGTACATGGTATTTACTAAGAAGAACATGTTATTACAAAAAGTCCAGGCCACAGGTAATAACAATAGTGCTTGTTCATTCGGCTGGCCATAGGACCTACATACAGTACATTTGCCTCCTACTACATTTGCGTAAGCATCAGGTTATACAGTAATGAACAACGTGATATCCGTTTTGCCTCCATGAAAGGTTGCAGTACTCCCAGGTTACATGTCAAGTAATATCGAAAGCTGCACACACTGTATTAATTAGATGCATACATATATGACATGTAGCTATAAGTACAGTACATAAAGTAAACGGAATAACATATAAGAGGCAGGAAATGAGTAATGAGGGGGGGGAGAACGAGGAGACGGAGAGGGATACGGAAGGAGGGTGGAGGGGGGGGGGAAATATGGAGTGGTGGGGGGTGTTTGGGGGTGGGGGGTGTTTGGGGGGTGGGGACGAGTCCTCTGAATGTGTAGACATGACCTCGTGGCTTCGTCTTAATATACACGAGTAAACTCCTTCGTAAACACATATAGCAATATGCTCTGTGGGCCATAAATTAGGTAGGGGTGTAAGAGGCTTTGTGTTGAAATACCATACTGTTCCGACAATTCGTTTCGGAATTACTTGCGAAAAACAGTGTAACACGGCCAGTGAAAGCCATAGTAGGCTGTTTGAGACTACTTACTAACTACCAGTAGCAGAGACAGGACAGCAAAGCAGAAAGCTCCTCCCCACCCACCCCTCCCTCCAGCCGAGGCTGGCAGGAAAAAAGGCGAAACCATATAGCATAGAAAAATCACTTGGAATTTTAGTAGAGAGTGAAAAAGAAACATGTAATCTACGACTGACTACTAGTGTTTGTGGGGGAAGGTGTTAATGCTTGGAAAGGAGGAGGAGGAGGAGGAGGAGAAAGATGTGAAGAAAGACAAGAAAAAGAGAGAAAAAGAAGAGGTGGAAGTTGAGGTAGAGGGAATGAGGACAAAAAACGAAAACAATGACGATAATGATACTAAACAGAACTCTACAATAACGAGAAGAACAAAGAACACAATATAGAAAACAAGAATGAAGAGAACAAACAACTAGAAAAAGACCAAGACGAGGAAGACGAAGGAGAAAAAAAGAGGGAAAATGAGAAAAAAACACCCATACTATAAATAATCAAAGGAAAAAGAAAAAAAAAACACAAATTAGAAAAAAACACGAAGAAATAAAAAAGGGGAAAGAAAGGAAGGAAAGTGAAGACGAAGAAGACGAAGGGAAGGAAATGGCCAAGTCAATCAAGGGAAATCATGGAATAACATAAGGGGATTCGAACCATAGTGGAAGGGTGCAGCTAAATGGTAAACAAACACGATTACCATATAGGGGCATTAAAGATTTGGGATCAGACACACACACACACAGAGAGAGAGAGAGAGAGAGAGAGAGAGAGAGAGAGAGAGAGAGAGAGAGAGAGAGAGAGAGAGAGAGAGAGAGAGAGACGAGAGAGAGAGAGAGAGAGAGAGAGAGAGAGAGAGAGAGAGAGAGAGAGAGAGAGAGAGAGAGAGAGAGAGAGAGAGAAACAAGAGACAGAAGCAAAAACAATAACAAGTGGTAGTAGTAGTAGAAGTAATAAAGTGCCATAAAACAAGTTGCTACAATCGCGCCATAAACAACAATTTGCAAGTTTCCTCCAACACAAGGGGACGACATTTTCACCAGCGGGAGAAGAATTGGTGTCTGGCACAGGAGGAGGAGGGGGAGGAGGAGGAAGAGGAGGAGGAGAAGCAAAGGTACAAATATCATAGAAGGGAAGCAAGATAGTATAGGGGAAGGGAAGAGAGGAAGAGGAAATGTACGAGTCTGTAGAGGGAATGGAATGTACAGAAGGAAGAGGGGGAGGAGGAAGAAGAGGAGGAGGAGGAGGAATGCATAAATGAAGAGCAGGGCCGGAATGAAGAGGAAGAATAATACTGTGAAAAGGAACACAAGAACAGGAAGAAGAGAAATACATATATAGGGGAACAAAGGGACGGTGGAGGAGGAGGAGGAGGAGGAGGAGGAGGAGGAGGAGGAGGAGGAGGAGGAGGAGGAGGAGGAAGAGGAGGAGGAGGAATTATGCGTGACAGTCATACAATACATAATGACCTGATGCCAAATCCAGGTCACAGTAGAGCCATTAAGGGAAGCATTTGAAAGGACTAAATTACTCTGCCTACCTCCTTGTTTAATGCCATCCTGCCCCTATCCCTTAGTACCACCCGCCCCCCCCACTCCCCCCCACGCCTCCTACCACAGTGCCCTAACTACTCCCTACTGTTCATCTTCCTATTTCTTATCTCATTTTGTCTTCATCCTTTTTTTCAATATTTTCTTCCACTCCCTACTGTTTATCTTCCTCATTTTGTCTTCTTCATCCTTTTTCTTCAATATTATCTTCACTGTTTTCATCTTCGTTATTTTGTCTTCTTCATCCTATTTCTTCAATATTTTCTTCACTGTTTTCATCTTCGTTGTTGTTTTGTTCTTCATACTCTCCTCCTACATACATCTCTTTACGTCATCCTATACTACTTGTAACCTCCATCCTCATGCAGCATCTCTCTCCAACTCAACCTCCACCACTTCCCTCTTCCAATGTCTCTATATTATGCAGTGTTCATTTCCTTCAAGCGTCACTCCACATCTGCTTCCTCTTCCTCCTTCTTTTCCTCCTACTTCATTTCTTCTTCTTCTTCTTCTTCTTCTTCTTCTTCTTCTTCTTCTTCTTCTCCTCCTCCTTCTTCTTTTCTTCTTCCTCCTCCTCCTCCTCTTCCTCTTCCTACTTCTCCTCCTCCTCTTCTTCCTCCTCCCATTCCCACATAAGTAAGCGAAGAAATGAAGTACGAATGAAATGAGGAAAGACACAAGCGAATGAGAGAAGAATGGACAATTAAATGACAGATGTGAAGTGAATAAAAGGAGAATAAAAGAATACTCAAAATTAGATAAAGAAGAGAGAGAGAGAGAGAGAGAGAGAGAGAGAGAGAGAGAGAGAGAGAGAGAGAGAGAGAGAGAGAGAGAGAGAGAGAGAGAGAGAGAGAGAGAGAGAGTATGAAATGAAGCGTGAACAATGATAAAGAAATACATAATATAGTGAAATTATCCTAATATGATGAATGAAATGAATGAATGAACGAGTGAATGAGTGACTGAATGAGTGAGAGGATGAAGAGATAAACTGAAGCACGATTTGAATGCAATATGACGCTCAGTATTTAGGCAATAAGACGATTGATTTATTTATGACGTCATTACTGGAGGAGGAGGAGGAGGAGGAGGAGGAGGAGGAGGAGGAGGAGGAGGAGGAGGAAGAGCACACTCTGATGATTTCAATGTTCGCCACCAGTTTTGGATTTCCTTTCCCTTATTTTCTCTAGATAAAACAGCTTCTATGCAATTAAGCGTTCTGAGTAGTCTTTGGCAGTTTTTAACCACCCCATGCTAACTCTGTACCAGGGCCCTATTGATCAATGTATGAAAGAGTTAAAAACAATTAATCTTTTTTTCTCTCTTCTCTATGTGACTGTCTTCTTCCTTTTTCTCATCACTGCAGTGTCGCATCTCTTGTTTCCATGTTGGCTGTACTTGTGATTTTGGTAACTGCATGTCTTTCCCATCCCTCCCCCCTCCCAGTCTCGCTGCACGACATGTTCTTCTTTCTTTCACCCGCCTCCTAATCACCTATTTAATTCCTTCAATACTGGGTCACATGAGTTTTGGGTGTAATTAGATGATTTCATTGATATTAGGAAGGGTCTTTGAGGGTCAGAAGATTAATTATCAGAGTTTGTACTGTTGCAATATTCACATGAGTTTCTGAACCTGTATAAAATTGACGTATACTAAGCAGAATATGAAAGTTCGTCCCAGAACTAAAAGGGTTAATAGGAGAGATAAACATTAATCTCAGTCATTCATTTCCTTTTCTGGTAAACTCTAGAACTCCCTGCCTGCCTCTATATTTCACACTTACTAGCCTTGGTCACTTTCAAGACACTTTTCCCTTTTTTCAATAATAGTTTTGACTTTTCTTTGTAAACTTCACTGAAGTGGGATACTCTTGCTTCTCTTCCTGCTGGCAATCGTCCATCTCAATTACTGTTACTTTTCCTTGTTCTTCCTCCAGTCTCCACTCATTGTTCACTCTCGCCTCCCCAAACACCTGCCACACTGTTTCCACCGACATTCCTCTTATTTCTTTTCAATTTCTCTTGGTCTCTCGCCCTTCTCCTCATTCTGTTCCTCTCCCCCCTATTTTTCGTCCGTTTCCCTTCCTCTTCTTCTTCCTCTTCCTCTTCCTCTTCCTCTTCCTCCTCCTCCTCCTCCTCCCACCACACCAGCCCACGCTCCACAAATAACTCTAAACGCGCAAGTTGCTGCTCTATTTTTTGTCCACCCAAGTCCCTTTTTGGCGGAAACAATTGGAAAACATTTTGGATTTGTTGCGTCACAGCGATTTTTGTGTCCTCCTCCGCCCCCCTTCCCCCTCCCCTTCCTTACTCTCCCCCACTACCCCCACCCCTTCCCCCCGCTCCCCCACAACTCCCTTCCCCTCCTCTCCCCTCCCCTCCACTCCCTCAAGCTGGATATATATATATATACTTTTTTTTCTCTTGCTATTTTTCATTCCTTGATAGACTATTTCTTTGTTTTTACGGTAGTTTTTCTCTGTATGTGATGATGGCACAAGGAAAATATCGCAGCTTCCATCATTATTATTATTACTGCTGTTGTTGTTCACAGCGGGTGTTGTTGTTGTCGTTGGTGGTGGTGGTGGTGGTGGTGTTAGTGGTGATGGTGGTGGTGGTGTTATTGTTGATGAGATACTACACTATTGGAAATAAACAAGGAAATCTCTCTCTCTCTCTCCCCCCCCCCTCTCTCTCTCTCTCTCTCTCTCTCTCTCTCTCTCTCTCTCTCTCTCTCTCTTCACGCTATGCATCAATCAGTGTAGAGTTGCCAATTCTCTCGTTTTTGCTTCCGTAACACTGCAATAACACTTTTCCTTCTAACCATCATACGTATTTTTCTAATGAAGCAAATAAATATAGGATAAACATAAGCTCATTAACTTCAATAACAAAGGAAAAAAAACCTGAAAATGAATCTATCTTTAGCCTCCACTGATCCTCCCCTTTTTCGCCCCCCCCCCTTCCCCGTCACACACACACACACACACACACACACACACACACACACCTGTTGTTAACCCTTCACGCCACTTGTTCTGGTAAAGTGTCTGGGAGGTGAGGTCTTGTTGCTGTCCAGGCCCGGGCCCACCCAAACCTGTGTCACATCAACAGAACATCAGTGTGCCGCTCCCTCAGTCACCACCACCACCACCACCACCACCACGGCAGCCACCAGGGTCTTGCTTTGGCCGCTTCGCCTTCAGACTAGCCATGATTTGACAGTTTTTCTTTCTCTTCTTTCTTTCTTCCTTTCTTTTTAAGGCAGGGTGGGAGCTAGGATGGTGGATGGTGGTGTGTGGACAGGGGGAGTGGAGGGAACAGTAGTTGAAGAAGCAGTAAGAATTTGCGATGAAATGCTTGCAGTTCTCTTAAGGTAAAATGTTTTCACCTTGAGGTCAAAAACGTTTTTCTTTTTCACTCTTTCTCTCCCTTGGGACTGAACGTTTTTGCGCCCCGCAAGGCTGAGTCTTTCAGAGACCATGTTTTGTTCGTAATGTTTTGGCGTCGTTGACAGGAAACATTTAGTGGCTTTGAAAAAGGTGCTGTTGATGTTTATTTTCACCTCCAAGTGTTGGGAAACTGCAATTTTTACAAGTTAACACATAAAGATGTTTAAGTTAAAGGGTAGTCTCTATATATTTTTTTCATTTTGTACCAATTGTTAGTCTCTATACATATCAAAATTTTCATAAATTGTGTGCCCTGTTATCTCGTTTACTTACTACGATTATGACATTCACGAACAAAAACATACGTACCCGAAAAACTAATCACAAAAAATCTCTCTCTCTCTCTCTCTCTCTCTCTCTCTCTCTCTCTCTCTCTCTCTCTCTCTCTCTCTCTCTCTCTCTCTCTCTCTCTCTCTCTCTCTTACCATATTGCGTTCGTATTTTCAAGATAAGTACTGCTGTATACTCAAGTGGATATTTACTAACAAATCACGGTTGGTTCTTCAGCGTCACCCAATAAAAACACATGTACACAAAACTCTGCTGTCAATATCAATCTTCTTTTACTTCCCAATTCTCGTCTCTCTACTGCTTCGCCGCGTTCACCATTAAGGCAGATACAAAACACAATCGAAAGTTTACAAACAAAACAATCTTTCTTTCGCTTCACATATATACAGGAACCTAAAAATAAAATAAAAAAACAGCATATTATTCATTCAGTTCCACCCCAGCATTCCTCCATCTCATATTCCTGGATGATAGAATAAAAATGCTAATTCTCCGGTCCTCAGCTTCCTCCAGTATCCCTCTACGACGTACTGCAACCAAACAACGCCCGTGGAAAAGGAGAAATATGCCAAGTGCTTCCTTCCCTGCGCAAGCTGAGACGCGCGGTACACTCCAGGCTCAGGACACTCTACAGGGGGAAGGGTGGGGGTGGGGGTTGGCACCATGACAGTAGCAGGTCCAGCTGGTGACTGCTGCTGGGGACTTCTGCTTACGCTCTTTACTTTACAGATTAGTTTCACGGTGGACGATTCTCAGTAAACACACACACACACACACACACACACACACACACACACACACACACACACACACACACACACACACACACGACAGTACCAGATACACTTCATCATTTGTTTTTGTACACACACACACACACACACACACACACACACACACACACACACACACACACACACACACACACACACCCACGCACACACACACACACACACACACACACACACACACACACACACACACACACACACATTTTACCTGCCTGCCACCATCTGAGACCCAAGAGGAAGAATATCAGAACACAATCTGCATTAATTAAACTGCTTCTGTTTGGAGGCCGTAGGGCGCGGAGGAGGAGGAGGAGGAGGAGGAGGAGGAAGAGGAGGAGGAGGAGGAGGAGGAGGAGGAGGAGACTGTTAGAAAGTGTTGGACCAGAGAGGAGAGGGAGTCGAGAGGAAGAGTGAGAGGAAAGGCAAGAGAAAAAGAGGTAGGAATGAAAAGTATTTGAGAGAAAGAAGAAAGCGAGTGAAATTGACAAAATATACTGGACAGAGAGAGAGAGAGAGAGAGAGAGAGAGAGAGAGAGAGAGAGAGAGAGAGAGAGAGAGAGAGAGAGAGAGAGAGAGAGAGAGAGAGAGAAGAGGGGAAAAAAGGCAAGAGAGAGAAAAGTTACTCACACACACACACACACACACACACACACACACACACACACACACACACACACACACATTGCATATTTTTTCACTCTTCTGGTACTAATATGCGTGTATTAATGATGGTGGTGGTTGCGGTGATAGAGTGAGGCTCATTTTTTAGTCGATAGTTCTAGCAATAGGGATAAAATTAGGAGAGTAAAAGGAGGAAGAAGTTTTATTGGTTGTAATAGAAACGGATAGTGATTGGAAACTAGAAAGAGATAGTGATTGGAAACTGTATTGAATGATTAGGAGTTGGAGAGGAAGGAGAATGTTGATGATTGAGAGGAGGAATATGAAGAGCAGCTGTACAGACACACAAAGGTTTCAAAGACACTTTTCCCTGACTTTCCGCTGTTAAGGAGACTGGAAAATTAATGGGGTTTTTTTATATTGATTACTTTTTTTGTTGCTCTTGGCCACTTACGCCTATTAAATAAAAGAATCACCTGGACGCCTATTATTCAGAACTTCCTTGGCCAAAACTACGATAAGTAAAAAAAAAAAAAAAAAAAATAGATAAAAAATAAATAAAATAAAATAAAATAAATAAAAAATAAAATAAATAAAAAAAAAACGTGGCCCGTAAATGGTACTAGAGTCTTCCGTCACTTTAATCTCATGCACTTATGTTTCTACCTGGAGTCATGTCGAGTCTGTTAATAAGTGCCATACTATTGTTATCCGGCAGTGAAAAGGATAGGAAGTCTAGCTAAAGTGTACAAAGATGTGAAAAAAAGGAGGTCTAATATGCCGCTCCCAAATAGATAATTATAGGAGACTGCAAAAAGTTGGTCAATATAGTTTCAGGAGTCCCATGATGATCCTCCTTTGAGAGCGATCAAGTCGTACACAGAGGGGAAAGCAGAAGCAGACAGTGAGTTCCAGAGTGTGCCAGTGTGTGATGAGATGAGAGTGAAGGTAATGAAGATAAGATAATGAAATGAAGGTACTGAAGAGTGGAGATGCACTAATAGATATTTTTCAATTTGCATAAATCCATCGATTTTTTTATATTTTTATCAGTTTAACCACTTCCGCACTGAGACGCATTTTCATGATTATTCAGCTTATTACTGGGCGATTTTATACAACTTCATAAACTCATGTGAGGATTAAAATAATAAAGACTGGCCATCAATCTTCTGATCTCCAAAAACCCTTCCTAATGTCAATAAAATCGTCCAATAAACACCTAGTAAAAATATGTCCCAGTACTGAACGAGTTAAAGACATCATTACATTTATTGAAAATAGTGTTGTATTGGCAAAAAGATTGGCTAGTAACTTTTTATATTCCTCCCTATCAATAATCCATTTGAGAAGAACGTATAGCCTTTATTCTTGTATGTATTCTCGTATTGAATTCCCTTTTCGTCATGTTTAGGTTCTTGGGTCACACGCTACAAGTAACAACAATGGCAGCTGCGTTGAGGCTCCCTATACATCCACCTCACGCCTCGCCTTGCCATTCCCAGCCATTAAAACTCCCCAACAGAGAAGTGAACCCCAACTACCCAACAGCTTCCTTCACACGTCTCCACCCGCCTGTCTGCATCACACTACCAAAGCATGACGTAAGGCAGGCGGGAAGGACACAAACATCCATACCATATACATACATACATACATACAAACATACATACATACATACATACATGCATACATACATACACTATTTGCAGCATTTTTGAGTAGCACACATCTCTGCCAGCACCTAATGGAAGCTTTGCAGCGGCTGTGTTTACTTGGCAGCTGCTGGTTCGTCCTCAGGCAGTGTTTACATTGTCTGCTTCTCATCGACAAGGTCAGATTTCGTTCCCTCCACATGCCTCGAGCTGAACTGCAACGCTAAACCACTCTCTCACTCACTCACTCACGCACTCACTCGCTTGCTTGTTTGTTTGCTTGCTAACTTGCTAATTCACTGGGTTCGCTCCTCCACGGTCTATCTATCCACTTTCCATGTTCCTTTACTGTAAAGAGGCTCGCTTTTATTCTCTCTAAGTTGTGATTCATTTGCTTGGATATAGATAGAAAAGTTTATGATTTGATGGATAGATAGATAGATAGATAGATAGATAAATAGATAGATGGATAGATGGATAGATAGACAGATAGATGGATAGATAGATAGATAGGGAAATAAAGAGAGAAAGAACGGGGGGATGGAGCGGGAACGTAAGCCGAATGACTGACACATATTATAAAAATGCTATTTCTATTATGCATTCCGACACGAGAATGAATATATAAATCAACAAATGTGGACCAACACCACTGTAAGGTATTATATATTCACGCACACAAAATACATTAACGAATTAACGAATAAATACAAAGGAATAACTAAACCCAACTTTCATAACGCAAACTTACGTTTACATAAAAATAAAAAATGTAATTGAATACATTCGTCAATGAATTACAGCTTGTTTCATCAAACGCTCGAAAAAAAAAACATTAAAAATATTGATATTATTAAATAGATTTATTAGATACATAGCAAATTAGAAGATAACTATATTAATAAATAAACTAAATACATAGAGATAAATAGATGCATAAAAAGAAACACAATATCACTTCAAATAAACATAAGTCATTAACCTCAGGTGTAGAAAAGATAATTAAAAAAACGTTTTACATATATAACAGGGGCGTGAGTGGGCGACACTAAAATTCCTAAAAGCTCCACTAATTACATGAGCCTTGTGGGTAAATCTTGGTAACGAGTACTGCATGCTTATCGCTGCGTGGTGTGCAGGGAGAGGCAAAGTAGAGGCGTTGTGCAGGGGATATCCAAGACACAGTACTTCCTCCCTTATTTTATCGTGTGTTGAAATTAACCCCTTCAGTACTGGGACGAATTTTCATATTTATTCTGTTTACTATTTATCGATTTTATACAGCTTCAGATGATAAGATAAGGAGATAAGAATAGTGCAAACTCAGACCATTAATATTCTGATCCTTCCTAATGTCTATTAAATCGTCCAATCAAACCCAAAATTCGTGGTAAAAATGTGTCCCAGTGTTGAAGGGGTTAATGGATTTTTAGATACCTTGTCTTGTACTCGTATACGTCCTTATCTTTGCATTTTTGTTTGTTTTATCTATTGTTGTTTTTTGTTCTTCATTTGATTTGCTTGTCTATCATATTTCCGAGGTTTTCACGTAATCATTCGTTATTTTCTGTATTTCCTGATATCAACTTCTTTCTCTTCTTTATTTCCCTTTTCCCATTTATTACTTTTATCATTTATCTTCCAACTTCTTTCTTTTCTTTTTTTTTGCAATTTTTCTTTTTCTTCTTCCCCTTTCCTTCCTTAAACTGCTATTATCTTTTGCCATACCATTTAACCTTACCTTAATCCTCCTCCTACTCCTTCCCTTCTACTATCATCATTAAAACTGCTATACATTACACCGTACCCACATTGCATATCCTCCCTCTTTCTCTATTCTCTCACGCATCTCTCATTATCTTTTCCCGTCGTCTTCAGTAATAATTCTACCCACTGCAGCTAAATTTGTCTTTGAAACAGCCTATATTTAGCACCCAACTAACGCCTACGTAACGAGGCATTGATGTAACACTGCAAAGTCCGTGTTACATTATGCAATATTTTACATACGGTTGAGGTAACATATAAGGGAAGGAGGGGGGAAGGGAGGGAGGGAGGGAGGGAGGGA
>CM035185.1:1095281-1098237 GCA_020233015.1 Callinectes sapidus
AGGAGAATTTTATGAGACACTGCAGGAAACATATGACAGTGTAAAATATAGAAACAAGGTCATCATGATGGGAGATTGGAACGGGCACGTGGGGATGGACAGAGAGGGAATTGGAGTGCTAGGAGCATTCAGTATTGGAAATAGGAATGCTGAAGGAAAGAGAATAATAGACTTCTGTGCTACAACTAACATACTCACAATAATGAATACCTTCTATTTACATAGATTAAGTCATAAATGGACATGGTACAAATGGAATGAAAACCAACAACAATACACTGACAAATCCATGATTGACCTAATGGTCACAAACAACAAAAATTTGTTTAAGGATGTAAAAGCCATACCATCAATCTCACTCGACTCTGACCACAGAATGGTGTTAGCAAAAATTAAGATTGAAAAACCAAGGAAAAGAATAAAGAAGAAAACAAAGAGAATCAAAATAGAAAACCTAAAGAATGACGAGGCCAAAGAAAGGCTGAAAGAAATAATAGCTGAAAAAAGGCAAGAAGCTAGGCATGAAGAACAAATCGTGGAGGAGGAATGGAAATTTTTTTAAGGAAACCGTAATTAAAGCAGCAGAAGTGGCTGGAATTAAAGTAAATTATGGAACCAAGAAAAAGTGTACACCTTGGTGGAACCCACAAGTCAGAGAGGCAGTGACAAGTAAAATGAAAGCTTTTAGGCGATGGATGAAAAGTAAGCAACAAGAAGACAGAGTAGCATATGAGGAAAAACGAAAGGCATGTGAAGAAATTAAAAGGAAAGCAAAGGAAGATGTATGGAGAAACATTGGGAAAGATCTATTGGAAAGACAGCAAAGGCACAAGAAAGCTACTCTACAGTATGGCTAAAAATTATAGGAAAGGTACCAACGAAACGTCATTTGTAATAAAAGATAAAGAAGGAAACATTGTGACGGAACCAGAAGGAATAGCCGAGAGATGGTCAGAATATTTCGAAGAGCTGTTGAATGTAGAGGGAGGGGAAGAGCATGAGGAACAGGAACAGGGGGAACAACAACAAGAAGTTGAAATGGATGAAATAAATATAGAAGAAATTAAAAAAGAATTGCAATTTATGAAGACTGGAAAAGCGCCTGGAGAAGACGAGATAGCAATTGAAAAAAACAAGGCAGGAGGACCAGAGATAATAGAATGGTTAACAGAAATATTCAATTTAGCCTGGAGGAATGAGACAACACCAGAAGATTGGGGATTAGGCATAATATGTCCACTATTTAAAAAAGGAAACAAAGGGGAGTGTGCCAATTATAGAGGTGTAACGCTTCTATCACATATAGGAAAGTTATTCGAGAGAATCCTGGAAAGAAGACTAAGGAATATTGTAGAGGGAAAGTTAGGTAAATGGCAACATGGTTTTAGACCGGGGAGAGGAACAATAGATCTGATATTCACTATGAAAATCACCTTAGAAAAAAGGTGGGAATGGAATAAGAACACCTTCATAGTATTTATAGATCTAGAAAAAGCTTTTGACAGAATAAATAGAAGCAAATTATGGAAGTTGTTGGGGATCAAAATTACAACATACCACCTAAACTGATAAGAGTAATAAAAAGCTTATATCATAACAGCAAGAGTAAAGTTAAGAACAGAGAAATTGACAGTAGATGGTTTGAAGTAAAAACAGGAGTAAGACAAGGTGGCGTTTTATCGCCATTGCTATTCATCCTATTTATGGATAATGCATGAAAGAAATTTGCACAAATGAAGACCATGAAATAACAATGGCATATGCAGATGATGTAGCCATAATTACAGAGAACCAGATACAATTAGAAGATGCAATTAATAGATGGCAAGAAGGTATTAAAAAGTACGGGTTAAAGATAAATGTCAATAAAACAGAAATAATGAATGTAAACAGACACAGTCAGGAATACAATATACATATAGACCAACAACAACTCAAACAGGTTACCCAATTTGGATATTTGGGAGTCCTCTTTACGCAAGTCAACACCCAGAATAGAGCAATAGCTGAAAGGATACAAAAATTTAATGTAAACCTTAACATGCTCTACCCACTGTTAAAAGATAAGAACATACCAAATCACTGCAAAACGACCATATATAACACCATACTCAAGCCAATTCTACTGTACGGACCGGAGACATGGATAATGACAAAGAATTTAATATCTAAGGTCAACAGTGCGGAAATGAAGGTCCTGAGGATCAATAAGAGAGTAACAAGAAAGGATAAAATCAGAAATACAAAAGTAAGAGAGGAGTTGAAAATAGAACCTGTGGAAGAAATCATTAGCAGAAACAGTTTAAGGTGGTACGGACATATAAAAAGGATGGAAGAAGACAGATATCCCCTAAAGTACTTGGAATGGAAACCGGAGGGAAGAAGACCGCCAGGAAGACCAAGAAGGAGATGGCTGGACGGCATAAAGAAGAATTTAAGAGACAGAAATAGAGAATTAGAAGCAGTAAAGAGACAGAAACTTTATGAAGATCGTGACAGATGGAGAAGTTTGATAGCGAAGCCGACGACTGACAAATGATCTTCATCTACCTGGCGTCTGGTGAGAAAGGTGAGAAATAAAAATAAGAAGAAAAAAAAGAAGAAAAAAAACGGTTGCGCAAACATAAAATTCTCTGGTTCTTTCTTAATATCCGTTTTTACTCACTATATATATATATATATATATATATATATATATATATATATATATATATATATATATATATATATATATATATATATATTATCTGAAATAATAAATTTAAAAAATATACTAATGATAATGGTAACAATAATAATGATAATAACGATAATAACAATAATAATAATAATAATAATAATAATAATAATAATAATAATAATAATAATAATAATAATAATAATAAAAATAATAATGATAATAATAATAGTAATAATAGTAATGAAAATGATAATAACTATAATAATAATAATGATA
>CM035185.1:1136906-1157578 GCA_020233015.1 Callinectes sapidus
TCTTGTTATGGTGGTGTTATTGGTGTTCTAATTTGCAGAGTTTTTTATATTTCTCATTCGAGTTAAAATTGAGTCAATTATGTCTTTTGGCTTTTATACGTATGTTGGCATTATTTCAAGGATCCATGCATTAATTCCAGATAAAACAAGCAGGATTTCTTTTGTTTTCATTATGAATTACACGACCAACGCTCTTCAAAACTTGAGAAAGAAAAAAAATTGATCCTGTTTACCTTCTCCCAAGTTAGGTCGAGGAAGGGTGAGAATGCGCCGGCGCTGGCTCCGTATTCAGAATCACTTTGCTCTCACCACTACTATTTTACAAGGCCAATGAGATGATTAACGGGGTTTTTAAGAGTGTTTCTCCAGTTAATGATGTAGAAATCTTGTCACTTTCTCTCTAGAACTGTAAAAACACCTTAAAAAAACTTGTGTAAATTTAAAGGAAGCCTTTTGAAATGTAGAGGAGGTGAAATACAGAAGTGCTTGAGAATCCATGTTCTACTTCAGGCCAAGCTGTGATTTTGCCGAACTGCTGCACGCTGGCTGGCACGGACTGACGGCTGGCTGATGGATTACACTCTGTTCTTTATTCCTTAACGATTCAGTAGCTTTGTCTGTATTCTTCAACGCTTTACTCTCTTGTCAGGACTATCGAGGTCGGTTAAAGAGATGATTAAACTTGCTCTCATTTTTCTTCTATTGGTGATCCAAAACTCTTAATCTTTGTTAACTCGTTCAGTCCTGGATCACATTTTTACCATAAGTTTTGGGTATGATTACTTGATTTTATTTTCATTAAGAACGGTCTATGGAGGTCAGAAGATGAATGGCCAGAGTCTTCATCATTTTGATCGCCACATAATTTTCTGAAGTTGTATAAAATCACCAAATAATAGGCAGAATGAATGTGAAAATGCATCATGGGGTTGAATAGGTTAAGCTTTTCCTATGATCATGAAAATATTTTTAAAGTCTCTTCCACAATGAAATGTGTGGAAGCACGGTCTCTTATTTCATCTAATCTTTAAAGCACCTGGTGGAAGCAGGAGGAACTTTCAAAGACGCTTTCATAATATAAGTGATAGTTCAACAAAAATTTTTTTTTAAAAACTGTACCATCAAAAGGGAAAAAAGAAAAAAGCCCAACTCATCTCTGAGGCCTTTGAAAGCAGAATGCTAAGGGCTTGATTTGATTTTTTTCCAAGGGCTTTTGACTCTGCTTCCACTGTCTCCTGTGTTGTCTGATCCTTTAAGTGAGCTTCTTTTCCACGAATATATGTTGTCCTTGTTCAGAACCTTTCCGTGAAAAATAAATAAAGAAGTAAAAAACATGGTCAATAAGGCACCACAAGGAGAGGGTCATAGGGCACAGGGAGGACCGGCTGGTGAAGCAGTGGCTGTACAAATCAAGGAATAGAGCGAGGCAGGGTGAAGGCTGAGGGGTGGAGACACTAACTCACTGCCTCCCTGCAACCAGTGATCACACCTCACAATGGCCGCTAAACTGACGCAAACAAATGAGAACAGTAATTACACGAGAGAAAGACTGTCAGAATCAATGGTGCCATTACATATTTGTAAGTAAGTTACGGCTGTTACAAAGAACTAAACAAATTAATACAATTATTCTAACAGGCATAATGAAAAAAATCATAAAAGTTTGTGAATAATATAAGCAATAACAATTTTAATGAATGCTGCGCAGTAATGCGAATAATTTATATATATGCAATGCTGTAGCTTCAATTCCATGATTTTTCCACTGCTTTCCAGATAAAATTAATTAACTGGATGCCAAAATACCGTGTTGATATATGTAGAGTGCAGGTGAGTAAGGCGATATGAGAGGCTGGGCTGACAGCTTCATCAGCCTTAAGAGCACAATGAAATGTTAGTAGCTTGAAGCTCTCAAATTTAAGCTTACTCCGTCATTTACGCCAGTGTCAGGGCGCCAAACTGAAAGCTTTCAGACATAATTAACACTCAATTCAGGAAACTCTGCACACCGATTAATGATTATTACCACTACATTTATTAGCATTATCGGTTACATTACTCTAAAATAACAACGTAAAATGTCGAAACATAATCTGACCTAACTTTGCAATTTAATCTAACCTTCATTCAATCTTTTGTCTTTTCTTTCTTCATACGAAGATTGACAATATGATCAAAAATAATAAAGAAAAGAAAACCTCCCTACACCCACTGTTCCCTTTTCTAAAACAAACAATTCTTCACTTATATCCAAATAAACTCCCTCTCTCTTCCTTCTAAACGCACACAGATATCGCCACTCTCACCTTCCTTTCCCACAGACTCTCCTCTCACTTCCTTATCACCAAGCAGACTCCCTCCTCTTCCCTACAGCCACTCTTCCTTTCTCTTCCCAGTATAACAATCGTCAGTCTCTCCCTTCCCAGTGTGTGCACGTGGTTCCCCATTACCGGACCGCCACCACACCTGTTCCCGTGGCCTCAATTAACACTTAATGCCGGCGCTAAGGCAGCCTCATTACCCGGCTCTTTCCACGCTCTCCAAACACTCTCGGGCTTAATAAACGATAACAGCTCTCCAATTACAAGGAGGGACACACACACACACACACACACACACACACACACACACACACACATCAATCAATGTAAAAGCACTTCTAAAATTCTCTCTCTCTCTCTCTCTCTCTCTCTCTCTCTCTCTCTCTCTCTCTCTCTCTCTCTCTCTCTCTCTCTCTCTCTCTCTCTAACACTATCAATAATTTATCAACACAAATTAAATTATTTCATACGGTTCACCAAGTTTCAAGAGGAAAACCAAGAGAAGAAGACGAACAACAACAACAACAACAACAACAACAACAACAACAAAACAACAACAACAACAACAACAACAACAACAACAACAACAACAACAACAACAACAACAACAACAACAACAACAACAACGACAACGAGGTAAGATGTTCATGTGTTGCAGGTTGGGAAAGGTAGTATCGTGAGGCAGATGGCAGTCACCTAGCCAACACAGGCACTAATTAGAGTGTGAGATGCAGCCATATGGGCATTAAAAGGCCGACGGAAGCTTAAGAACTTTGGGTCATGGATGGAGGAGGAGGAAAACGGGGAAGAGGAGGAGGAGGAGGATACTATGGAAATGAAGGTAAGGGAAGGAAGGGGGAAAAAATAGTAGGAAAGGAGCAATGAGTAGGAGGAACGAAGGGAAAGAGTGGAAGGGTGCAAGAAAAAAATAGGAAGGCGGGAAGGGTAAGGAAGGAGAGAAGGGAAGGAAAGAGAAGGGAAGGGAAGGGAAGGGAAGGGAAGGGATGGGAAGAGAAGGGAGGGATGAGAAGGAATGGGAAGGAAGGAAGGAAAGCAAGAAGGAAGAAAAACTGGAATCAAAGAAAGTATGAGAGAGTGAAAGAAACAGAGAGAAAGGAGAGGGAAAAGATGAAAGGAAAAGTGCAATGAAGGCTGAAAAGGTGAGACAGGTATTAGTGGTAAGAGGTTTATCACAAGGCCAGGTACGTTACACACAGGTGAGGAAAAATTACACTTATTGATAGTAACAGTGGCGAGAAAAAAAAAAAAAAAAGGTCCAAATTTGCACTTTATAACTTGTACTCTATATGTGACTCTGTGTGACAGTGGTGGAGCTCCCTATAGTAGTTGTAATAACATAATTAATATAAATAATAATTATAATAATAATAATAATAATAATAATAATAATAATAATAATAATAATAATAATAATAATAATGATAATATTAATGATGATAATAATAATGCGCTTCCATTATTATAGTTACCAGAATTACGGTCATAAATATTAATGTGATTGCTATTATTTTTCCAGCAGTATTGTTGTTGTTGCTGTTGTTGTTGTTACCAGCGCAATAATAATTTCATTAATACATTCCAATAACGTCACCCACTAGAACAACAACAACAACAATAACAACAACAACAACAATCGAAATAATAATGAAATAATGAGAATACAGAGGAGAGAGTAGTAGTAGTAGTAGTAGTAGTAGTAGTAGTAGTAGTAGTAGTAGTAGTAGTAGAAGTAGTAATAGTAGTAGTAGTAGTAGCTAATAGTAGCTAGTAGCAGCAGCAGTAGCAGCAGCAGCAGCAGCAGCAGCAGCAGCAGCAGTACAATGGAAATAAAAATCAATTTAATGGACAACCTTCAAACCTTTATACTTGCAAAGATAACCAATAAATAAATGTAGAAAAAAACACGCAGTAAAAACGTACGAGTTGATGCCAGGATATCCAACTTAAATAAGAGATTCATTAAGAGGAGCGCTGCCAGAAAAAAAAATAAAGAAAAAGAAAGAAAACAAGTGCACCCCAGAAAAACACTTAATTCACATATCAATTCCCTCATTAATATACAAGTGAGAGAGAGAGAGAGAGAGAGAGAGAGAGAGAGAGAGAGAGAGAGAGAGAGAGAGAGAGAGAGAGAGAGAGAGAGAGAGAGAGAGAGAGGGGAGAAGTAATATAACATGCCATTAAATTTAAAACACATTAGGGGAAAAAATTAAGCTGCAGCGCTAATAATTAAAAGGGCAGTTGTTTCCCACCACTTCCTTCCCCTCTCCATCAGTTGTCAACCATCAATAATTCCCTTATGTTACCCATCATGCCTTCATTTTTTTCCCCCCTTCCTCTCTTCCTTTCAATTGTCACCTTTCACTGCATCCCTTCTATCACCCTTCACTCTCCCTTCCCTTTCCCTTCACCTGTAGCCTATCAGTGTCTCCCTTTTTTCCCTTCACCTATCACTCATTACTTCCCTTCATCCTTCATTGCTATCACCCTACCCCCATCCTTCAATATATAACACTTTCATTATCACTCTCTACTTCTCACTCTCTACTTCCCTTCAACTTTCATCACTACTGCCCTTCAATCACTAGTATTCACTGTACCACACCTTCACCTATCGCTGTTATCTTCCTTCAATCTCCATCAATACTGCCCTTCACTGTATCACACCTTCAACTCCCAACACTATGCTTTTCATTCACTACCCTTCACTGTATCACACCGTCACTTATCACTCATTATCTCCCTCCAACCTCCATTACTACTGTCCTTCACTAACTACCTTTCACTGTATCATACCGTCACTTATCACTCATTACCTCCCTTCAACCTTCATTAACACTGCCCTTCACTCACTACCCTTCACTGTATCACTCATTACCTCCCTCCATCCTCCATTACTACCGCCCCTCTCCCACTTCACTGAATCACACACACGTACAGTACATCACCAATTCATTAGATACCTCTACTTCCTTCCTGTATTAAATATGTATCCTGTGAATAATAAAGTCCATAAATAAACAGTAAACGCGGATATGTATTCCTGCGTGATGGCCAAGAGTCATTCCTACTGTCACTGCAGAAACACGAGGGTCATATGAACACCTGGTAGTAGCTGTGTTTGTATCAAGATGGTGATAGATTGGTGGTGTGTTGTGTACTGTTTGGTGGTGATGCTAGTGGTGGTGCGTGTGTATATATATTTTTTTCCTCCTACATGTTTCATTTCGTATTTATTCCCCTGCGATGTTTTTCTTTTTTTTATTTCTTCCTCTTCTGGTCTTTTTTCTCTCTGGACTTTCTTTTATCATCCATTGACATTTTTTTCTTTACATTTTTCCCTTGTCTAGACATTTTCCCCCAGTGGCATTTTTTTGTCCTGGATTATCAACTATGTATTTCTGGGGATATATTTTGACACATCTGCCTCATTATTTATTTCTCTTGGACATCTTCACATCCTCCATTATTTTTTCCACAATATTTCCTCCTGGACACTTTTTTTCTCTTTAACCTACGAGTATTCCTCTACACACCTATACCTACATTTCCCCTCAGAACACTTTTCCCCATGACTTATTCCCCCAGCCGAGTACATTTTCCCCTAACTTATTCTTTCCCGAACATTTTTCCCTTTCCCCTCTTCCACTCTCTTTATTCAATCAAAAAGCTTCCCTCACCTCACCCATGAGGGGAATATTTCAAACGGACAATAGGAACATAAGAGGGAGTCACACCACACAATATACCGTTTTGTTTACGTCCTTTCTCGACTCCATCCTCTTATATATCATTTTTCCCACCACCACCACCACCACCACCACCTCTCTCTACAATGGACATCATCACAAAAACATAAAGCAGAGAAGGACGTGTTGCTATATCTCTAACAAAAGCACTTGCCTCGCCCATTTTTCAATAGAGTTACAGGCTTTTGGTGAGTCTGTGTTGATTAAATAAGGCAAACTGACACGCGTGACAGCCTGCCCCGCCACCCCCCCGTGCACGCTGCCCTGCGCAAGGACAAAGGTGAAAACTATACAAAGCGATGGAATAAATACATGCATTGAAATAAAAGCAAAGTCAGCCGGTCGGTCCAGCAGTCATTAGCCATGCAGCTGCAGCCAGTCACTCATACACCGTCAATCAAGTAGCCGGTCAGCCAGTCAGATACACATACATACCCAACCAGTCAATAGACACAAGCAATCACCCACACATATAGTCACTCAGTCAACCATACGACAAGCCATCATGTCCCTACTACCTCTTCCAAACGCACACCTCATCCTTTCCCTTGACAAACACGCCACCTAAATTATACACACACAACACGTCCCTGCATCAGCAAACACACGGGCTCCTCACCCCATGCTTTCACCCTGAACCTTCGCCGTCAACACACCTCTGAGTCTCCACACACACCAACACAGCACAATACACGTCTTCCCCATCATTCGTCACCAAGCACACTGTCACAACCCCGCCGGGCACCCTCCACACCCCTTCCTTGCTCTTCTACCCAGGAAAAATGGAGGCACACCAAGAGTAAACAGAACGGAGAAATGAAAATAAATAAAAAATGCCCACTGTTTGTCGCCTCGTAAAGATGACAGACATGACGCTTAAAATGATGAAGGGAAGCAGCAATAGCCCGGAGGTAATTAGGTGGGGAAAAATAACATTACGTTCTCTCTTAGGTTGGGGGGGAAAACAATGTTGGTTTGTTCTTTGTAATGTGTGAGATATATGGGTACACTCTACTCTACGTGGGAGGGAGAGAGAGAGAGGGAGAGGGAGAGAGAAATGGAGGGAGAGGAGAAATATCAAGTTACAAAGGAGGCGGAAATTCAATGTTATTACGTTAATGGAGAAAATACTAGAGTAATACAGGCCCGTAGTGTGTTGTGTTCACTGTGAAAATAACACATTTTTAGGAAAGTCACTGTGAATACAATTCCCACACTTAATTTGAAAACATATACGTAATATTCCTAAATAGTTATTACTCCATTTCAGTTCAAGCAATAAAGAAAACAATACAGAAAATTAATAACACAGTTTCATATGACACTAATTTGTGTTTTTGTCAATAAGCTAACTATGTGGCTGTGCTCTGTTCGGAATAACCACGCCAAGAAGCCCCGCCCCTTTGAACTAATTGTGTTGAAATTGAATCGTACAGAGGAAGGGGAGGTGTGGTGAGGGGAAGGGAAGAGTGCAACGCTGGAGGAAGGGAAGCTGTGGTGAGGGGAAGGGGAGATGTGGTGAGGGGAAGGAAAGAGTGCGGCACTGGAGGAAGGGAAGAGTGCGGCGGTACAGAATGAAGTGTGGTGAGGAGAAGTGAGGTGTGTGGAGGTGGAAGAAAATGAAGTATGGTGAGGGTAAGTTACGTAGGTGTGTGGTGGTGGATGCAGGGAAGGGGGAGAGAGGGGAAATGAAGGGCGTGGCAATGGAGCAAGGGGGGGATGGAATGCAGGGTTAGGAATGGTGTGTGATCTGTTACATGTCTGTGATGGCTAAGTGCATTCAGGCTGAAAAAGGGAGTTAAAAAGGAACTGACTGACAAAAAAGTGGTAGATGACTGGAAGGACTAAGTAATAAGTGTCGTGATGCAAGTCAATGAGGAATGAATAAAAGATGTGACAAATGTATGGCAGGGAATGACTGGTGGATATAGGCATGCGTGTTTGGTAAAAAGAGAATATCATGTGAGGTTACTTCGTTGTTCAGATAGACAAATGTAAGTAGTGAGTGGTGGGAAGTGAGATTGCTTCCTTCTCCCAGCTTCCCCAAGTTTCAGTGTTCCTAGGACTACGAAACACACAATCAAATACACAAAAATAGAACAAATAAATTAAACAAAACTCGTTGAATATATAGAACAAAACACATCACAGGATCCCAACAGAATATATATTTACCAGGCATTACCATCATGACCATCAGCAGTATTAGCAGTATTAGTATTCAAATCCTTAAGCACATACACCAAAACCACGCAGCCTCGAATTATTATTGAAATCCCGGACAACACAGATAAACCTTCCGAACCTCTCTCGCTAAACAAAGATCCTTCCCAATCCTCTCTTCCTGAATTCATGAGGCACGAGGCCCACATTCCTAAAAACACGTCTGCCGGAGAGCACTTTTGACCCCAATCCACGGCAGCTGTGCAGGTAAAAGACAATAAGCAATCAGTGATAATACGGGGTGAATGAAAATGATGATTACACTCTTTCACCAAACAGCGGCCACGTGATTAGACTTGCTTCCACGCTCGTTAACTGACCTCCAGCGGAATTAATCACACACATCCCCTCCCTTCACCTTTCCCTCTCTCTCTTTTTCCACTGATGTCCTAAAAAATTTGGCACCATTTAAGGGAAAATGTGGGAAAAGTATATGTTATAGGAAAGTCTTTTTGTTATCAGTAAATTTAAAAAGGAAGAATGTGAAAAGTATATGTAATTCATTAAAAATTACGATTGAATGCGATACGAAAAATATGACAGGATTGAGTGAACTAATTAGATGGTAGACACGTGGATGAATGTAGTAAGGAAAAGAAAAAAAACGCTCGTGGAAAATATAAATGTAAAATGAAAAATATTCTTTACTATGAGAGAAGTGTAATAAAAAGAATATGAACCCGGAATTAATGCAGCATAAGATAAACATATAAAAATAAAACATGAACTGACATAACAAGAATAAATAATACAAAACACTAACATTAAATGTACACAATAAAAAAAAAACAGAAATAAGCAAGAAAGATTTGAGAGGAATAAATATAAGTTACACTGAAATAGTAACATAAATAAATGTAACAGTAAAAAAAAAATATAAAAAAAAAAATAAATAAAACAGAAATAAGCAAGAAAGATTTGAGAGGAATATATATAAGTTACACTGAAATAGTCACATGAATATATGTAACGGTAAAAATATGACACGTAACAGGAAAAAAAAAGACATCAGAATAACTATAAGGAATGGAAAACATACTCTGATCCAGTAATAAATGTAGTATACGTTAAAAATATGAAAGCTATATACAAATGTAATTAAATGAAAAAAGAATTGAGAGGAATTAATTTGACAGAAAAAAACGGCAAATGAATAAAAGCATTGCTGAAAATGGCATGGGAGTAAATAATTAAGAAAATAGGAAAGAAATAGATGCAGCAGGAATAGATGCCAATGGTGAAAATGGCACGGAAAAGAAAATGATAGCTAGAAAAATTGTCTGGAATTACATGACACAGATATAACAAAAATGTAACACACAGAAATAAATATTAAGAGAAATGGCGTACGAATACCTAACCGTCATGAGAACAAAGTGACGCAGGAATAAAATATGGTGGAAAATTAAGAGAGAATAATAATCTAGTAAAATTGACAAGTACGAGTATATACTATGTTACTGATTCACTTGGTCACGTTGAGTTAGATTAGTAGCAAATCATCTGAATAAAAATATTGGCACGAATTTTGGATAAGAAAAATGGAAAAGTAATAAGAAAAACCTGCATTTTTTTTTTTTTTTTTTTTTTTTTTTTTTTTTTGTAACAAGGGCAAACTGGCCAAGGCTAACAAAGAGACGAAAAAGGCCCACTTAGTTGACATTCTCCGTACAGCTCCGAATTAGCTAAAAGAAAGGGAATATGTCTTGAAACCTCCCTCTTAAATCAGTTAATTTCATAAGAGGATAGAAATAAAAAAGCAAGCAAGGAGTTCCAGAGTTAACTAGATGAAGATATGAGTGACAGAGTACTGGTTACCTCTTGCATTAGAGAGATGGATAGAATGGGGAAGAATGGATAGAAAGTCTTGAACAGCGAGGACGCAGGGAGAGAGGAGATTGTTAGAATGTTATCAAAGTTTATGTTAGATTCAGTCCAACTCTACTAAGTAACATTACTTTAAAGCACAAAAAGATTCACATGATACGGTGTTTATATTTATCTAAGAGTAAAAAATAATAAAATAGAAATATACTTTTCAGCAATAGCTTTTGTTATTTTACTTCACCATTCGTTCCTGCAACATTTTTTTTCTGTACAATTCATCCAACAACATTCTCCCATTTATTAATTCATTTCCAGTGCAAATTTCCCCTTAACATTTTTTCCCCATGTGTATCCAGTGCCTTTGTTCCCCACCACGCTTACACTAACCCCCAACCACCCTCCCAACGCCCCACACCTCCCACCACCACCCACACGTGCCAATGCCCTGCCTAATCAGCTTCCCTCGTCCCACAAAAACCCTGCAAATCACTCTGCCAACACATTTATGTTAATCTGCACTGCTTTGAAATGTTTCAGAATTATAGGCCTATCATTAAATATCCCATTATGTAAACAAAGGGAGTATAATTCATGTAAATAGTTTGTGATTCAGCTGCTGGGATTATAACTTTTTGTCCATGTATTTTTCCATATCATCCCCCTCACCGTAACATAACTGACTGCCTCGCTCCCTGCCTACTGCTAGCTTCGTATAAACACGGGACTGCTGCGCTAGGCTATTGGCTCTTGCATAACAATAACACTTTCCAGGTTGTTACACAGGCAGTACAAAGTTGGTAAGTGGTTTCTATAGATAGATAAATAGATAGATAAACAAATAGATAGAGTTTACTTTTACACACACACACACACACACACACACACACACACACACACACACCTAATGCGAAAAAAGTTATAAGGTAATTAGAAAGGATCCAAAGAGTTGCCACAAAAAAAAGGGACCAGGATTAAGGGACCTAAAATATGAAGATTAAAAGAAATGAGGCTGCAAACTCTGCAAGATAGAAGAGAGAGAACTAATAACTCTATACAAGATAGTAAATGGCATTGAAAAGCTGGACAACCAAAACCTGATTATATGGAGGAAGAAACCAGACAGATGAAAGAACACTCAAAGAAGATAAAAAAGAATCGGTGTTTAAAGGACACGAAAAAGTACAGTTTTCCACATAGAATTGTGGATGCCTGAAATGGATTAAAAAAGGACGTCGTCACAGCAACCAATATACATAAATTCAAAGAAATATTGGACATATGGAGATAGGACACTATGAGCCTCGCTCGAACCCTGTATAATACAACAAGGTACAACTACGTACACACACACACACACACACACACACACACACACACACACACACACACAGATGAGGTTTTAATTACGCGATATGCATAAATCGTTCTCCTAAAGCAACAATAGACCAGTGGAATGTATTATATCAAAGTGGTGTGTGTATAATTACTGTCTGTCTACCAATTTTGTGAGTCTGTACCTTTCCCTCGAACCTAGAACCTCTACACCCTCAAACAAGTGGTCAGCCGCTAACCACCACTTTCCACATTAACTATCTCTACTACCTCTACTACCACTCGTCTCTCTCCATACCACCTCCTAACAAATGGCCAGCCACAAGTCACCATTTATTCCATTAACCAATTAACCAGCCTCCACGCAGGCCTCCAAACATCGTCAGGCTCTCCCCCAGGTTTTCCACTGCGCCATTACATTGCTTTAATGTAATGGAATGGGTTTAAGAGTTCCAGTAAAAAAATAATAATCAGGGCAGAAAACATCACATTGCTAATTCGACATCAAAGAAACACAATTAATATTGACATTACAACCTGGTGTGTATTAGACTTAATGAAGACAAAAACATACACTCAAGACCTCTACGGCACTGTCATCTATCATAAATATCACCTCGCAAAGCAGAGCTGACCAATGGTTGTGAAAAACAGACAAGGGATTGCTGGCCGTTAATAGGCTTGCATTATTTACGACTATTCAACGTTCACTGATGATTAACTCGGTTCTTAGAAGTATTTTTCCAAAAAAACAACAGAAATTTCATTGGACTGTCATTCGAACCATGAAAACACCACTAAATACTCTTGTAGTTTGAAACTAGAGCTTATAAGAAATAATACTAATTTTGGCGCTAGGGTATATTTTAACAGCCTTACATACCTTCTGTTCTCTGTTCATTGAAGACCACCGCGCACTTCAAGGCACAGGACAAACGGACACTTTGCTCTTATCACTTGCTAACCAGTTTTACGGGCGGAAAATCACTAATGATAATAAAAGTTTTCAATTACGTGTTATGTTTGGACACGGCGTTGTCTTACAGCGGACCAGCAGGTGGAGGCCTAAGAGGACGTATGTCATCCAACGCGCACCCACGCAGGATGGACGCGCTCATCAAACTAGTGCCCTGATGTAACAGACAAATTAGTGAACTGAAGAACTTTGATAGTGCCTTTCTGTTGTTTGCTACTCTAGTTTGAGAATTTATCCTCAATCATCAGGAGTAACATAGTCCAGCATAATTTCAGTATGTGAATTAAAATCTCCACAAAGTAAATGTGAGTAATCTTCATTTGGATAGTGTAAAAGAAAATTATCTATTTATTCAAAATGATCAATGCTTGCATATTTGGAATTTACTGGGGGAATGTATACCGTACTAATAATTAAACTTTTAACCATCCCTAAACTTCTTTTATCTATCAATATAGATAACAAAGCTTTGTGTTCAGTCTTAACAGTGTTCCATGTTAGCTTAATAGCCTTTTTAACAGCAATCATTAATAAGCCACTTGATTTATATCTATTAAGTTCATGTCTGTTCTTATATGCAATATCAAATCCAAGTTTTTCCATTCTTGAGGTAACATTAATCATGTCAACATCACACTTTGTTTCATTTAAACATACCATATCATACATCCTACATAAATCACCAAATTCCACAGCTGTTAATCTGCCCTTGATACCATTAACATTAAGTGTTAGTGAAGATAGCTTTTGCAAGGCAGGCTAGACCAGAAACTAGGATGTTGTCACTGGACAACGCGGGATGATCCTCACTGGTACACGCCACCCGTTCTCTATGGGCTAAGGTGACCAAGTTATATTTGGCAAATTAGTGCCTTGTCATTTACTATTGTTTCCATTTAAGGGGAAGTGTAATAGTTGAACATTTGTGCAGAAAACAATCCAGTAAGCTTCTTAACTGTAAACAGTACCGGACTGATAAAAGAAGACTGGTTACATACCATACGTAATATTCTACGTTTGATAGCGTTGCTTTACTAGGCTTTTTCCTTGTTATTCTCTAAATCACTATATTGTATTTCGTAACAGTTCATTTGCATATAGAAAACAATATGACAAATTACAGAACTCGAGATAGCACAAGAACAGAATAATTCATTAGAAGAAAATATAAACTGTTGTGGTCCATTCCAGTGACCACTCCTCCTCCCTTCCTCTCTCTCCCACACAGCTGTTCCCTTCCTGCCACTCTCCAGTTGAGTCAGACATTGCGTAATGTGATCGTAAAGTGACCATGTTTCCTCCTGACAAGTATGGTTTTAAGGTGTCTGCATTTATCAGTTGTAGCACCACCTTGTAGAACGCCCAGAGCAGCAATGTAAGTGTTATTTCACCGTTTATGACTGAAGTAATGAGTAGTGTTTAGATAGGTGGGTTGACGGCATTAGATGTAAACACTCATTGACGTAGGCTGTTTCCCATTATTTAACCTCTTTTAAGGGGTCGTTGTGTTGTGATTCTGCTAGATTATTGTAGACTAAGGCTTGGAACGTTATGATTATTATATAATCAACAGAATAGGATATAAGCTAATTTGATGACAATACTTTGGTGGACAAATATCTTTTATAATTTGTGATGTTGAAATATGTATATTTCGTTTGTTTGTTTGTTTGCTCACTCCAGTGTACATAGAATATGCATTAGTGTTGAACATTATGATATCTTGCTGACGTATGAGAAGGAACTTCAGAGAAATCAGAATTGTCTTTAGAATTTATCTTTAGAATGACAAGCATTTCCTTCACTTTTCTCTTCCCTTTAAGCTAGCCAGTTTAAAGTTGAATCAGTTTGGTGTGAGTAGACATAGGTTCACCATAAGAAAGCTTTGTTATCGCAGTGAACCTAAGATTTTACCTTATAGAATATTTGAAGGCATTCACACCTTGTATAGGAAGGGAGCCTGCATGGAGACTCGCGAGGCGTGACCGCCAGGAGTGGCGCCGTAGGGTAGGCGAGGCAACGCGCCCCCCGGCGTATGCCCCCCATGATTGATTGATTGACACCTTCCGAATATGACAAGTCTGCCGTATGTTGAAACCAGTTTACGTTTTCTTTGTTTCACTACCTTACAAAAAAAAAAATGAAACTGACCTGATTGCGCATTATAGATACTTATTTTTTTACCCCTAAAAATATGAAAGCAGTATCAGATTGACTCATTATGTAGGCTAGATACGTCACTGCATTGATCACTGGAGTTATTAATGCAAATATTTCAAAACCCCGACAGAATTGCAAGCAGGAAGCACCGAGGTTAGGCGGGCAAGACGCTATTATCCCTTATCATTACTCTTGACAAAATATTTACAGGATTCCCAGTATAGATCGACGGCGGTAAACGTAGCGCTCTTCCTTGATAAATTTGCCGGAGAATAAGAGCGGGGAGGGAGCGGTAGGAGGCGGAGGAAGGAGGTTAAAGTGGAATAGTGGAGAGATGGTGGAACAGGGAGTGGGAGTGTGGGAGTCATTGGTTATCTTGATGGATGGCACAGCTTCCACTTTCCTCCCTTTCAATCCCGAGATGCATTGATGTGTTGCAAAAATCGTTAGGCTGTGAATGCGAGGTGCTGCGTGTGGGTTGAGTGGCGGTGGGGTGAGTGATGTGGATTTGGGAAGTTAGTCATTGGGGGTAACTTGTGTATTATGGCTGTTATATATTCATGACTGGTTGCCTGCAGCGGGAAGTGTCTTGTCTTGCCTTGTCTTGTCTTGTCTGTTGGTAAAGTCGTTATGTCCTTGTTAATAGTGTTGTTGTTGACGTGGATTTTGTTGTTGGTAATGGTGGTAGTGGTGGTGGTGGTGGTGATGTGATGATGTTGCTACTACTACTGCTAGTAACTACGCACACACACACACACACACACACACACACACATGAAAACTACCGATCCAACAACAACATCTGTACTATTGAATGTTAACTCCCTTGAAACTTTATGCATTAAAAAATATCGATAAAATAAAAATAAAAAATTAAAATAAACAAATAAACAAAAATCAGTAAACGATGAACCTCCAGGAAAAGTTAAAAAAGGGGGGGAAACTATAATACCTTCGTGTTTCTTGTGATGGTTTTAATGGTGTTCCGATATCGCCTGCTTTCCTGTTCACTGACTCAAGTAATCGGAGAAGTTATGCCGATTGTGTTCAATGCATTATCGGATTTCAAGCAGCCCCCCTCAATGCCTCACCCTCCTCCCACTCGTCTCTATGTCTTCCTCTGCCTCTCTCTAGTGCTGCTGCAGGAGTGTTAGGTGGAGAATGTGCGTATATTGAGTTTTACTCACGCATTTTTGTGTATGTAAGGGCAAATGTGCTTTTATATATATTTAAGAGGGAGAAGCTAGCCGAAGGCAATATAAAGACAATGAAAAAAAGCCTACTAATTTGCCAGTCCCCTTGGAGGTCCGATGTGTGTGTGTGTGTGTGTGTGTGCGCGCGCGCGCTTTGGGATATGAATACTGACTTTAGATTCGCTACATATAATCGTACATGGATAAGCAGCATTGTGAAAATTACGTTGGTTATTTTGTGTAAGAGTTGCTGTACGTACCAGTAATTTCGCTATCTTCATTTATCAAGCGCGTGACTCTTGCTTAACTAGGTAGAAATTTTGTTTATTTCGTAAATTAACACACTTCCATTACATTTTTCCTGTGTGTGGAAAGTGAGGTTGATTTCATTAGAAGATATTCAGATTTATCCAACTTCTTGTAACAGGTTGAGGGAATGCAAGATATATTTATAATAAAAGTTCGTTACTCCGGAAAGCTCGCCTGTTATTAATTAAGTCATGTAATGGTGATGGACATGCAAGAGGCTGGTTGTGTGTTGAGAGCATGTGTGAGTAAAGTGGCTGGAAGAACAGGGAGGAAAGACGCAGGCATAGGTGGAGAGATGGAATTGGGGGAGATAATACACACTTGGGTCTGGTGGGAGAAGATGCAGATGACAGACCTTACTGGTGATAGCATAAGAGCGGCTGACCACATTGGGAAGGAATAGGAGGAGGGGGAATAGGAGGAGTAAAGGAAAGATGTAAGGAAGGAAGGAAAAGAGAGAAGGCTATAGTCTAGTTAATGTGCGTGTGATCAGCCATTGGAACGATTCCAGCGATTATGTTTCGAGTTTATGGTGATATCAGTTGTCTTCGGACTTGTTGCTAAACCCTCTGGTACCAGAGGGTCTGACGCACTTTTTGTATCTATTTTGGTTATTTTGCGATTTCATATAGCTTCACAAGCTCTTATGGGGATTAAAATGATATAGACTCTGGCCATTAATCTTCTGACTTCCATAGAACCATCCTAATATCAATTAACTCGTTTAGTTATAACCGATACTCATCGCAAAAATGTGTCCCAGTACTGAAGGGGTTAATGATGTATGTGTCGTTGTTTTTGCTGCTGTTGTTGTGTTGGTGGTGATGGTGGTGTTGGTGTTGCAGTACACCAAGCTACATTTCTTATACAAATCATCAAGAGCTTCTAATGCTGGAAATACTTTGACATTTTTAGTAAATGCGGATTATATGATTTATTGTGATGGTTGATAAATTATTTAAACATGAAAAAAGATTAATCGTTTTAGTTAGGTAGCTGTTGAGGTTTATGGTGGAAAAAACGAGGCTTAGAAATACTTAAAGAGTCTCACATTAGTCATTATTAAAGCACGTAACGCAAGTAACCTAGAGATGGAATGAGCTTGTGAATATTGGAAGGTGCTGAATGACAATCAGTAGCATTGGTAATAGTGGCTCCTTAGGTTTTGGATACTAAAAAATACTCTTAAATGCCAAGTATACTAAGTAAACTTCTAATAAACTATTGTGGAAAAAAAAGATGAATAGAAACATTTATGATATACACAAATTCATTAAATTGATTATTGAACGGAAATATAGCAGCAGCAGCAGCAGCAGCAGCAGCAGTAGTAGTAGTAGTAGTAGTAGTAGGTATACTAGTAGGTGTAGTAACAGAACAACAGTAATAGAGAAACAAAGGAAATAATAAGAATAAAGTGAATACTCACGAACATCTTCTGATGTGGCTTATGAATATCTTTTGATAAGGGCTGACGCTGTTGTTCGGCGGTGGCCTAGGGCGTGTTAGTGCTGCACCTCCATAGCCCCACGATGGGTGGGTGTGCGGGCGCCGGTGTGAGGGTTGAGCGCGTAATAATTGATGCGGTGTTGAATAGATTATCGCTACCTTTGTCCTTCGAATTGTTCATCTACATTAGGGATTTTCTACTTTGGTTAACGGGATATTGTACCATTGGTTAAGGGATCTGTAGCGTAATGAATCCCTTCAGTACTGGGACACATTTTTACCATGAGTATTTAGAGTGATTAGATGATTTTAGTGATGCTAGGAAATGTCTGCGGAGTTCAGAAGATTAATGGCCAGAGTCTGTACTAATTTGAATGTGCGTTTCTGAAGCTATATGGATTCGACAAATAATAAGCAGAAATAAATACGGAAATGTACTGAAGAGATTGATTAATGTAGTGTATTTGTACATTTATTGGTATGATGTTTGTGTACTTGAATTAAAGATGTGTTTGTTTTTTTATTTCTTTTCTTTTCTATGTGGTATAGATTGATTTTTTTTTTTTTCTGTGGCTAATGTAGTTTTTTCCTTTGTTGGTCGGATAATTATATTCGTATTTTTATTACTTTTTATTCTATTTATATATTTGGTTTATCTTTTCTTTTCAGGTCTTTAACCATTTTTACTTTATTTTATTACTTTATTTTATTATTTTTACTTTATTTTATTATTGGTATGCGTTTCAAATCAGGTGACCAGTTAATTAATCAGTCCCTCGCTTAACCAGTCGACGGTCTTTTAATCTGTCAGTTGGTAAACCAATCAATCAGCCACTCTACCTGCCAGTCAGTCAATCTGTCAGTCAGTCTGCCAGGAAAGTCATCAATCGATCGGAAAGTCATTTAGTCAGTCCTTCCTATCACACTAAATGGTCTGCGTTGATAATTCACTCGTCTATAAACGACTCTAGAAAAAAGATTAAACTTCACATCATACGGTTTTAGTCAGATGGCAGTATCACCATTTGCATTGTCCAAACAGAGAGAGAGAGGGAGGGGAGTGTGTTTGTGTGTGTGTGTGTGTGTGTGTGTGTGTGTGTGTGTGTGAGAGAGAGAGAGAGAGAGAGAGAGAGAGAGAGAGAGAGAGAGAGAGAGAGAGAGAGAGTGAGCTTCCTCATTCCTATGTCAGAAAGTTCTTATTAATTTCATTCACCTCTAATTTTTTCCACACTCATTCATTCATTCCCTTTCCCGTTTCCTTTTAATCGCAACATATTCCCAAAGATTTTGCAACGGCGGCGCACTAGCCAGGCCAGCCATTTATCTGCTTCACGGTTTTTCCCTAATTATTAATCATGAGATGTCGTTTATCTCGTTCAGCTGAGTCGTGTAGCGAGAATACGAGAGTGGAGGCAGACAATTTACCATCTGTATGTGTGTGTGTGTGTGTGTGTGTGTGTGTGGGTGGGTGGGTGGGTGGGTGGGTGGGTGTTTGTGTATGTGTGTGGGCGTTGGTAGGAGGAGAGGTTGGGTGCTCACAGGTGTCAGGAACGTTTAATCAATCAAAGCCCAATAAGGGAAGAGGGAGCCTGAAGAACACCTCTCTGATGGTCTGATTGCCTCTTTTTGCTCCCATGCTGCTAATGCTTTTGTTGTTGTTGTTGTTGTTGTTGTTGTTGTTGTTGTTGTTGTTGTTGTTGTTGTTGTTGTTGTTGTGTTTGTTGTAGTTGTTGTTCTCACCGCCGTCTCTGCCTTTGAGCGTCTTTCAATCCAAGACTAGACCATTATGAGGGATGAATATAAAGCAGGCACTACCTCCCACACACGCATACGTACACACACACACACACACACACACACACACACACACACACACACACACTTACACACACATTGTATGACAACTCTTGGAATTTTTTGTGTATACATTTGGTATGCATTTTTATATAAATGATTGAAGTGAGTATATGTTTAATGTCTATGTATAGATGTGTGATTGGTGTTTTTTTTTTTTTTTTTAAGCTCCATATAATGCATTAAGTGTCATGTAAGAACCTTATTTGGCTTTGTTTTCTTAATTCTGTCTGGAGTAGCAACCGCACCTTGGTTAATAACAAGAGTCTGCTAACGAGTACTCTCAGCAGACCCAACCTTTCAGTTATATGTACATTATATGCATGCTTCTATATTTTCATGGCAATAAACTATTTGAACTTGAACTTGAACTTAAACACACACACACACACTCTCTCTCTCTCTCTCTCTCTCTCTCTCTCTCTCTCTCTCTCTCTCTCTCTCTCTCTCTCTCTCTCTCTCTCTCTCTCTCTCTCTCTCTTGGATGAATATTAAGGCTTCACGAGACAGACCCTACACAATTATAGCTCATGCTTTGTATATTACAACTAAGTAAACACACTTACACATGTTTACAAGTATAGACCAAGCCTTGTCTTGGTACTTCGGCTAGGCAAACACATAGAGGCAAATACACACACACACACACGCACACACACACACACACACACACACACACACACACACACACACACACACACACACACACACACACACACACACACACACCGTGCGTTACGCCCCTTCTCTTTGTAATCACACAAGCAATAAACCTCCCTCGATTTCCGTGTAATGAGACTTGTTGGCGTCATGCTGGGCTGAGAAAGAGACGGTGGCAGGTCCAGTTGAGAGTGTGTACAGGTGGTGGTGGTGGTGGAGGTGGTAAGGTGGAGTGGGGAGGAGGTATAAGAGAGGCATGATTAAAGTGATTGGAAAGAGTGAATGAGGAATTCTAAGCTACAGTACCAGAGTGGCAGTCACGTAAAGCTACAGTACGTAGGTAGGAAGATTAATAGGCCGGCAGAGAGCAGGCACAGGCAGGCAGACAGGTACGAATAATGGACAGATTTGTCGTGCTAAGTAAAACATATCACACACTCAGCGGGCCGCCATCTGCAGAGTCAATACAGTAAATCTCATTCATCAAAGGTAGCCAGACAATTAAGTCGTTGTAACCTGTGAAATGAATTACTACTACGAAAGCGAAGGTAGAAGAAATAGTAGCACCACGCCAGCCAGCCAGCCAGCCAGTCCTGTGAAT
>CM035185.1:1340174-1365174 GCA_020233015.1 Callinectes sapidus
GAGAGAGAGAGAGAGAGAGAGAGAGAGAGAGAACCTTCCCTTCTCTTTCCCTCATCCCTTCCTTACTCTTCTTCCCTCCTCCCTCCTCCCTCCTCTTCCTCCTGCTCCTCCTCCTAAGATACGCATCACACTGACCTCCACTCCCTTCTCCTCCCCATCTCCCTCTCTCCCCGCTTTCCTCCCCATTCGTCTTCCCCGCAGCATCCTGTAGGTTAAATAAGACGAGATGTTGCTTCTCTTGGCTTGCTGTGTGTTTGTCTTGCACGGGGAGGAGGAGGAGGAGGAGGAGGAGGAGGAGGAGGAGGAGGAGGGAGTGGATTGGAGGAAGATTACAGTAAGGGAAAGACAAAAACTATGGTACACCCACCCACCCACCCACCCACCCACACACACACACACACACACACACACACACACCCACACACACACACATTACGTACAAAACTTACTACATAGTACTATATGAAAATAAACGTGCATGCAGAGAGAGAGAGAGAGAGAGAGAGAGAGAGAGAGAGAGAGAGAGAGAGAGAGAGAAAGAGAGAGAGAGAGAGAGCAAACATGTGATAACATCTGCCCATATCTCTACACAATACACGTTACGTAAAGATTACCACTTGTTCGGCTGATGTGTTTTTACAACTTCCTTTATTATTATTATTATTATTATTATTATTATTATTATTATTATTATTATTATTATTACTACTACTATTATAATTATTGTTAGTATCATTATTATTATTCATTTCTCATTTTTTTGCAAGACATACCGGGTAAACAAACAAACAAACACAAAAAAACATGAGAAAATACTTGACATGCAAAAGACAAGGCAAATCCATACACACAACGAAAAAAGAAGTATACTCACTAGAATGAAGATGTCGTTAGCATACATAGGCTGATGGAAGGAATCATAAGGAGTCATAAGAAGAGACATAACGCTTGACTACTACTATGACAAGTGTTCCTCCATCTGTGTGTTGCCGTGTGTTGGCGTCTGCAAGGAACAAAGAATTAAACCAGTGTGAGTGTTCCGTCCAAAATTTATGAATCAGTCTATACATCAATGGAAAGTTCTTTATTCTTTCTCACGCCTAAAACTATGGAATAAAAATAGTACAGACATCTATTCCAATTTTTCTTCTATAAGTGAGGACATGTGATGTGATAAAGAAAAGGAAAGGAAAAAGGGAAGAGAAAGGCGACATGAAATAAAGAAAATAAAGGGGACAGAGTATATGAAAAGAAAATATGAACGGAAAAAAAATATGAAGAAAAGAAGGAAAGGAGAGAGAACACAAATCGGTCTACATTAGGTGGTTTCCTTTAGCCCATAAATTCCCGTAAAGTGTTTAAAAAAGTAAGAGAACTCCTCACTTTGCCTTTAATTAATCCTGATATGTCTCAGTGCTTTAATACTCCGGTCCCTCCAGCTGTACCTTCCCTCTCATGTTCTGCCGCTCACCGAAGTCCACGTGGTGTGTTGTGTGCACTCCTTGTCCAGCGGTTCGCCCAGGCCTGTAGTGAGTCTGTAACACAAGCTTGACAGACATGGGAGTCCTGAAAGGCAAGGCTGGTTTAGTGGCAAAGGGAGAGAAATAAACGGGGGAACAGTTAGTGTCACACTCACGCCCTCTCCCTCTCCTGCTGGTGTGTCCTGCATGGTGGAGTGTTGCTCCCTCACTGCTCTGCAACACAAACCTGCGGGGACAAAAATGAGTGAATAATGTAGATCGTTTCTTAGTTTGATTACTTTTGTTCTTGCTCTGCCTTCCTTGTGCAAAAGAAAATGCAAATAATAAATTGATCAATAAGCATAGACACGTTCAGACTGACAGACGGACAGACGTCAGTAACAACACAAACAGACAGACAGACAGACAGACAGAAGTACAGGCAGATAAGAATCATCAAAAAACGCAGACAGACAGGCATCACCTAAACACAGGCAGACAAACAGACACCACCATAAGACGACAGGCGGACAAACAAACATCATCAGAAAGACACAGACAGGCAAACAGACAGGAATCTCCATAAATGCCCTCAATATTTTCGGAAACAAGTCCATATAGCATTGAAAAAAAGTTACAATGCCCTCCACTGTGCATGAAGCGATGCTTGGACGTCCCACAGCCTCCAGCACTCAGGAGGCCGCCAGCCCCCGGGCCCCACCTCCCAGCCGGCATAGTTCCACGACTCACCTCGGGGGCCGTGGCACTGCCTCAGTTGTTCTGAACTGTGCACGCCAGTCTAATATTACTAGGTAAACATTCTTCATCATGTTGTGCAAATGGTTCATTCGCACTGCATTGAATATATTGCACCTGTTTGATATCCGCTGCTAAAGGCGGTGTCACACTAGCACTTTTTCCGTCGATTAATGCGATTTCCGTCGACTTTTCACAGTTCCGCATGAACTTATCGCATGAATTTGTCAGACGATTGGGATCGTTTCCGTCGGCAAATTTCCGCTTTTGTTTAGGACATATCCTGGACCAACCAGACAACAACAAGACTTTCCGCGTCTCTTCAACGCTCTGGAAGTGCACCACAACGCTTTGTTATGGCAGGAAATCAACATCCAAGGTGAACACGCCTTTCAGAAGAGTTCCTTATAAGAGCCATAGGTGCCTCTGGGACCACACGGACGATTGTTATTAAAAAAAGGCCTGAAAAGAGCGATCTGTGCCGACCAAGGATCCTTGTTGGTGCCGACGGAAAGTATCAGACGAAACACCGTGTGTGTGTGTGTGGCAGGCCGCAGCCAGCCAGGTTATCGTCGATTTTCAGAAAGACGACGGAAAAAGTTGACGGAAAAAGTGCTAGTGTGACACCGCCTTAAGGTAGATACAACAGTGTGCCTCAGAACGAACCCACATAGCAATGAACTCTTACAATTAGCTTTGCTCGCTCCCCCAAAATGGCATCCCGGTTGGACCGCCCCCTCTGCTCTCCTGTTAGTGAGGCCAGCAGCTCTGGTACCCGGTAGGTACTGTAGTGAACGCGTCAGTATCAAATACCAAGAGGTTGTTTGAAAGACGGAATGAGTTGACAGAGAAGTTTTAAAATCCTCCAGTGAACTGTAACAGTCACGACATTATTGGCGTCCTCACAACACGAGGGGCATGGAAGGGCCACGGTGAGTCTGCCAGCAGGCCGACCGCCCGGAGTGATATTATAACAACCTCAGCGCGTCACCTCACTCCCCGCTATGACCACTCCACCACCACACCACACCACTCTACCAAACCGTCTGTCTGATGCACCACCGTAACATGGATGTATGATAACACAAACACCAAGAGACACACACACAGACAGACAGACACAGATTGACGCATAGGCATACATACATACATACATAGTACATAGGACCATCAGTGGCAATAAGGTGAACACACAGAGAGGCAGTCAGTCACTCTTCACTCCTATCCAGCACACACTTCACACCTCAATACTCACCTGGTTCGCTGTGTTGTTGACGCCTGCACCTCCTGCTCTCCCTCCCCGCGCCACTGCCACTGCCACACCAAAGCTTGCACACTTCACCCCCACATATCACACCGATAATAGAAAAAAAATAACACGCCTCACCACACACAGCTCACGCACGACGCCATTGGTATACACTAGACACGGCAACTCTGCGGGACTTCCTCAATCCACCCCACCCTCCCCCGCCTCGTGTCCTCCTCCCTCCTCAGTAATTCACACAGGCTTCGAGAAAAGTAATGGTCCGCGTTCCGAAACACCTCTCTCTCTCGCCACGGCTAATTTCCAAGGCCACAGCTGTGATTAACCGGGTTCTCTGGAATGTACATCTTGTGATTTACGCACAAAGCATCGTACTAATGTGTTGTTCAGGTTTGGCGAGTTAAAGTTTTGTTGTGAAATGGTGATTCGAAGCGGTGATTCGGTTTGTTGGGATGAAAGAGAGAGAGAGAGAGAGAGAGAGAGGGAGGAGTCCTCCCATCTCTCTCTTGTTGGTACTTTACCTTATCATTTAAACAAGAAAGTTCCAAAAAGATAATTATGAGAAGAGAGAGAGAGAGAGAGAGAGAGAGAGAGAGAGAGAGAGAGAGAGAGAGAGAGAGAGAGAGAGAGAGAGTGTTTGGTGATGGTGTGTTAGTAGATGGATAGTTTGGCGAGTCTAAAGTAACAATCAGAAGCAGCAAATGTGGTGGCGGCAGTCTGCACTCTGATGTGTCTCAAGGATCATCTGACCTGAGGCTTCATAACCTGAGAATCATCCATGTCTTGCATTCAAAACCAAATATGTACAGTACAAACTACTCCACTGCTGAGTCTGGATTTGAAAAGAAAGGTTTAGTCTGTATATACATATATTTACTAAACAAAGACCCTTTAAGTAGGAACATCAACAGCGAGTACTAATACTACAATTCACTAATGTCAAACCCCTAATACAACCTAAACTTTTGAATCTCTGTCTGCACATTCAGATAAAGTCTCTGAGTGGTGTAGAGACGAGTGTCAAAAGTGAGTAGGAAGCAAGAACTTGGCAGGATAAACCTCAAGTCATCCCACCATCAAACCTGTGGACCACGAGATATAAACACACACACACACACACACCATTATTTCTCAGCACCAAAGACATCACATCATTTTTCATTCAAAGTAACAAATGGCACATGAGAGAAGAGAATATCAGCAGTTTTCACCTTCAAAGCACAGCCTGTTGTAGTTGTCAGAATGATGTGAAAGATCTTGATTGGTGTGTATTCTTGCATAATGTACCCGATAATAATGATAATTTAGCACTTCTGGATCTAAGACTACAATAATAAAACATTGCACATACAGTTGAGAGCTTAATAAGGGAAGCTGCAGGACGACTGTGGTTGTACATATGGCATTCAGAATTACATGGTAACTCTGGCTTGAAATATTTGCTGGTGAATCATTTTTGAGACTTAAAATATAGTACACGAGAATATTACTAGTGAGTCACCAAATGCCGGCTATTTACAGGGTGACTTTGAAATGCACCACTGTTCATGTATTGGTGAATTGTGGATACAAATTATGCTGTTGCTCAGTAGAACTTGCTTATAACAGTCAGCTTGTATGATAAATCTTTCTGTTTGCCATGTATCTTGTAAGAAAAAAGATCAGAAGTGAATATGAAAGAATAATGATAAGATAGTTTTCAGTATGAGCTCCAGTCTGCTCTCTTTGAGGAATGGCACCTTCAGAGGGCCTTTTTTAGCCATTTCTATTGCCCTTGGCCAGAGTCCCTTTATTGCAATTTACAATGAAAAGAAGGAAAACAAAGCACTGGATATTATCAGGGTGTATAGAACACTGCCCTGTCCCACCATGAGTTCTCTATCTCCTGAGAGCAGCGATGGAGGCCAGCCTGCCTGCCGCCCCCATGACACCCCCACCAGGGTGTGCCCCAGAGCCACACAGCAGCAGGCCGGGAATGGGAGTGGTGGGCCCAGCCTGCAGCGGAGATGGTCGGGACACAAACAGCTGGTCTAGGGACATTGCACCGTGGAAAATGTTCTGAAATTATCAAATCAACATTAATATTTTCCTGTACTGCATACAAAAAGCCGTACATTTAATCATAACCATACATTTAACATCAATAAATGCAGAATACTTGGAGTAGGCATGGAAAATCTACACAATGGGTAAACAATAACCCATGAAGCTCTGGTGAGTTCAGCATATGAGAAGGATTTATGAGTTTCATGGCAACAAGAGTGAAGAGCCACAACAGTACACTCTGGCTGCACTGTGCTTCTTATTGCCTCCCACTCACCCCTCCTGTCAGACCAAATATCTTTTCCAGATCAGGTGGCGGTAACACTTCATAGCCCACAATGCTGCTACTGAAGCCTGGAGCATACTCATCCACCACACTGAAGATCTGGAAATGGGGAACATGATAAGGCACTGCCATACTATATTCACATACTCTTTAACAGCTATGAGCAGCGAAAGTGAGACATAGTAATAGGAGTGCACTGATAACCAAACAAGATGAATTTTGGAATTGGTGAGAAGTTGTGAAGTCTGTCACTGATCACTCATACAAGCCTCCCACACCTGCACGCTGCTAACCATCAGTAAACTCAATAAGCTCTCAAAGACACTCCTCATTTCACAAGATGGCTACAAAGAACTAAATACAAACACTATGGCCTGAATAAGGTGTTAGCTTCTAGTACAGTCAGGGCCAACAGTCTGTCAGCAAAAAGGTTTTACAAGAAGACTGTCAGAGGATCTATGATTTTAAAGAAGATAGCTGAGGTGAGCAGCACAACACCCTGGCTGGGACTCAACTGCCTCACTTTCTGCTGTGATAATCATCATCTGAGAAACTTTAATATCTAATCAATCAGTCATATTTTCCCATTCTTTTCCTCTTGAACTAAAATTTCCACAAACCATTAGTTTTTAAAATAGCTGAAAGATACATAGGATTTGAGCTCTTCATATTCTTGACATACTCTGTCCTGGTTTGTCCATATTATTTTGTTCATTTCTTCCCTCTTTAGTGGAATGAAAACACTCATACCTTTGTGCTTGTCTCTTGTGTGCAAATAATTCCATCCATTACAACTTCACTTCTAAGATGGCAGAAAGAACAGCAGGATTTCAGCTCCTTACCTTCTTGGCGTACTCAACTTTGGTCTGCTCATCCCACGGCCGGCCATCGCCCCGTGTGTAGGGGACGTACTGGGTGAAGAAGAGAGCCACGTGGCAGCCGGGTGGGGCCAGGGTCGGGTCACAGCTACTTGGCATGGTCATCTCTATCATGGGACTGCAGGTGAGGCAGGTGATGAGTTTAGCCCAGATTAACTTCCCACACAGACAACACTTTAACAGTTTAACAGTTTATTATGTTTCTTTTACAAGTGTAAGTTGATTACATTCATTATTTTGATGACAAAACAGCCCTATGAAGCAGAATGCTTTTTGGGCAATTTATGACAGGTAAAACAGTAACAAAATAAAATAAAATAAATGAAAAGAAAAAAGAAAAGAAAAGAAAAGACATCCTCTAACAATACAATAGAGTAATGAGAAGACAATACTTAGACAAGACTTAGCCATGCTGATTTGAACAGCAGGGGATGTGCAAACATGGTAACACTGCCACCGACTGTGCCTCTCACCCACTGACTGATCAATATATTCCCACCCCATTACAAAATGTGTGATAAACAAACAAGAAGCCTTAATAGATTATTCAGACAAAAATCATCTGCTATCTTCCAATCAAGCTGTGGATTTTGATAAGGATAAAACAAAATTGCTGCACATTTCAAGTCAGGAACATGGAGATCAAGGAGTGAATGAGAGCTGATCAATGGCAGTGCTACTATGCTGCTCAGATAGCCAAGAGGTACTACTGCAGTGAGTGAATGAAGTTATGATCTACTTTGAGTGGTCAGTCAAAATATCAAGGATCGCTTCCTAGCTGTGTGAGATACAAAGCTTACCTGACCACCATCCTATATAACAAGCATCTCCATCCTAAGCTCCAATATTCTATGTCAATAAAGCAGTTTACTGGTGCCTAAGCTCTCATTAACTGCTGCAACAAGACAACACATCTCTGGCACACTCACAAGTCAGGGATCTGGCCGAGGCGAGCCTGGCTCCATGCTTCCTCCAGCAGCTCTGTCCTCTCACAGTTGAGATGAATGGTACAGCGGTGGTGAGGCATCACAGCTCTGCTAGTGCTGCTTGGGTCTGCCTTGAAGTTTGGGAGGGATTTCAGAGCAACTGTGAAGAAATTATTATACATCACAGGTTGTGTCTTGGAAGCAACAACACAAAGAAAACACATAAAGAAAAGTTACCACAAGTTTGATGAAAATCGAACTTTCTAATTCAAAACTTGTATTGCATAATTTTCCTGTATTCTAGCAACATGGAAAAACTGAAAACTTATTTTCATGAAACCTTGATCAATATACAGCATAAAGGAAAAGATCCCATGGAAGCTAACACCAGATGATGATAATGCAAATTCAAAACTTTCACACTCAAGACTTAATAGCCACGCAGCAGTTACCAGGTAGAGTCACCAAGTGCTCTTGGGAATCCTGACCAGGCACTCCTATCTTTGGTCAAATTAGTCAGTCAGTCATCACCAAATCATCTCTCCAGCTACATCTCTCACTGCCCCTCTCTCTATAAGTATAATCCATGAGTGCATGTATGCATCACACTTGTGTATACTATACTGTACTCAAGTCTCAATGGGCCAACAGTCACTTGCTACACATTTCATAGGGAAACTTCTGGTCCTATCAAAGCATCAGCTTCTTGGACCTGGCCTTAATAATATCAATTTTCCATGAATACACTGTAAAATCTAATTGGCCAATAAAAACATCAAGATCAGTATTTCCGAGTTATTCTTGGACTTCAAAATCCTTCATTATATAACAAATAAGAAATGACTGCAAAGATACCATTGATTTTGCACACAGGGGAGGAGTAATCAATGGCCCTCACGGACGCCTCAAACTCTGGCGGCAGGGAACCTTCTGGCACCAGCTTGAGGAAGGTGACGTGTGCTGTGGCGTTGGACAGTACAGTGTCGGCATACACACGACTGCCATCCTCTAACTCCACCCCAACAGCCTCCTTCTCATCACCCAGCAGGATGCTCTTCACTGGCTACAGAATGGGATATGTAGTTGAGTGAGGATGGCATTGCTTACACCTGTCTGGTCATTATGAGGCCTCTGGATGCACATCATGAGCCTACTGTACCACTTAAAAGCTTAATCTTTGAACAAACTAATTCCTCAGAATATCCTACTAACAGTAAATCTCAACAAGGGTACTTGACACACACACACACACACACACACATACTACTAGTACCTTGTTAGTGAAGAGGTGAGCCCCAGCCTTGGTAGCTGCCCGGGCCATGGCCTGAGTGACTCCTCCCATGCCCCCCTCAGGGTAGCCCCAGGAACCCTTTATCCCAGCCACCTCAGCCATCACATGGTGCAGCAACACATACCTGTCAGTTTGAAAGCACATCAGTAACATTATCACTGATAGGCGGTACACTAGATCCAATAGAAGCACTTCAGTATAACCATACGATTTTGCTTTTCATAGAGAGAAGTATTGTACATTTACTCAACACCTGGACTGCTTACAGCACAGCTGCATCTCCACCAACACACAAACTAACGAGCAAAACACAGCCTTTCATTGCTGATTGCAATGATAGGCAAGCATACCAGACTCCTTCAAACAAAGGAGTTCACCAGCAAACACCATAAACCATCGAACACACACTACCAGTTCATGACAGCCACAAGATGCACTAGTGAGTCTACTGAACGGGCCGCCGCTGTCTCTCAAGTCTTACCCGCTGCCTGGAGAGTTTGGACTCATCATGGAGCCAATGACACTGTCAGTTGCCAATGTGGCCTTGAGTGGCTCAGACTCCAGCCAGCGGTCCAGAATCTTGGTGGCTGGTGCTGTCATGAGCTCATAGAACTGAGGGAAGTCTTTACCCAAGGCTGCAGCTGAGGAGACAGTCAGGCACTCTAATGTATGCATTCACTCCTTATAATAGCACTGGTTCAGGGGGTGCTGTCAACTGATCATTACGGCCACCTGTGACTTCACTGAAGGTTTCCCTTTATGTCTCACCACACAAGGGGTCTGACACAGCTTGCCTGCTAATGAAAACTCTTTCTTCACACAAAACTATATACACTTAACTGTATAAATCATTACCCTCTAAAATAAAAAAAATGAAAATGAAAAAAGAAAAAATGACTTTAATCCTCTAGAAAATTTCTTTAGGGACTGGCATCTCAGTGGATTTTTTTTCAACATTATTTTTTGCCCTTGGTCAGATTACTTTATTACATAAAAAAAAGAATTTAAAGTAATTACATAACTGTCACAAAAAAAAATTTCTTCCTTATCTAATCTAATTCCTTGGAGATTCCTTAAGTTTATGGCTATGGTATAAGTCTTTATCTTGTTCACATACTCCACACTTATATATTCCACTCCCTTTACTTTTCTACCCAACCTCTCCCCTCTTCCAATTCACAAGGGTCTTCCTCTTGACATGTACTTGTTAACATCCATTGATCCTCTCTTTATCTCTTGTTTCCTCAGTTTCATTGCCATTGTCCTCAGAATTCCTGTCACAGCCACTCCATTTAGGATACACACTATCCCGACACAGACGGATTCATTTCTACTGGGTTCTCAAAGCTGAAAATCTATATTTAAGAAAATGGTAAGGTAAAAAATAGCTACTGCAAATCCACATACTAACTTGATGTCAAACTTCTGCAATCAACCTCATAAATTTAACTGGTATTTTCCTTCGTTCATTGTGTGGATTGGTGACTTCTTTCAGTTTCCCTTACTTTCTTATGTTCTTATTTTCACCATCTCATCCTTATGATAGGACTAAGCATAGGAATGGTGTGTGTGTGTGTGTGTGTGTGTGTGTGTGTGTGTGTGTGTGTGTGTGTGTGTGTGTGTGTGTGTGTGTGTGTGTGTGTGTGTATTCCTTTGTCTGACTCACCTTGTGTAGGATTGCCAGTAGTAAGTAAGCTGACAAATAGATAGACATGCTTACATCAGTCAGGAACACATGTAGTGAACTGCATTAAGACTTATCAGTAAACAGTTCTAGACGCAAAGAAGACAAAAAAATGAGAGACAAATAATAATGTGTGCATTTGTCATACCTGTCTTCACAAGAAGACTCACAGATGACAACTCCTTCACTTTGCCTTTTAGTCCTGAATTGTGAAACTTGTTAATATCAGGAGGAGAAGCGTCTAGAAGTGGTGCAATGGCATCTGCAAACTTGTTCAGCAGCACCTCCAGCCGTGGTAGTGCCTGGTGGTAAAGGGTGACGTCTTTAGTAGTAATTGCTTCCACTGTATGATTCCCACAATTAGTCAAACAAAACCACACACAATGGAATGGAAAAATGGAGTGGAAGAGTGATGAAGCCCAGTCATTTATGGAAAGTAGAATGGAAGTGGAAGAGGAATTAACTAACTCTTTTATGAGTGGGAGTGGAGACACACACACACAGGCAATGCAGCACTGCCCACCTCTGCATCCTTCACAGAGAATTGTGAGATCTGCTGGTGATTCATATCTTCCTGCGGGCCAAGGGTGAGGGACCGACCACCCCTACCCCAGTGGTCCTCCCTCAAAGGTGTATAGGAGCTGGGGTCCCTCGGGTATATTTTCAGGCCATGGTGCTGGAGAAGAAAACTTAGTTCAGAGGATGAGAGGGAGAGGGTGACATTTCAAGGAACCACATCAATAACACTGATAATGTCCACCGTGAGCAAGAACATAACAAAACTACAATTATGAACTTAAGATATTCTACTTAAATTAATCATTCATGCACAAGCATTTCTACACACTTATACACATGTGCACACTATTTATAAAGAAGAAAAGATTAAATGTGATACCAGATTTACAAGTTTTTATACAAAACTATCTGATAAATTACTGAAGGGAGAATATATCTCATTTTCAAAGAGCATTAATAGACTTCATAAGGAAAGGCTTATTGTAAGCTAATGGTTCATGCAAAAAGATAAGAAAATAAGTGATGTTTGAAGAAACTTCTCAATATTTTGGACCATTTATATAGCAGTTCTCTTTTGGAACTAACAGGTATCTTCACTGTGTCTCTTTTATCTTTTTCTATTTTTTGTTATCCTTGGTCAGATCTTCCTGTTAGGTTGGCTCCATTCACTCAGTTGTTTTGCCCAGCTTAACTGTGAAGGCAAAACCAACACAGTAACAATGACTCCCAGCAACACCTCCACACAGCACAGTGTTTGGTCAGTGTTCTCTGGCAGACAACACAACACATAGAGAAATCTGATGTAAAAATGTCTTTTGAAGAGAAATAAGTTCTTGCACATGAATCAATTGGAGAAACAAATGCTGTTAACCGAGTTAACAGGTGTAAATACATTACCGCTAAATCCAAGTCCTGATAGACCTTTGGCCGCAAGAGTCCCAGGACGTACGAGGCTCTGGAGAACTTGAACCCCGGCACAATCTCCTCAGTGACGGCGGCGCCCCCCACCACATGACGCCGCTCCACCAGACACACTCGCTTGCCAGCCTTGGCCAGGTAGCCGGCAGCCACCAGCCCATTGTGGCCTGGGAAACCCCAAATCATTGGTACTTCAAACTGACCAGAATGTTGTGCAAGACTGTCACACTCAGGCTTACCTTTGCAGGCAGCATCTTGGCCTCTTTTTGCCTACACCCTTTGGGGAATGACTCCTTCAATGGGCCTCTCCTACTTATTTACAGCCTTTAGCCTTAGTACCACTTTTACAGAGAATATTATAATAGTAATAATAAATCATCCATACACATATCTATGTACTAAAACAAAAAATCCCATAGGCTATGAGTTAGACAAAGCACCAAGTACTTGTACTGGTGCCACCTTCATTCACGCTGAGGGTGCCTCTACACTGGCAGTTTGGTGGTGTGGCTTGGCTGAGTTGCAAGGAAGTGGTGGTGGTTTACTATTGTCTTTGTCAGTGAGCTTCCACGGAAGTGTTTGATGCACACAGCACACAGTTTGTCACCCATCCATGTGGTAAAACAGAGTAATTGGTCATTTGAAGCCTTTTCACACTGTGCCACTCAATCATACAAGTTTTCTCCTCTTTCTTTTCTAATCGCAGTGATAGAACACTATGTAAACCCTATCATGTGCATCTTGTATGAGACTGACTAGGCTGTTTCAAATATGCTGCTTGACAGATCATTATGTGGCAGACTATCAACTCATAATGCTAAGAAAAAAAAGTATGTATTAACCATGGAGGAAAATGCTTAATCTAATCAATATCTCCCATCCTATAAAACTTATTCTGTACTCATCATGGTTTGCTATTCTGGTCCAAAGTATGATTGAATGTCATCACAATATATATATATATATATATATATATATATATATATATATATATATATATATATATTATATATATATATATATATATAATATATATAATCTATATATATATATATATATATCCAAAGACAATAGTATGTTAGTTACTAATATTAATATAGAATTATCAGTGCAGCAAAACACGTTATTCATATATAAGAGATGTTGGCTGCCATCCTGAAGAGATGCTACACTAGGACTCAAACACTCCTCACCTTTCTCCATGTAATAAACATAAAAAAACTCACAATTCCTCACTCACTTCCTTCACAGGAGACTTTAGGGAATGGACAAGTCAAAGTATCCACAAACGATAGGGACTCACTGCCGACCTTGAGAGATGCCAAGCCAGACCAGGAACCTGTTTCTCCTTTGCCCCTCTAAGCATCATAGGTAATAGCACATCAAACACCACCACACCTCCCTCACTCACCTCCTCCTATAACCAGGGCATCGTACTTGGCGCCATTCTTAAGTGCCAGGGTGTGACAGCAGCGAATTCCATGATATAAGGCTCTCATGGTGGTGTCAGTGGAGACACGTGACCGATCAGCTGACTGGTGGGCGCTGTGTCGTCTGCTCAGGGCTGGCCACTTTTCCGTGTTGATAGTGACGTATAATCTCCGTCGACCTCGTTTTCTTTCAAGAGAGAAAGAGAGAACGATATGGAAGGCTACAAAAAAAAAAAAAAAAAAAAACGAAACTATTGTAAATAAGCGAATTTAAGAAACGAGTGCTACCTGATGCTACAGCATCTACCAGCGCCCTTCTTTCTTCGTCCGTCACATCATCTTCCTCCCTCTGCCCATGATCATAACGAGTCTGTACCTTATCTCCAGCCCCTGCGTAGTGGAGCGGAGGAGAAGGAGAAGGTGGAGGAGGAGTGAATAAAGGGAGAGGCAGGAAGGTGGAGGGGATGATGGAAGGTGCGACGAAAGAGTAAAAAAGAGAGGAGTTAGTTATACGGTTCAGTTATATACATGCATTTAGATCAAATTAATAATGTTGATAAGGAAACAGTATTCACATATACAGCTGATTCTGTTAGAACACACGAATATAAATAAAGCTGCAAGAAGATATCAGATCTACATGGAGCAGGTCCTGTATCAAACGTTAATATACCGTTATATTTCCATCTATCATCTCCAGATTATTGACTCAACTTTCACTTACACACACACACACACACACACACACGATGCATATACCAGAAAATATCACACAATATGAGGCTTCCACAATGTCAACTTGGCACACACAGTCCTGGCACACACACTGCCAACGCACAGGCACTATTACATGGCAGTCAGTTGGTACATATATCTCTCCAGGAACGCGGGGAAGCAAGGCAGCACTCTCACCCTCTCTCACTCTCCCCTCTCTCTACCTCACTGGCCCACCACTGTCTCTCTCTGCTGATTCGTCAAAATACAGTACATGCGTTTGTAACACTATGCTTCACTGCCACAATCTCAAAAAGCTTCATTTAAGTTAACAAGAGTTATTTCATTCATTTCTGGAGTTTGAGGGGAAGATTGAGCATATTTTGTCATTATAAACTGGAAAACTCCATGAAAACACCGCTAATCATATCTGTGGCCTTGGCAAATAGTCGTGGAGAGAGAGAGAGAGAGAGAGAGAGAGAGAGAGAGAGAGAGAGAGAGAGAGAGAGAGAGAGAGAGAGAGAGAGAGAGAGAGATATTGAAAGATAAAAAAAAATATATAACAATAAACAAGTCATCGTCAGATCAGGACAGGACAGGACAGGGAGTGACTGCTGACTCATAAGCAGGGCACAGGACGGTGAGGCGGCTCATGTTGTGTCCATGTCCCGACTTTTCCCTCCCCTCCACGCGCGCGCACGCGAACGCACACACACACACACACCCACACACACCTCATGGCTCAGTGGTAAGAATTTTGCATGTGTTGACCACCATGAACGGTCGAGTCACATGTTCATAACTGCTTATACTTTCTTCTCCTATTCTTCTTCTCATCTCTCTACTCCTCTCCTTCTCTTCCCGAGTCCTGTTGAGGAAAAAATCTTGCACAGAATGAGTTAGAACAAGAGATTATATATGACAAGAGTTCAATGCCGAGAGAAGAACACTATAGGAAGGACAGAGCGAGTATGTTCAGTGAGAGAGAGAGAGAGAGAGAGAGAGAGAGAGAGAGAGAGAGAGAGAGAGAACTGCGTACACGGAAAGTTGAATCATGTTAACAACAACAACTTTACTCTCAAACCTTAGGGAAATCAGATGTCAGACAGAAAAAATAACGTAATCATTGACAAATAAACAAGGCAACAAGTAGTTTATCTTGTGTCCTTGGCTGTCTCACCATGTCCCAGCAGACATCAACTGGCTAGTCACGGGGGAACAGCGGAGGCGGTGCAGGTGCTGGGGAGACAGGAGACGCAAATTAATAATGTTCATCCGTTAAATACATTCACAAAAACAGCTGATTCGGTTACAACACAAGAAATGAAGGGAAGAAGATGCTGCAACAAGATATCACATCTGTATTAAGCAGGTCCTGTAGCAAACATCAATATACCAAGAGATTTCTACGTATTATCTATCCCCTGCCTATTGATTAAGCACACAGACACGCACACACACGTGCGCGCACGCACGCACGCACGCACACACACGGTAAACACAGTAAATCGTAATATATATGGAAGATAAGATTCAGAAAGAGAAGGCTGCAAGAGGCGGCCATCATTGTGACGTCACGGCTGATGACGTCACAGCCTGGCCCGTGCTCTATGTTGACTGTCCATATTTACGTACATATTTTAGGGGAGACCATTTTAAAAATGACCCTTCGAAAAAACGCTTTTAGAACAAAAAAATGGACATATTCCGGCTGCATAAATACTCTAACTAATTCCCAAAGCACAAATAAACTACAAATAACAGTAATTGTAAAGAATTTCCACTAGAAAAGAAGTATTTTATAAAAATATGACCCTTTTTAAAACTCATTAAATACTCACTCCCTACCACTTCAAAGGAACCCAAAACCACTTCCAAGCACTTGAGTAGTTCTTTCTAATTATTCTTAACACTTCAGAGTGATCTAGAGGCAGAAATAAATCATTCACAGGCTGATAAATAAATAAATTAATGCAACTTTAACACTGCTAGCAAACACTTTTAACCTCCACTGATTTCACTGAGCTTTGCGCACAAAACATGGTTTGATTGGACTATCTTCGGCAATTAATAAGAACTTGATAGTGCCTCAAATAAAGAATGGTCTTGGGCATTCCAATAATTTTGGCGCAAAAAGCCGCCCTTATTTACGATCATAATAACGCCATCCACAGCTATCTCCACCCCCCACACGCATGGCAGACCTTCAAAACAGCCCACAGTACTCATAGAAAGCATTAAATTTTACTGTTGAGCCCAAATAAATAGTCCAGGCATAAATGAAAGTATCCTTAAATATGAGCAGGGTAGCGGGCGGCCGCGGGCGGCCTAGGGCGCCGGCGGCGTCGGGGGGCCCGGATTTGCTCCGGAACCCCCCCCTCATATCTCACTTAAACCTTCACTGAACTTAAAACTTCACCACGAAAGCTATGTCTGAATGGCTAATATGCAAGCTTAGTACAATGGCTGTATAATGTGGCAAGATGAGCTTATAATAATGAGTGATAAGAGTAAAAATGACCGATGAAATAAGAATCCAAGATAGCGCCGGGGTCTGTGGAGGGGTAGCCCCCCTCCTATGTAGGTAAATAAACACTGACACGGTAAAGCCTTGTGTCACAATGGCTGTAGTCACCTTAATAACGTATTCCAGCCTCTGTGATTCCATCTTGCGGCTTTAGTCCAGTATTAAGATGACACACTGAACACTGAAGCACCAGCAGCAGGGTCTCCTTATTATTATTCTGTCCTTAGATCGTTCAATCCCCTTGTCACTTCCTCCCAGGGTTTGAAAGGTAAAAAACGTCTTAATAATATGTCACTAGAATGGTCAAACATTTCAAGAACCCGAGTTTGTTCAACCAGAGGCTTTTCAATAGGATAATAAGACCTTTCCACCCGCTCACACTCTCACCCCACAACAAACTGAGCCAGACTGCCAGAAAGACCCTCGGCCCTCCCACCCTTCCTTGCTGACGTATGGCAGGAACACACACGTCACGGCCTGGAACGACCAGTAGTCCTATCTTGCTAATTTGCTATTCACACAGTATATGCGTTAAGAAATCAAGTAGGTGCTGCAACTAATACAGATGAACAATGGAACAATAAAGATAAAACACCAGAAACGTCAAAGGAAAACTAATTAACGAAATAACACATAAATAAGCGAACAAGGGCAACCAAGGCAACAAGTTAACTTGACACTTGAAACACAACCAGAAAATCAAGAAATACAACAAAATCAATCAGAAATACTGAACTAACTAAAACAAACTAAACCAAAAAAACAACTTATCAAACACTCGCAAAACACTAAAGCAATAAAAAAATGTAAAGAAAAACCGTAAGCAAGTAAACAAAAGAAGAAAACAAGGGGAAAAAAAAAACTAATGCTGGCAAACATGAAAACAATCTCCCTCTTTCTCTACTCCTGTGGAGATGTGACAACGCAGCTCACGGGAAAATCCCATATTCAGCCGGCGCCTAAATGTTCTTCACCGATGGCAACGACTACAGTTTTCCCTCATAGTAGTAGTAGTAGTATATTGTACGTTTTCTCTGTTCTATTGTTCGTATATTATCTGTTGTTCTCTATTTTCCTCCATTTTCTATTCTACTTTAATCTTTTGTCTCCTATTTTCCCAAGAATCCCTTTATAAGAGACAACCCCATGATAAAAAAAAGAAAGGAAATGAAAGGTAGAGGCATTGAAAAATTGGATAAACAATAAAATGTATTATCATGTAAATATATTACTTAGGCTATACACTTGGAAAAAAAGATCTTTGGAATTAACTCTAGTGGAAATCAAGAAAATTAGGTTGTATTTTCAAAGAATATAGGAATGAATCAAACTTATAACACTTTGAACAACTTGGTAATAAGAACTGATCTATCCCTCCATACCACAGACCAGCAATGCCACACACACACACACACACACTCTCTCTCTCTCTCTCTTGGTGTGTGTGTGTGTGTGTGTGTGTGTGTGTGTGTGTGTGTGTGTGTGTGTGTGTGTGTGTGTGTGTGTGTGTGTGTGTGTGGGCCTGCCTGTGTGTGGTTGCCAGGCTGATGTGTAGAAAGACAGCTTATTAACAATTTTTCAAAGTGTCATAGTGCTAATGATACATAACATACTGTTGCTAAGATCACTATCTTAGCAATGATACATAACAACATACTGGAAGCTTACAATTAATAGAAGGATCACAATAACTTCACCTGTAGCACTGAAAAGGAACAAAGGATTTCTGAATGACTTAACAATACAAAGATAATACGAAGTTAACAAGCAAAAGCACCTTTCGATTCTGAGACTGAGGAAGCTTAGATTAATTAATACCCTCACTGCTTGCTTAACACTACAACTTCATTCACCACTTTCTTTACTGTTTTCTTAACACTATAACTAACCACACTGTAAAGTTAGATAGACTGCTATTACTACTACTATCCCATAGGCTAAAGGTGTGAATGGCGAGAGTTTGTTCATGTTTATGGTCCTGTAAAGACAGATATACTGCTATTACTACTACTATTTGACAGGATTGGTGGCCTGCTATAGTGGTAGATTGTCATTCTAAGTTTCCTCACCCCAAGTTAAATATGCTTGGCAATGTGTAAAGTAAGTCTATCAATAAATTATCAGAGAATACATTAGGAATTGATATATAAAAAAGAAAAAGTCACAAGGAAGAAAATTGGCGTCACTGAGCAAAGAGAAATTAAAAAATGTGAATCTGATTAGTTATTCTTTATCTATTGATTTATAACCCCCCAGGTAATCATTAGCATTAGTGAGGAATGAATCAATTGTGCACTCTCTCTATCTCTCCCTCTCACACACAAACACACACACATATACTCTATCTTTACAACACACATACACTCTCTATCTTTGCAAGACACACACACACACACACACACACACACACACACACACACTATCTTTGCAACACACACACTAGGTAAATACATCTCAATACACATTATCTCTTACTCACTTATACACGCACACACATAACTAGGTAAATTTATACATACATACCTCTCTATCACTCACTATCAACCAACCAACACACATTCACACATAGAGGCTAGTGAAAATTGGCACATTTCCAATCTCCCACTTAAAACCAAAATACCACAAACACTTAACAACCAAAACAGAATAACAAATAAAAAAAAACCCTGCCAATTTACCTACAAACCCAACAAACAAACACACACACACACACACACACACACACACACGCTTATCAACAGCAAGGCCATTTGACTAAGTGACTAACAATAATGTCACACACACACACACACACATTCTCACCTCGGGATGGAAGAAGATCTTAGGTCCCAGGAAGCATCACTCATAGCCAATGTCAATATTAAAGGCTTCATTGATTGTTCTTCACAGGATTCTTGCCTTCGTATTTCCTTATCTACTCGGCCGGGTCACTGTCACTGTCACTATTGTATTTATTGAACTCCTTGGCAATGTCCGGGCAGATGGAGCCGAATCTCTCTCTCTGTAGGGTGAAGGTAACTGCCGTCACGCCAAGGACGCCGCCGCCAGGGACAGACAGCACTGCCTGCACTGCGACGTACAGCCCAGGCACGTTGAATGACTCAAACATGATCTCTGGTGGGGGGGGGGGGGGAAGAGGAAAAAAATGGTGAAAAAACCAAATATCAGTCAAAGGATGCAACTGACAGAATAGTTATGTTCAATGGACAAAGACTGGAAAGGGTTGCTAATCATAAGTACCTTGGAATGTATGTCAGCTTTCACTCAACTCAGAGTGCTGTGAACTATGTGAAAAATATTTGTAAGGCAAGATTGAAACCTTTGAGAGTATTGGCAAATAATGGAAGTGGGGTAGGTATACCTGTACTGTACTACGGACCATGTATATATTAGTACTATTAGATCAATAATTGATTATGCTGCCCCTGTCCTTGTGTCCCTTCCACAGAAAAGCCTGCAACCTTTAGAAGTGGTGCAAAACGACGCTATGAGAACTATATTAGGATGTGCAAGAACTACTAGAATAGAAATGATGAGAATGGAACTGTATCTTCCAAGTATTCAGTGCAGAATTAAAGAATTGATTATATCTGCTGCAATTAGAATGACTAGAAGAGGTGATGAGGCATTGATATCCTTGTTGAACACCTGCCGGACTGCCCGTACTTCTAACAGAGTAAATATTTACGGCAGGAAGTTGTATCAAATCTTGCTAGAGTACGAGGCACTTCATTATTGCACATATTTGGGAAAGGAGGGAGCATAGTATTCCACCCTGGCAGCAGGAGAAAATTAAGGTTGATATTCTGCACTTGAATGCTATAGGAAAGGTGATCTCTGTCCTTTATAGTTGAAGCAAGTTTTCTAATCTAAAATTAATATTCTACCCAGAAACAACGTGGTACATATGATGTATTGTGATGCTAAGGCAGGATGTGGGGCAGTAATTAGAGAATTTTTTGAAGAGGGTTTATGTACTGATGAACATCTATCTAAGAGACGTGGCGGCAATTTTTCATCCAGTACTTCAGATGCAGAACTTCAGGCTATATATGAGGGATTGTTAATTGCATGCTTGAAATGTCAAGATATTGATGTTTTTGTTGACAGTTAGAGTGCTTTGTTATTTGTTGGTTCTTTAAATGATGCATGCCTTAGTTCTCCAGTGTAAAGCTGTTCTCTTTCAGCTGAAAGCTAATGGCTATGCTGTGCAATTGATGTGGATAGCATCTCATGTTGCAATTTGTCTCAAAGAAACTGCTGACAAACTTGCAAAGGAGGCATTACAACATATTATATATTTCAGTTGATTCAGAGGCTACACTGAGCTTCCAAAGAGTTAAGGGTATCTCAGCGAGTAAGTAAGAGAAGACAATGGGACCACAAAAAAATATTGTAAAAATCTTAGATAGCAGAAGTGAAAGTATGAGACACACTATGTAACACTGTATTTAATAACACCAATGTATGCTATGTATGGTAGATCATCCACCAGAGTTGACAGTGTTACTATGCGGCTAAGGTTAGGATATAAGTACTGTTGGCAGTACATAACTGCTGAGGATGGCATACCATGCAAGCTTTTTAAGGAAGAAAATTCTCACACACATTGCAACACTATCTCTCTATGTTCTTGTCCAAAAATTGACAACTTTAGGGACCCTAACAATAGTGGTGGTGTCACCAGGCAAGCTTGCCATAGAATCAGTAACAATATAGTACCCAGCATCCTAAAGATGTACAAATTTTTTGCTCCCAGGATATGATCTATTGTGCAATATATAGAAGGAGACGTACGTGTGCTTACTAATTATTGTGCTTTATAGGAGGAAGTGAGCCACTCTGATAGAATGTATTTATGTATGTATTGTTGTGTCTCGTGTGTGTGTGTGTGTGTGTGTGTGTGTGTGTGTGTGTGTGTGTGTGTGTGTGAACATATCTAAGTATAGGTATGTATGTATATATATTTTCCTATGTATAAATGCATGTAGGCATGAATATTTCCTTTCTCGAGTAGAATTATCTCGAATCAAATTGTAAGGCTTTGTTTTGCAAGATCAGTTGGGTGGGCATCTCAGCATGGTCTCACTGCTCCCTTTGATGTATTTTTTTTTTACATGAATAAACTATTTGAATTTGAATTTGGTTGTATCAAGTCATATTAGAGATAGATACATAGCAATATTTTAGAAAAGGTTAACTTAGTGGAGAAATAATATTAGATTTAGATATACTTATTGAATTCATAGATAGGTTAGTTTGGGTTATGTTAGGATAAGTTAGATCAAGATGCATTGCAAGATTTTAGAGGTTAGCTTAGAGAGAAATTATAATAGATGAAGTTACATTCTGATTTACTTAATGAATTCATAGATAGGTTAAGATTCTTTATATACTTCACAAATTTATAGATAGATTAGGCTAGATTAAAATACATTACAACACGTTGGAGGTTAACACACACACACCTACACACATACACACCTCATGGCTCAGTGGTAAGAATTTTGCATGTGTTGACCACCATGAACGTCTGAGTAACATGTTGATTACTATTTATACTTTCTTCTCCTATTCTTCTTCTTCTCATCTCGCCACTCTTCTCCTCCTCTTCCCTGAGTCCTGTTTAGGAAAATATCTCGCACAGAATGAGTTGGAACAAGAGATTAAATGTGACAAGAGTTCAATGCGGAGAGAAGAACAGTAGTATAGAAAGGACAGAGCGAAGATGTTCAGTGTGAGAGAGAGAGAGAGAGAGAGAACTGCGTACACGGAAAGTTGAGTCCTGTTAATAATAACAACTTTACTCTCAAACCTTAGGGAAATCAGATTTCAGACAGTAAAAAGAACGTAATCATTGACAAATAAACAAGGCAGCAAGTAGTTTACCTTGTGTCCTTGGATGTCTCACCATGTCCCATGAGACATCAACTGGCTAGTCATGGGGGGTACAGCGGAGGCGGTGCAGGAGGTGCTGGGGAGAGAGGAGACGAAAATTAATTATGTTCATCCATTAAATACATTCACAAAAACAGCTGATTCGGTTACAACACAAGAAATGAAGGGAAGATGCTGCAACAAGACATCAGATCTGTATATGGCAGGTCCTGTAGCAAACATCAATATACCGAGAGATTTCTACGTATTATCTATCCCCTGCCAATTGAATAAGCACAAAGACACACACACACACGCGCACGCACGCACATACGCACGCACACACACGGTAAACACAGTAAATCGTAATATATATGGAAGATAAGATTCAGAAAGAGAAGGCTGCAAGAGGCGGCCATCATTGTGACGTCACGGCTGATGACGTCACAGCCTGGCCCGTGCTCTGTGTCGACTGTCCATATTTACGTACATATTTTAGGGGAGACCATTTTAAAAATGACCCTTCGAAAAAACGCTTTTAGAACAAAAAAATGGACATATTCCGGCTGCATAAATACTCTAACTAATTCCCAAAGCACAAATAAACTACAAATAACAGTAATTGTAAAGAATTTCCACTAGAAAAAAAGTATTTTATAAAAATATGACCCTTTTTAAAACTCATTAAATACTCACTCCCTACCACTTCAAAGGAACCCAAAACCACTTCCAAGCACTTGAGTAGTTCTTTCTAATTATTCTTAACACTTCAGAGTGATCTAGAGGCAGAAATAAATCATTCACAGGCTGATAAATAAATAAATTAATGCAACTTTAACACTGCTAGCAAACACTTTTAACCTCCACTGATTTCACTGAGCTTTGCGCACAAAACGTGGTTTGATTGGACTATCTTCGGCAATTAATAAGAACTTGATAGTGCCTCAAATAAAGAATGGTCTTGGGCATTCCAATAATTTTGGCGCAAAAAGCCGCCCTTATTTACGATCATAATAACGCCATCCACAGCTATCTCCACCCCCCACACGCATGGCAGACCTTCAAAACAGCCCACAGTACTCATAGAAAGCATTAAATTTTACTGTTGAGCCCAAATAAATAGTCCAGGCATAAATGAAAGTATCCTTAAATATGAGCAGGATAGCGGGCGGCCGCGGGCGGCCTAGGGCGCCGGCGGCGTCGGGGGGCCCGGATTTGCTCCGGAACCCCCCCCTCATATCTCACTTAAACCTTCACTGAACTTAAAACTTCACCACGAAAGCTATGTCTGAATGGCTAATATGCAAGCTTAGTACAATGGCTGTATAATGTGGCAAGATGAGCTTATAATAATGAGTGATAAGAGTAAAAATGACCGATGAAATAAGAATCCAAGATAGCGCCGGGGTCTGTGGAGGGGTAGCCCCCCTCCTATGTAGGTAAATAAACACTGACACGGTAAAGCCTTGTGTCACAATGGCTGTAGTCCCCTTAATAACGTATTCCAGCCTCTGTGATTCCATCTTGCGGCTTTAGTCCAGTATTAAGATGACACACTGAACACTGAAGCACCAGCAGCAGGGTCTCATTATTATTATTCTGTCCTTAGATCGTTCAATCCCCTTGTCACTTCCTCCCAGGGTTTGAAAGGTAAAAAACGTCTTAATAATATGTCCCTAGAATGGTCAAACATTTCAAGAACCCGAGTTTGTTCAACCAGAGGCTTTTCAATAGGATAATAAGACCTTTCCACCCGCTCACACTCTCACCCCACAACAAACTGAGCCAGACTGCCAGAAAGACCCTCGGCCCTCCCACCCTTCCTTGCTGACGTATGGCAGGAACACACACGTCACGGCCTGGAACGACCAGTAGTCCTATCTTGCTAATTTGCTATTCACACAGTATATGCGCTAAGAAATCAAGTAGGTGATGCAACTAATACAGATGAACAATGGAACAATAAAGATAAAACACCAGAAACGTCAAAGGAAAACTACTTAACGAAATAACACATAAATAAGCGAACAAGGGCAACCAAGGCAACAAGTTAACTTGACACTTGAAACACAACCAGAAAATCAAGAAATACAACAAAATCAATCAGAAATACTGAACTAACTAAAACAAACTAAACCAAAAAAACAACTTATCAAACACTCGCAAAACACTAAAGCAATAAAAAAATGTAAAGAAAAACCGTAAGCAAGTAAACAAAAGAAGAAAACAAGGGGAAAAAAAAAACTAATGCTGGCAAACATGAAAACAATCTCCCTCTTTCTCTACTCCTGTGGAGATGTGACAACGCAGCTCACGGGAAAATCCCATATTCAGCCGGCGCCTAAATGTTCTTCACCGATGGCAACGACTACAGTTTTCCCTCATAGTAGTAGTAGTAGTATATTGTACGTTTTCTCTGTTCTA
>CM035185.1:1370174-1381687 GCA_020233015.1 Callinectes sapidus
CCTTTCTTATTGTTTTATTTTTTTCTTATTATTTTATTCATAGCTTTGAGTGTTTGGTTTCTTGTGACATATTGTTCGAGTTTTAACTGTGTTTAAGCGCCTCGCAATGGAATGGTTGTACTACAGTGATATATTGATACTGTTACGAGCAGGACAGTAGAATGTCTAGGGTAATTTGTTAAAGAAAACTGAACCCTCGAACAACAATAGGTGATGAAAAAGGAAAAGTACTTTAGACACTAGTTTACTTAATATTACCCAGAACATACAAGTAATACAAACGAATTTTCCATCACCTGTGGCAAGAGATATAGGCTGATCCTGCCTTAATACCCGATCATTGCGGGTGACTAATAGTAAGTGACATCACACTAACTTATTCACGAAAAGTTTAACTTTTATTAAAGGTACACAATAAATATAAGGTAAGACAATAATAGATGATCCGTTAACACAATAAATATACAAGCCAACACAAGTAAAGTATATAAGAAATAATAAACAACCCGTTATCACAACATACAATACAACACAGTAAATAAGGTAAATAAGAATGAGTTTCATCGCCAAGTACAAAGTTAACAAAAGAAAAAGTCACTGATGATGAGTCACTGGGGTGGGTGCTGCTCGGTACTCACATTACAGGTGGAAGGTGGACACCACTGCTATATCCAAGCTTCCTCGGGAGGAGGTAGGAACACTTCAGCTATGTTAGGTTGACTGACTGTGAGAGCCAGGCGAGGTAAACAAGTCAACTCGTAAATGCCTGGGGCTGCTTCGCTTGGAATAAGTATCGAGATGGTGAAGCAGGCTTGGTGAGGTTTGGTTCACTCGTGGTTGGAGGTAGTTCTTGGTGCTTCTCTCGTTACGTGGAGGAAGAGGCGAAGGTTGTGATAATACATCTGTTATCTTCAATAAGGAACAATTAACATTAATAGTATTACTGGTATAACACAATACTTATGCAACTTTCAACGCAGGTTTTGTTTATAATTTCAATTCCTTCAGTGCTGGGACGCTTTTTTCATATTTTATGCGTATTATTTGTCGTTTTTATACAGGATCAGAAACTTATGTGGTGGTTAGAATGGTACAAACTCTAACTATTAGTCTATTGAACTTCCTCATGTCAAAAAAAGAAAAGAAAAGAAAATCGTCTCATCACACCCAAAACTCTGGTAAAAATGTGTCCCAGTACTGAAGGGATTAACTATATCTTGTATATATAAAAACACAACTGATAAAACAGTAAACAAATAAACACACAATGAGTAACGGAGAAATTTCACTGTACTTAGTCAACGAGGACAATAAAACTTTCAATATAACAACAGACTAGTACAAAAACACCACGTGGCATGAATGAAGTGTTGGTGTGTTCATACGATTGCCTCACTCATAAAGCAACAAGGGAACGTAACAACCACAAGGTCCTCGCAGCCCATAACAACAGCAACAACAACAACAACAACAACAACAACAACAACAATATAAGTACCTCCAGTACAGTTTCGGGAGAGGTACAGGTGTAGGTAAAGTGTAGGTAACTTTACTCTAAAACCCCATCTATGGCTCACCTTCTTTTATTTTACACAAGAGGAGGAAAAACTGACCAAGGACAACTGGAACTTTAAAAAAAGAACTCTACTTTCTTGCCAGTCCCCACGCAGATAATAAAAAAAATGGGGGGGGGGGCTCTATTTGAAATCACAAGTGTTGTTTTTAGATGCTATTGATATATTGACAAGATATCTTCATAATCAAATTGGGATACATTGAAAACTCAGCTGGTCACCTCTGCTGTATCTATTTAAAAGTAGTACAGATGAGTAGTATGCGTAAAATTCGGTGCGTTTGTGTTTGATGGTCAAGAGTACACACAGCATCGCGGTTTGGTCATGGGCTCTCTCCTCGGTGCGGTGATGGCTTCTCTCTGTATATGGAGATGTTAGAGAAGGACAGATATATTTGGATCATGGGGAGAGGTGATAATTGGTTTCGTTACGTGGACGATGTGTTAGTTATAATGCCAAGTAACGTAAATGTTAAAAACAAGCTCAGGATGCTGAATGCAGTGAAGGAGCACATACAATTCACCGTGGAGCAGGAACCGGGAAATAAGCTTCCTTTCCTTGACACTGTGGTACACCGAGTCGGCAGGATTGTAAAACTCTCCGTGTACAGAAAACCCACGAGCAAGGATGACTTCAATCACTACTTGTCGGGGCACAGTGACAGGACAAAGTCAGGAGAGTGGGCACTTAGAATATGGGGCAAAGAATTTTTAAACGACGAGTTAACATACGTAACACAGGCCTTTCAGAAGCTATCTTATCTTTTAGGACTTCTGAAAAAAAACTGAGAAGTAAGGCAATGGACATTTTCGAGGGCAATAAATAAAGAAAGAGAGTGGATGGGGAATATCTAGTCTTCCCTTACGCGAAAGAGGTAGAAGCCATCACGAGAGATTAGTCTATCACCACGCAAGCCCCTCATATTGCACAACAGCAGTGATAGTCCGCCTTACCCTTAGCCAACCCTAAGGGCTCCCCCCCTTCCTTACTCCCTCCCTCCGTCATTGAGGGGTTCCTTTTGTACACCGCTTATTGCTCAAAACCTAAATTCTTCCCTCAAAAATTGTGGGTTATCTTATATACCAGTTCGCCTTATATATAGTCCGGCATATAGGGCAATTAAAAATATTTATCACTGTTAAAAGTTCATTGAGAGAGAGAGAGAGAGAGAGAGAGAGAGAGAGAGAGAGAGAGAGAGAGAGAGAGAGAGAGAGAGAGAGAGAGAGAATTGTTTTCACATTTCTCCAGTGTTAGTTTTTTTCTCCTTTTGTTTTCTACGTTTGTTGACTTGCTTACGCTTTTTCTTGAATTTTTTTTTTTTTTTTTTTTTTTTATTGCTTTAGTGTTTTCCAAGTGTTTGATAACTTTGAAATTATGCCTTAATTGTTAGCCATAGTTTAGACGTGATGGAAAATAAATATTTTTGTACAGTCGTCAAAGTTTCATTGGCCCGTATCATGAAAACAGCAAGTAATAATATGTAACAGTAGGAGATACGAAGTGATTACATGGCAGAGGATTCGTGGAAACTTCAGTTCTTTGCCAGTTTTAGTGGTCACAGCACAATCATACTGCCACACTGCATACAAATATGCATCTGGCGAAGTGCTGTCATCCATCTTAAGTGAAAGCCGGTAAGTATTAATCACTTATGATTAGATACAGGCTGTATATGTTGCCCGCTCAGTTTGAAAAAAAAAAAAAAAAGTGTATAGTCTCCCATAAAAAAGACAAGAAAATGAGCTAGAGAAAAACGGCAACACAGATGGCAGCACTTTATTCCACATTGTTGTGTAGAATTTACGGTAACCCGCTTCTGGCCAGGTTTGGTTTGTTTAGTCCGATCTGTGAGCTGCGGGATAGTGTGAGGTGAGAGCTGGAGTATTTCCTTTGTATTTACCGGTATAATGCCTTGAAAGTGTGTTACATTTAACAATTTACTTCACATTCTCTCTGTCGTATGTGCGAAAAGCAATGGAAATGAGCAGAAAACGAATCACTCTAATTGAAAGAAAATAATGTTTTATTGAGGAACATTTACCAGCGTGAAGATGTAATTCATTTGTGCGGTAGTGTGTAGCTTCTCGGTATAGCAAGCTTCACTTTTATACGTGGTTGGAGGCAGAGGCATAAAGAAGGTGTGGAAGGGTAGAACAGTGTGTGTTGGTGGCGGTCCAGAGCCACGAGGCATGTGGGCTGGGGAGTGGGGGCCCGGGGGCAGCCTTCACTAGCAAACACAGGGATTACATGCATATAACTCAACATTTCACGGTCACAAGTGGTCATAGTGAACAACAACTAACCTTACCAAACCTTCAGGACAAGGTATCAGTGAATTTCTCCCAACAATAAATGAAAAACGCGAATGTAAACAAAGGATCACCTGAAGCCACCCACTCATGTTTTTCGGCCATTATCTGGTTACCTCGTATTTATTGCAAGCCAAACGTGTCATAAGACGGAACTAGTACACTGTGCTTTGATACCGTCCTGTCAAATATATCCACCATCGTCTTTTGTCGGTGTCCTGAAGGTTTTAAGTGAGAATAGCAGTATCTGGCAGCTGTTGGTGTCGCTACGGCCGCTGCCTTGGAACACGGGTTGGTAACGGTTATTCTTCCATTATTTATCTCACCATTTATTTCAGGTTTCAGATGCGTTTTACGTCTTCTTAATGATAGTTAGTAATTTGTTACCTTTCTTCTATACTTGTGTTGCATGGAATGATAATGGGTGTGTTATGTAATTATTCGTCTGACTTCCCATGTTATTTTTACATACCGACGATAACGTGACTTCCTTATTACAGGGTCTAAGATGTTACTACTTCACAAATTAGTGTATTATGTTTAATTGAGTTTGAACTCCTGTTTGAGTTAAATATATTGACATTATTATTATTATTATTATTATTATTATTATTATTATTATTATTATTATTATTATTTTAACTTAAAGGGGAATGGCAACTTAGCAGGCTTTTTATTTTCATTATTTTTTGTTGCCCTTGGCCAGCTTCATCCTCGAACATGGCCAAAGTTTTACTCCCACTCCTATGTACAGTTGGCTCTGTATTTGATGGGGCAGTGTTCATTGCCATTATTATTGTGATTACATTGACGTCTGTCCTAACTATTCGTGGAATCTGTCAGTGGTTTGAGTTGCCTCTTGGGTGAACTGATGAGTCACTCCTCATCCTTCTCTTCATCTGTTTTCCAAGCTCTTACCACCACCACCACCTGTTTGTGGCCTCCTCCTCCTCCTCCTCCTCCTCCTCTTCCTCCCCCTCCTCCTCCTCCTTGCTGGATGAAACTAACATTTTGTAGCTAATTTTTCCCCTATTTCATCCTATTAATTAACATATTAGTATTTTTATTATTGAGCATTGTTTGCACGTGTTTTGTTACGTCTGGCTCCATCTACCACACCCTCCGCCCTCCCTCTCACAACTGTACCTTCGTGTCTGTCGCGGCCATCACATATTCATTTATTCATAGCCTAATTCAGATGTAAATACAGGCCAGTGTTTGGTGTAAATTACTCCAGCAGAGCCTCAAGCGTTTACACAGTGCTCACCCTCCTCCCATTGAGAGGGCCGGGGCCGGGGGTGGCCTGAGTGACGGAGTAAGGGATGAGGGGAGCGTTGTGCAGTCAGGAAGGTGTGAGAATTTGAGAGAGTAAGTGGGTGTGGAAATTCAGGGGAGTTTAGTGGGGTAGTAGGAACCAGGATGGCAGGGGGAGGATGTGGCAGGATGGGGGAAGGGCAAGGATGGTTTGTTAGGGAGTAGAAGGGGAAAGGAAAAGCACAAGTGGTTTGGAATGGGAGATAGAGAGGGGAGGAATGTTTGGCTAGAAGTAGGAGGGGAGGGGAAGGGAAGGCACAGTAGTAGGGTGGGATGGGAAAGAGAAGGCACCACCACCGCGCGCTCTTCCCTCCACCCCCACAGTACATATTCATTTGCTAACCTGGTATCAAAACTTCAAACGGCTTGATGTGTTATTTAATCTTTTGTATTGGTGTTCTTGATGGGAAATTGCTCGGATGGACAGCTGTGTTATGAGTACTTGCTTTGATCTCCACAACAGGTAAACATACGCACTGCACAGTAGCGCCATTAATGCAAAACTGGCAGGCTAAATTAAAGCGCTCCTTGGATTACTATTATTAACTCGCTTTTTTGTGCTTGGAGTGCTTCGTTAGACAATATGAGTGACTCCGAAAGCCAGGTCGATGATGACCCTGGAATGCCAAGAGCCAGGAAAAGAACCCGTGACTTTGCAAACTGGACTCAAAATATTGCAAACGGAAGAGGAACACCGGCGAGGCGTACGTGAGCCGTGCCAAGGGTCGCCATGTTGCAGGTTGGGCTGTGGGGTCTGCTTGCCGTGATGGATGTTTTACAGAGATAACCATGCCCATTGTACCTGTCACACACACACACACACACACACACACACACACACACACACACACACACATAGCCAAGTACTTTCTAATGATACTTTGCTTATCAAAATGTTAATATAGGTGCTTTATTCCATTTTATGTTGATTTCTTTTACAATGTGTATTACAGAAATGGAGAAAACCGTAGTTAATGTGGCAATATTCAGAATGTGATGTGAAATATGACTAAATCCATTGTGGTCCACAGTAGGGGAAGATTAGTACTACAAACGTATAAAGTTAAGATTAAGCTTAAGATAAAATATAGTGGTTATGAGTTGAACAGTGTTATTATTGTGGCTATTGCAATATTTTTATATCTATTTTTACTTGCACGGATCGGGACCAGCAGTTTGTTGTGTTGTCGGACTCTGTGGCGGAGAGGGAGGGCTGCCGGGGGAGCAGGTTCCCGTGTAATAATAATAATAATAGTAATAATAATAATAATAATAATAATAATAATAATAATAGACGGTTTATTTGAATGCAGCTTACAATTGTTGGCTGAAAATCTACAGGTTAATATACAGATCCTTATGTACTAACATTCACACAGCTTAAGTCTACCCGATCGCATCTGACAACTCGATGGCTGTGTGTGTGTGTGTGTGTGTGTGTGTGTGTGTGTGTGTGTGTGTGTGTGTGTGTGTGTGTCTGTGTGTGTGTGTGTGTGTCTGTGTGTGTGTGTGTGTGTGTGTAGGTGGTCGGGTAATGTGCTGGGCGAGGGACTGGTGATTGGCGGCACTAATGGATCGACGCGATTTATTAGAAACAGGGGCCAGGGCTATCGGGGGAGGCTGTTGACGGGGTAGGCTACAGCGGAGCGGGATGGGAGAGGGAGAGGAGCTGTGGGTTGCTACACACACACACACACACACACTCACACACACACACACACACACACACACACACACACACACAGGGTACAGTGTGGCATTAGTCGGTACATTATCTTGTCAGTGAATATAGCATGAACCGCTGCCGACGGAAGACTGGCGGCAGTGAATGGGTTAGGTTATAGGAAGGTGGCCATAGTGGTGGGGTGGTATACACTAGCGTTGCCCTCGTGCGCAGTGTGACATGGAGAGGGTAAATGCAGCCCTCCTTTCTTCCCTAACAAAAGTGATCCGCACCCCCCAAATAAAAAATAAAAAAAGTAAAAAAGTCATGCAGACGATTGAGTTGTTGTTTATCCTTACTTTTACATTCATGGGCGGCGCCGCACCACACCACAGCGACACACAACTAACCTGTCATGACGCCATCACAGAGGAACAGTGCCCGTACACATACAGGCCCTGGTCTGCGGCTGCCACTGTACAGGCGCGTGTAATCTCGTGGCCGGTGTGTGTAGAACTTATGTCGGTGTGATCAGGGGATTCAATACTCGGCGCAGCGACTGTTCCTCCTTTGGTTAACATCGCGTATAGTGTTAAATGTCTCCCTATTGAGTGTCATCTGTGCTTGTATGCAGGAAGTAAATATATACACATCTGTTCTTGTTAGGCGCGTGTAAGCTGTAGCAATATTGGCTGTGTATGTGTGTGTGTGTGTGTGTAGAGAATTGTACACACAACAGTTGCTGCCCTCGCTGTTCATCTTGTATTTATTGCTTTTCCTGTTGTTCTTCCCCTTCCCTCTGCATCCCACCCCTCCATCCACCTGAGAGAGAGAGAGAGAGAGAGAGAGAGAGAGAGAGAGAGAGAGAGAGGACGCCAGGGTAGTGAAAGGATTTACATCTTCCTGTGAGGCCAAAAGATTTCCATCTCTCTCTCTCTCTCTCTCTCTCTCTCTCTCTCTCTCTCTCTCTCTCTCTCTCTCTCTCTCTCTCTCTCTCTCTCTCTCTCTCTCTCTCTCTCTCTCTCTCTCCTTTTCGTTTTTGTTCATTATTATTATTATTATTATTATTATTATTATTATTATTATTATTATTATTAGTGGTGGTGGTGGTTATAATAGTAGTAATAATAGCAGTAGCAATGGTATTATTATTATTATTATTATTATTATTATTATTATTATTATTATTATTATTATTATTATTATTGTTATTGTTATTATTATTATTATATATTATCATTATAATAAGCAACAGCAGCAGCAGCAGCAGCAGCAGCATTAGTAATAACAATAGTAGCAGGAATAATGTATGTAGCAGGGAAGGCGTAGCAACAGCAGTAATCAGTGAGGGGCCTGGTGTGGTGTGGGGCGGGGGGGGGGGGAGAAAGGGAGGGGGAGGAGGAGGGGAGTCTCTGTTAGCGAGGAGGCAGGACTAAGTTTAATTAAAGTTTACCGTAATGGCGGCACGAGATCCATTAAGACAAAACATTAGAACTGTGTAATTAACCTGCCAGCACTTTCCCTCCTTACTTCCCCTTCTATATAGACCTTCAAATACACACACCCACCCACCCACCCACCCACCCACCCACACACACACACACACACAGCGACGCTTAATAAATTACTACTACTACTACTACTACTACTACTACTACTACTACTACTACTACTACTTCACTCTGTCACACAATATATTGCACATTTCTTTCTTCTTCTACAATTTATGCATTTTGGTGAAAACAATTGGAAATCCCGAAAAAAACTTAAAATTGGAGGAAATATTGACGAGTTGACATGGAGAGAGAGAGAGAGAGAGAGAGAGAGAGAGAGAGAGAGAGAGAGAGAGAGAGAGAGAGAGAGAATGAATATGAGTGAAGGTTTGAAAAGCGTGGGAAAGGGAAGGGAGGGAAAGGGGGGGGGGAGGAAGGAGAGGAGGACAGGCATATAATACACTTCAGAGTCGTCTTAACTTAGCCAATGACAACTACCATGAAAAAGGATGACAGATGGCACTTTCGTTAGAATTAGTGGTTTGAAAGCTGCTTCATTTAGTAGGTAGGCGACACAACATTCATACATACATACATACATACATACATAAATGATCTTTTCTTTACTATGCGTCCTGAATGGTTAAAATGTTCTTAATAGTGTCGCCCAGAAAAAAAATGAGAATCCAGAAAAAAGCAGATGAATAATTAAAAGAACAGTTATTAAAGGAGAACAAACCAAATGAATAATTGAAGTATTTGACTTATGCACATTTCTTTAATTTACCTACAGCTTTTTTCTTTATCTGTTTTTCTTTGAGGCAATTAGTGTTCCTCCCCTTGCATTGTTTTGTGTGTCTGGGCAGGCGGGGTGTGTGTCCACGGTGCGTGTTCAAAACCCCGGCCCTTGTGTGTCTCTCGCTTATTGACGTGGTGGTGGTGTTAGGCTGACCATGCTGCAGGAAGTGTGCCACCTACTGCGAAGGTTATATGTAGGCTCTCTCTCTCTCTCTCTCTCTCTCTCTCTCTGTGTCTTGGTTTTCCCTGCCCTGGGATCATTAACCAATCTTAGTGGTGCGGTCACGGTCATCTCCATTCATGGCGTGTTGTGGAGCGGCTGTAAATCCCCGCCGCCCTTCTCTACCCACACTGCAAGCCGGTGTGTGTCTGACTGTGTGTGTGTGTGTGTGTGTGTGACTGTGTGTGTGTGTGTGTGTGTGTGTGTGTGTGTGTGTGTGTGTGTGTGTGTGTGTTGTGCAGGGCCTGCTGAGCGCTGAGCCCTGACTGTCGTGTCTCTTCAATGCTCCGTGACCTCTCCTATGAGTTCCTGGTTGTCTAATGAACTGTTACACCATTACACCATAAGTACGTCGATAACCACTATCTCTCCTACAATTCTTTTGCTGCTGCTCTTGTCTGCAAACGCATGAAATAGTAATTTTACATCACCAAAGGTGCTGGACTTGACATTGTAAGATTTTCACAAACTGTATATATATATATATATATATATATATATATATATATATATATATATATATATATATATATATATATATATATATATATATATATATATATATATATGTATGTATGCAGTGCTCACCGTTGCATCATTCGGCAGCAGGGCACCGATTAATGCAATGAAGCAATTGAGTTCAACCACCTTCCACCTTCCACCCTAACACTGGCCGGCACAGCATACGTGTGGCTTGTGAGACTGAGAGGAGACAAGAGGAGGGAGCAAGGAAGCGTGGGTGTGGAAGTCCTGGCCCGGGCCCCTGGGGAGGATAACACACCAATAGGGGTTGGAAATTCACGAGTCAGACTCCAGAGGCTGGCGGAATAAGTGGCGTGGAAGGAAATGATCAAGCTTATAAGAATATCAATATTTAAAAATTGCAATAGATTTGAATTGATTGTCATTTTTGTGTCCCTAATGTAGTTCACTTCAAGAGCGGCGCCCTTCATGAGTCTGCTGGTGATGTTCACGCGCACCACGCCATCACCCATCCCACCCCAGGCCGGCCACTCTGCCTGCCACTCAACTGACACACGCTAAGAAATGAGAAGTATAGGAAAAAGAGAGAAAAATACACCTTTTTAAAGATTATTAAAAGTAAAATTTCATATGCGAAAACCACTTAAAGGATCGCACTTGGCTCACGAGTCGCTAATTGAATATCCTTGCTGGACAGGCCATTTTATGCGAAAAGAATAATTAGAAAAAAAGCGTCTGCCTAAATCTGTGATGGCTGCTGTTCCCTCCTCCCTCCCTCCCCCCACCACCACCACCACCACCACCACCACCTCGGTTCTCATTGCTCGCACGAATATGCCCTGAAGTAAGAGGCATTAATAGGATAGGAGTCTGCATCTATGTGATTGAATTCTCTTTTATGTGTTGCAACGGTGACCTCCTGCAGCTGTGCACAGACGCAGTCCATGGTACAGTAATGGGTGCAGTTCAGGGCAGGGGTCAGGTGAACCATGCGGCCAGTGAGGGGCAGGTGGGCGGAGTGAGACTATTGGGCGGGACTGTTTGGGCTCGGTTGTTTTGGCGCCATGAGAAATTTTGCGGTAAATATTTTCATATTCCGGTGTCAATCGAAGTAAGAAGCAAGAAAAAGTCAACTGGTAAATCAAGAGTAAAACTTTTAGAAATGTCAAAACTCTTCATTAAAAATAAGGTTGAAACTGGAAATTGAAAATATTACGTTAGAAAATTGTAAAATGAACTTTGTCAGGAAAATTATTTTAAAACCACTGAAAGTTTGAGTTAATTTGTTTATTGTGAACAACCGAACCGAACGCTCCCCCCCCCCCCCAACAACTGTCTTTGCAAGGAGGACATAGGAATTATGGTTGCCTGTTTATGCAATTTTTTTTCTGACTTTTTTTTCTGACGGGCGCTACAAATTATGAATTATCCAGATAGATTAATTAGTTCTCGTCATCAACATCATCGTCATCATCATCATCATCATCACCATCTGTATGATTGCCACACACATTCATCATAATTACTACTTTTTTCCATGGTACATAGTCACTTACTGTTGTTGTTGTTGTTGCTGCTGCTGCTGCTGTTGTTGTTGTTGCTGTTGTTGTTGTTGTGTACTATAGTTGCTTTTATAAGTATCATATACATGTTTGACTC
>CM035185.1:1386735-1396735 GCA_020233015.1 Callinectes sapidus
ACTACTACTACGACGACGACTACTACGACGACTACTACTACTACTACTACTACTACTACTACTACTACTACTACTACTACTACTACTACTACTACTATCATTGCACCAACAATTGCTACGCTAACTATACTATCATAAGAACCACTTCACCTTGTATACAGACTCTTATATACAGACAGTTAGATGGCTGAAGTGACGCAGACTGACATCGCAGTACACACTCATGGAAAATTGAGAACTAAAAGGATAAACACTTCTCTGCTTCACCTCCACTATTTCACAACACTTGATTTCAATATACATGAAGTTTTTAAAGGTGTTTTTATGTTTCTAGAGGCTGAGCGGCAATATTTCTATGTTATTAACAGGATAAACACTCTTGAAAACTACGGTAATCATCTCTATGGGCTTTGTATAATAGTGGTGAGAGAGCAAAGCGTTTCTGAATACGGTCTCAGGTCATCACTATCTTACGTGTAGAGTCTCTTTGTGAAAATAAGAAAAGAAATGACCTTAACAAAGACTCGTGAAAGGCTTCTCGTATGGCTCAAGGCTCCCATAAGACTCCTGAGCAGCGTTGTACAAGTAAGATGGCTGGTAATGCCTCGTAATACCTCACAGTGTACATATTTCATGGGCTTTGTTACTTACGGGGATATGTACACTGGCCCCACGCGACACCTTATGTAACAACCTGAACACACACACACACACACACACACACACACACACACACACACACACACACACACACACACACAGTTATGATATTTTTAGGTATATATATTTTTGTGTGTGTGTCTTCTTATTGGTTCATCTCTCTCTCTCTCTCTCTCTCTCTCTCTCTCTCTCTCTCTCTCTCTCTCTCTCTCGCTCGCTCTCTCTCTCTCTCTCTCTCTCTCTCTCTCTCTCTCTCTCTCTCTCTCTCTCTCTCTCTCTCTCTCTCTCTCTCTCTCTCTCTCTCCAATATTTCATTTTTTATAGGGATAATAACTATGGTCCTTTATCTTTCTATGTCTCCTCCTCCTCCTCCTCCTCCTCCTCCTCCTCCTCCTCCTCCTCCTCCTCCTCCTCCTCCTCCTCCTCCTCCTCCTTGATTGATGGTGGAAAAAATAATCTTGGTGTCTTCAGATAAATTTCATATCTTCTCTGTTCTTTTTTTTCCTTCCTCCTCTTCCTCTTCTTCCTCTTTGTTGTCTGGCAAGAGTTACGTTCCTGGAAGATTTTCGGTTCCTCTTCTTTCCCTTTTTTTTTTCCTTTCGTTCTTTCCTTTCTCCACAAACTTTTTTTTTTTCGTTTCTCATCTTTTTTGTTTGGTTTTTAGTGTCATTTTTCTAAAGTGCAATTTTTCTATCATTTTCTTTGTTTTTCTTTTCGTTTTTGTGTTTTTTCTCTTTTCTTTTCTATTTTTTCGTCTTTTTATGTTACATATATTCCATGCATCTTTTTTTTTTGTATTTCCGTTTCTCATCTTTTTTTTATTTTTATTTTTGGTATAATTTTTCTCGTCAACTGCAATTTTTCTATTTTCTTAGTTTTTCTTTTTTTTGTGTGTGTGTTTTTCTCTTCTATTTTTTGTGTCATTTTTTTTCTACCTCTGATATATCGCATCCATCTATTCTTCATTCCTTATTCCGTTCCTTCGTTCCTTCTTTCCTTCTCTTCCTCCTTCCTTCCTTCTCTTCCTCCTTCTCTTCCTTCTTCCTCCTTCCCCCTTTCTTCCTTCTCTTCCTCCTTCCTTCTCTTCCTCCTTCCTTCCTTCCTTCTCTTCCTCCTTCCTTCCTTCCTTCTCTTTCTCCTTCCTTCCTTCTCTTCCTCCTTGCTACCTTCTCTTCCTCCTTCCTTCCTTCCTTCTCTTCCTCCTTCCTTCTCTTCCTCCTTCCTTCTCTTCCTTCCTTCCTTCCTTCCTTCCTTCTCTTCTTTCCTTCTCTTCCTCCTTCCTTCCACCACCATTCTGCCTCAACAGTACCTCATATTTTCCTCCTTCCACTCTTATTGCCTCCTCCCTCTCCTCCCTCTTTCCTCCTCCTCCTCCTCCTCCTCCACTTTCTTTCTCTTTACCTCCATATCTCCTTTTTCCTTCCTTACCTTCATTCTCCTCTTCTCCCTTCCCTCCCTCCTGATCTACTCTCATTTTCCTACTCCCCTTCCCCCTCTCTCCCTCTCCCCCTCTCCTCCTCTTCCTCTCCCTTTCTCTCCCTCCTTTCGCCCATTTCCATTCCATTGCCCCATTATCTGCCCAATTCCGCTGGGATACTGCTGACGCTGGTGTGGGTAATGGTGGTGGTGGTGGTGGTGGTGGTGGTGGTGGTGGTAGATGTTATTGTGGTGGTGGTAGTGGTAGTGGTGGTGGTGGTGGTGATGGTGGTGATGCTAATGGTGTTATGAGTGTAGAATAAGTGGTGGTGATGGTTCATTAAGGTGGTGTTGTAATAGAGTACTAGTGTCTTGGTAGTGGTGGTGATGGTGGTGTGTTATAGTGGTGATGGAGAGAAGCAATGGTGGTGATGGTGGTGGTATGGTGGTACTATGGTACTATGGTGGTTGGATAACAGAGTGGTATTGGTAGTAATGGAGCAGAGGGGCTATGGTGGTATTATGGTGGTGAAATAACGCCAGTATTGTTAGTAACGGTGGTGGCAAGATTATAATGGTAGAGAGTGGCAGTGGTGGTGGTGGTGGTAGCGGTGGTGGTGGTGGTGGTGTTGTTGGTAGTGTAATGGTGTTATGGCGGTGATGGAGGAGTGTGGGAGGGAGGCGAGGCAGGGTGGGCTCGCCCGTGTCCCTCTCCAGTAATCCTCACGTAATTGGGTCCTGAGATGAGGGACGTCTGGTAAGGATTCCCTGTGTGTGTGTGTGTGTGTGTGTGTGTGTGTGTGTGTGTGTGTGTGTGTGTGTGTGTGTGTATGCGGAGACACGTGTGCCCTTGTGTGTCAAAGAGACTACCATAACACACACACACACACACAAGGGATTTCCAGAGACCGTAATCCCCTTCCTCCTCCTCCTCCTCCTCCTCCTCCTCCTCCTCCTCCTCCTCTCCCTCTCCCTCTCCCTCTCCTCTCCTCTCCTCTCCTCTCCGCTACTGACAAGATCCTTAGAACCAGGTGGGCTGATTGATCTCTATGCTAATCACCAGGTAAATCCTAAGTCGTAATTAATATTAGGTCACATTTTGTAATCCGGGGATCTTTTCATAACTTTTCGTCTGAGGGGGGGGGGGGTTAAATCAGTGGCTAAGGAGTGTGTGTGTGTGTGTGCGTCTTTTATTTTATTTATTTATTTTTCGTCCTCTCTTGATGCTTTTGAACTAAGGAAGAATATACGTGCTTTTATCTTGATTTTTGCTGTGGCCTATGCAAGAAATAACTTTTCACGAACAATACCTTTGCGTGTCAGAAGAAAAAAGGTTAAAAAGGGGAAGGAAAGATTAAGACTCGTCACGCCTTGTTAACTTTCAGACAAAAGCAAAAGAGAGAAACCAAAAGAGTTGTGTTGATACTCCTTTCTTGAAATAGTTCACAGTTATAGAGTTAAAGAGTAAAAGGGACGCCATGGTACAGTGGGAAAGCGTGCTTTCTGGGGGTCTTGGGATTCCTGGGTGCATGGGTTCGAATCCTGGCTACGATCTGAGGGGAAATTGGGCATCCACTTGGGTTAACGGTTTCCAAATGGGTGGGCTTTCAGATAGGTTTCCATTAGGTGGTCTCCTTTAGCCCATAAATTCCCATAAGGAAGCCCATATTGTATAAATAAAAAAAAGGGGGATGAAAGAGTGAATATAGTGCTTAACTCTTGCATTGGGAAGGTGGCCGTAATGAGGATTGGAGTAAGTAAAGAGTTTCACGCAGCGAGGCCGTGGATGAAGCAGTTAGCAAGTTGGGAAGAGCAGTAACTGTGGAGATAACGTTAGACGATAGTAAACTGTGACCCTGCTGTGGTGAGTGACTTGACGAAGGTAGTCTGTAAGAGGCAAGAAATTCATGAGAGGAAAGTAACGTTTGTCTTCATTTTATTTACGAAGGATGGGTCAGTTGAGTCTTCCAGGTGATTCATATTTGGTCATTATACTGTATCTTGTTTTTCTATTTTTTTCTTCATGCGTTTTTTACTTTGTTATTCTTTCTCGGTTTTTTTAATTTTTTTTTTATTTTTTTTTTATTTCTTATTTTTGACCACCTGTCCCTTCTCTTCCTTACCTCCCCTCACCTCTCTCTTACTCTGACTCTCTCATTCTTCCATTTCTTGCCTATATTTTTCTTTCGTGGTGCATTTTTCCTGCTTCTTTTGCGTCCTGTTCACCTGCTACACCTCTTCCTCCTCCCATTCTCTTTCCTTTTCCATCTGTCTCTCTCTCCTTAGCCTCTTACCTCCGTATTTCTTCCCTTCACCACCTTCCTTCTTACTCTACCTCTCATATTCTTCCATTTCTTGCCTATATTTTTCCTGCCTTTTTTGCGTTCTGTCCACCTGCTGCTACTCCTCCTTCTAGCGTTCTCTTACCTTCCACTGTTCTCTTTCCTTTTCCATTTGTCTCTCTCTCTTAGCCTCTTACCTCCTCGTTTCTTTCCCTTCACCACCTCCTCCATGGTTCTTTTCATCCTCAGCCACCTCCTCTACTACCTTTGACACCCTCTCCTTGTCTGCCACTTGGAATACTTTTCTTCCCTCGCACCCTATTCTTCTTCGCGTTGAGCCGGTTCACCACCAGCACAACCCTCGGCGTAGCTTACCTTTTAATGCTTCGTGTCATTAAGTATGTAACCCCTTTCTATGGCAATCTACTCGTGCGCTTTTGTATTCTTTACCGTGGCGTGCGTGTGTGAGTGGGTGCAGAAATATTTATAGGCTGAGACGGAGAAAGAGGAAGAAGAGGAGGAGGAGGAAAGCTGTAATAATATTTAGAAGAGGTTTTTGTGTATCTAGTGTGGGATACGTGTTTACTGCATGCTCTGAGATAAAAAGTTAATGTTATCAGCGTCACATCACATCCAGGCAGTGTTAATTAAGGGTATCTTTATAAATTGAGATAAAAAAATGGGTAGATACAGTTTGAGAGAGAGAGAGAGAGAGAGAGAGAGAGAGAGAGAGAGAGAGAGAGAGAGAGAGAGAGCAGAAAATTTCCATATCATCGCAACACGCGCGGCAATAATGGACAGTGATCTGGAAAACCGCTTATAAGGTGTCAAGGAAACTTTTATGGGCGGAGCGCTCGCTGGAGGGAGAGAAGAAGAAGAGTGCTCAATAATAAGTGATGGGTGGGTGGGCTGGTGGGCGGAGGGGGGGTTGGGGTTAGGGGATGGTGGGTGAAGAGACGCGAGAAGAGAAGTTTTGTGATCAAGGAGAAGAAGACTGAAGAATGGCCGCGGGGAAACTTTTACCTGTCCAGAATGAGTTAAGGTGAGACGAACCCAACCCCGGGACTTGAAGTTTGTGGTGGTGGTGGTGGTGGTGGTGATGGTGCTTTCTTCCTTTTCACTTTTTTTTTTTTGCGTGTCAGGTGTGGCAGTGTGAAGAAACAGTAACTCTTGCAGAAAACTCTAACCGCTTTGTGCTCTACAGTCACATACTTTAACCCCCTTCAGTACTGGGACACATTTCTACCACGAGTTTTGGGGTGTGATAGACGATTTTGTTGATATCAGGAAGGGTCTATGGAGATCAGATGATTAATGGCTAGAATCTGTACTATTTTCAACCTCACATGAGTTTCTGAAGTATAAAATCGAGTTTTTGGGGTATGATTAGACGATTTTATTGACATTAGGAAGGGCCTATGGAGATCAGAAGATTAATGGCTACAGTCTGTACTATTTTCAACTTCACATGAGTTCCTGATGTCGTATAAAATGGACAAATTATACACATAATAAATAAAAAAAACGAGACTCAATACTGAAGGGGGTTAACATCTTCAACTCTCGTCCTTAATTAGCATCCCGAGAACTGCTATCAAAGGGCGTAAAGATTTGTTTTTCATGAGTTTTTCTTTCAATTAACTATAGAGAACGTATGTTGAATTATCGCTATTGTCACCAGAACACCACTGCTGTCATAAGTCGCATGTTGAATGTTGAAATGAGTCGCCCACTCGTGTGACACAACAGGCGAGCAATGTGCGGACGAGGAGGTGGAGGAGGTGGAGGAGGAGGAGGAGGAAGCGTCAATAATAAAGCAGAGGGGACTTGGCGGTGAGTGAGTAATCGTACAGGCTTTGGGTTGACAGGCGGCGACAGCACCAGCCGGCCGTCGCTGTTAAGACCTGCCGGGAATGAGTGAGTTGCAATATGTGAGAGACTGCCAAGAAATAAAAGCAAATTCTGTATATCATTTTGTTTTTTAATTGAAGCGTTGGCGAATTTATTCCCTTTCAAACAATTTTTTTGTATTCGAAAGAGGAGTTTCGGGAAAATGAGGTTGATGAATTAATTAGTGGATAAAAATCTCTTTGTATGTGACGTGATTAAAACCAGTACAGTGCACCTAAATACGGAAAGATGCACACACACACACACACACACACCCACACCCACACCCACACACCCACCCACCCACCCATCACCACCACCACCACCAACAACAACAACAACAACAATGTTTATGGAAAATGTCAAGAAATATATATAACATCACACACGCCCTGTACCTCCTCTGCAATAAATAATTCCCGTGTGAGGCTGAGCTTCTCCGGGAGGTGGCCAGGCAGTACCACACCAGTTACAACCGGAGTGCCTTCACTGACGTCACGGGGCGTGGTGGAGAGCCTTGGCGGTTGATGTGGACGTAAAGAGGATGTCCACTCACCAAACAAAAATGACCGTCCTTCCCCCACCACCCACAGGTCACTGCAACGTGTGTACTGCAACATATATATGAAAATAGTAGTAGTGGAGAGCCTAGGCGATTGATGTGGACGTAAAGAGGATGTCTACCCACAAAAGAAAGAATATTGCCCATCCCCCACCGCCCACGGGTCACTGCAACAATAGCCACCCTCTCCGTGACGTGTGTACTGCAACATGTATATTATGAAAACAGTAGTGGTGGTGGAGAGCAAAGCGGTCTGAGCCACACAACGCACGCATTGCCTCCCCGCGCGATGAAAGTGGTAATTGTCGGCGGGCTGTGCAACACGCCGGAACAAGTCATCAAAAGGACATGCGTGAAGCCACAACGCTGTTTAATGTAAATAAATGCCGAACTCTTCAAGCAGGAATTTGCAACTAGAATGCTTGCTTAATTAGTTTGAAATTAAAATGCAGCTTTGCCAGACATCACGGAGAAATTACAATACGTAGCCTACTCGTGGCTGTGTCAGTGTGGTCAGACCTCGGCTGCTGTGGTGGACCTTCTAGCGCTTTATCTCATCTAGTTTTGTGTGACACTCGTGGAAGCCGAAGAGGTTGTCAAGAATCTTTAATAGTTCACGTGAGAGTTTAACAAGGATTCTGTATCATCTGTGGAATATAAAAAGTCCTTCCGAGAACTCAACAAATCGCCTTTATGACCTTCAAAAACAACTTTCTGAAGAGTCTGAAGTGACATAAGTTTCGTTTCCACACCAGTCACTGCGGGAGGCGGGTGGTGGGTGGGTGGGTTCTTCAGTGAGCAGACACGAAGCTGATTCTTTTATTAAGCCACAGATCTAACGAGACGCTTCCTTGTCAATAACTTCCGATGCTCGTTAATGACTGAGAGGGTTGAAAGTGTTGACGTACTGAAGTGAAAGTAACAATAATTAAGACTGTGATCTTAAGCTACGCTACGGGCCTGAACATGTTGTCCAAACGTTACAAGTTCAGTGCCTGCAAGCGGGAGTTACTATTGGCGGTCTCTTCACCTGAACCCCATCCCTGCTGCCTCACAACATAAACTCAGCCGTCTGCCACTAAACCACACCACTCTTCCATTCACATCTCAACTTATTAACATGTTGTGGTTTAAGGAATCGCGGAGTTGTTAAAATGTTGTGGTTGTAGTTTTATTTCGGTTCAGGAAAATCGACTTTCTAAAGTAAACAACATGTGTCTGATTCACACACAAACATTGCCACTCATAGGACCGTATTCTTAAACATTTTGCGATCTCACTAACACGATTTTCCAAAGCCTCTAGTTGAAGATAGTCAAGTTTTTAATGTTAATTTTATGATTCTGGTGATGGATTGGCAAGATTTCTAGTTGGTTCAAAGGAGGTAACTGTCTTGAAAACCGGGGGAGTCGTCTCTGTGGGTTTGAAAATTTGTCGTGGTGAGAGAGCAAAGCGTTTCTGAATACGGGCGACAGACTCCACCACAGGGACGGAGTGGCGGCCAACGCGTCTATTGCTTTCCTTGAGGCAGCGACGTTAGCCGGAAATAGGATAAACTTGCAGGTTGGTCTCACGCGGCGCTGCACAAATAGTAACTCGTTCAGGGAAACAAATTGCACCACGGCCAGCCAGCCTCTCGAAATAACGCAGCCATGAGTGGACGTTTAGGTGAAGATTCAGCGCTCTCACACACACACACACTCTCTCTCTCTCTCTCTCTCTCTCTCTTTCTCTCTCTCTCTCTCTCTCTCTCTCTCTCTCTCTCTCTCTCTCTCTCTCTCATGCAAAAGGAGAAATGAATGAATGCAACTTTTGGCCATTTCGTTGCGGAGAGAAAAGTTGCCACGACGCGTTGGAAATAAATGCCCCTTTTACATCCACGCTCTTTTTCCTTCCCCCCCCCCCCCCCCCGTTCTTCTTCCCTCCTCTCCCCCCTTCCTCTTCCTCCTCCTCACCCTCCTCTCTCCCTTCTCTCCTCTTCTCTCCCTACATGTCCTGTCCTTCTTGCCCTTTTACTTCCACGCTCTTTTTCCTTCTCTCCCGTTCTTCTTCCCTCTCCTTCTCTTCCTCCTCTCTCCTCTTTCTCTCCCTCCTCCTCTTCCTCCACTCCCCCTTCGTCCCTACAAGTCTTGTCCTTCCCCGCCTCTCACAAAATTATTCCTTCTTGACTGCTTCTCTTTCTCTCCCGTTCTTCCATCTCCCCCCCCCCTCTCTCCCTCCTCTCCCCTCTCCCCTTCTCTCTCCCTACAAAGTCCTGTCCTTCCCCTCCTCTCACAAAATTCATCGCCGCAGGATTTATCTGTGGCGGGGTTATCGAAATTCCGTAAGTCTGCCGAGCGTCCGTTGTCAAGGCGTGCACGTGTGGAAAGGGAGATGAAGGGCGCGGGGTGGGTGGGGGGAAGGGGGGGAGGTGGAGGAGGGGGGAGGGGGGAAGTGGGGGTAGGGGGGGAAGGGGAGAGGGTTTGGAAAGGAACGAAAAGGAAATGATGGTTTTGCCGCCATTGTGGGCAGGTGATATTGGCGGTGGTGGTGGTGGTGGTGGTGGTGATGGTGGTCTTCTTTTTCAAGCTTTCCAATCACCTCCTCTTTCCTCCTCCTCCTCTTCCTCCTCCTCCCCCTCCCCCTCCCCCTCCTCCTCCTCTTCTTTTTTTTTTTTCTCTTCTTTTTTTCTTCTTTTTCTTCTTTCCCTTCTTTTTTATTTTTTTATTTTTCCTCTTTTTCTTCTTTTTCTTTCTTTCTTTTCCTCCTCCTCCTCCTCCTCCTTGACATGGTTCTTCCTGGCCGTGATCGTATAGTGGTTAGTACATTGCGTTGTGGCCGCAATAACCCAGGTTCGAATCCTGGTCACGGCAAACCTCACATATTTTGAACCCATTTGTGATTTCCTTAGTAATCTTGAATGCCACGAGGAATCTATTGGAGTGATCTTGTTATGTAAAGAATGGTGGAAAGTTATGTGGGAATGCATTGTAGATTGTATAGCGTAATAGTGGTAGATTTGTGTGACTAAATATATGGAGAACTTGAAGTAAATCTCTTTCTTTTTCTTTCTTTCTTTTTTTGTTCTTCCATCTATCTTTCTTTCCTTCTTTCTTTCTTTCTTATTTTCTTATTTTCTTTTTCTTTCCTTTCTTTTCTTTCTTTCTTTCGTACTTTCTTTTTTCTTTCTTTTTTCTTCTCTCTCTCTCTC
>CM035185.1:1681986-1694816 GCA_020233015.1 Callinectes sapidus
GTTCCATAAGATCTTTTAATGCAACAAATGACACCTGCAATAAAGATGAAATGTAGAGGAGAGTTGTGTTAAGCCCCGGAAGCCTCGCAATGGCCAGGGTGGGTGAGGGCAAGGGATAAGAGAGGAGGACAAGGGGAAAAAACCTTGAAGAAACCCGCACTCAGTGAATCTGTTCTATGCCACTCCAAGAAGCTACACTGGAGTGCACTCAAGTTGTCAACGGGACGTCCTTGGTCTAATGGAACTAATGCGGTTGGAAATATATGGTGTAGTGCGACATCATCATCATCACCAGCATCACCACTACCATCATCATTATCATCATCATTTGTCTCCTTGTGATCATCAGAGAGCGGGAAGACTTCGCAATGCCCTTGTTTTAACCCACTCTTCTACTTCTTTTTCTTCTTCTTCTTCCTCCTCCTCCTCCTCCTCCTTGTTTTTTCCCCCCCTCTTCTTCCCTACTTCCTCCTCCTACCCTCTTCTTCCTGATCGTATTTCATCCTACTTTTTCATTCATTCTTTATTTCCCCCTTCTCCTCCTCCTCCTCCTCCTCCTCCTCCTCTTACTACTACTACTACTACTACTACTACTACTACTACTACTACTACTACTACTACTACTACTACTACTACTACTACTACTACTACTACTACTACTACTTTTTACTATCCCTCCCCTTTTTTTATGTACGAGCTAAAAAAAAAACCCACTCTAATGTCTTTTTCCCCTATTTTCCCTACGGCAAGACATAATAACGCCTGCCTGTTATTCTCTAAGGTTTGTTTGAAGAGGCAGGGCAAAATATATTAATCTTTTCATGAAGTTTGAGGAGAGGGAAATTGGAGTGTATTAAGCTTTTCATGAAGTTTATAAATTGTGAGTGAAACCTTAAATGGCTGTTATGAAGGTTATAAATATGTAGTGATGGTAAAGTAAGTGAAGAGAAGCAAGAAGGAGGAGGAGGAGGAGGAGGAGGAGGAGGAGGAGGAGGAGGAGGAGGAGGAAGAAGAAGAGGAGGAGAAGGAGGAGAAGGAGGAGAGGATGTGACATAATAATGATAACGATGATTAATGAAAATAATATTAATAAGGAGAGGAGAGGGAAGCGCCTCACCCTCAAAAAAAAAAAGAAAGGAAAAGAAGACATGATAATGACAGCGATAATTATGAAGATGAAGGAAAGAAAAAAAGTGTGAGCACATTTTTTTTATGACCGACAAAGAAACACCAGTGTCTGGATGCTAATCTGGAGAGAAGTGCGAATCCGCTGCACTCTCTCCCACAATGCAACCGCTTAGAAATACCGCTTAGAAATAGTAGTAATAGATATAAGGATGCTAGAAAAACATGAGCTGAATTAGGGACACATTATTATTTGATACTTCGGCTCTACAGTTTTATTTATTTATTTTTTTCAGATAATAAAGTGTCCATGATTCAGGTTGTTTTTCTACCGACCTTATTCTCCTCTGTCTTACTATTCTTTTTATTCATTCATACAATGTGGGATTTTTACGGGATTTATGGGCTAAAGTAGACCACCTAATGAAGTTCTGCTATCGAAAAACCTACCCATTTTGGAACCGTTGACCCGAGTGGATGCCCAATCTTTCCCCCCGTCGCACCATGGCCAGGATTTTTTGATTTCCCTATTATCTGACTTTTCGACTCTACATTCTTCTCAAAATAATAAAGTGTTCTTGGTTCAAGTTATGTTTTCCTACCACCTGTGTACTCATCGGTCTTATTACTGCACAAAAATAGCAGAGTTTCCTTCATCATGGAGTCACTCAGTACGTATCAGACAACAAACAGACGTCTTAACGGGAGAATCTACGCGTCTGTGGTCCGGCCGGCTTTATTAGATAGACTCCAGGCAACCTCCGTCCCCTGAGCACAGCTGGTGTTTTCCCCGGGAGGACGGAGCTAAGAACACTGTGCTCCCCAATAGTAATAATCAATGACGCCGCACCTGATACACTCCAGCCGAGGCAAGTCCACGTGAAAAGGATTCTAGTGAAGGTGTTGCTGCGAATTATCATCATTATCAACACCAAAATCATCGCTCAAAAAAACCTTCCGCTACTTTTTTCTTCTTTAGAATTCATACAATGTGGGATTTTTACGGGAATTTATGGGCTAAAGTAGACCACTCATTTGGAGACTGTTACCCAGAGTGGATGCCCAATCTCCCCTCGAGCCGTGGCCAGGATTCGAACATGTGCGCTTGGAGATCTCTCGGCCCCCAGAGCACAGGTGGCTCAACTGTAACACGGCAGCCCTCATTAATGTCAGTGGAGTGCCCGTTTAAATATTCTAAGCCATTCTAGCAAAGCATATCATCTCACCTCTCTCCCTTTGTGTAGTTCTCTATTTGCCTTGACTTCGTGGAAATATGATCTAATTGCAATATTCCATCTGTCCACCAGGATGTTGCTAAATGTGATAGTCAATAATTTTCAGCTAATTGCACACCTTCCTCTCATGATCAACAGTTTAAGTGAATGCATTGTTTCATAGGTAAGTCTGGCGGTATTTGGCACAATCTTACCACCAAGACGTGTGAAAGGTGAAGAGTACAGAGGGGAGTGAAGGTAAGGGTGAGGCAGGAGAGCTAAAGATTTCAGTGGTCGTGTCCCATCGTTTGGCGCAAACAAAAACCTTAACAAAGAGTCGGACAAAGATACCCTTTTGGCCGTGGACGTTTGAAACCCCGACGTAATTGGTAAAATTATACCTTGGTGCTGTATATAGAAAATAAAGGCAATTATAAGAATACATCTCCAGTAGACTTAGCTAAAATTTACAGATATATTACATACGCCGTCTCTCTCTCTCTCTCTCTCTCTCTCTCTCTCTCTCTCTCTCTCTCTCTCTCTCTCTCTCTCTCTCTCTCTCTCTCTCTCTCTCTCTCTCTCTCTCTCTCTGTACAATGCAACATGCAAATGTAAATATCAGAATTCGGAATTTGTGACCGAAGTGAGTGTGTGTCAGAGCTTTGCAGAATTTTGTGTTAACTCTGGAGCTTCGTGATGCGCTATGCCTCCAATGCTTATAGTGTACTGCATGCATATTCACATTTCATTTCAAGTGCATGCATTTTCCTCACCTTTTCCCCCATTCCGTTTATATTACAACTGCTCTCTCTTCCTCCAATTCCATGTTCTGTTTTTTTAACTCTTATTTTATACATGTTTTCTTCAAGAACGCACACGTCGTTGTTTAATATCCTCGAGTAATTCTAACTGGTAGTACTCGTATTCTGGCTGGCGGTGATGGCAGTGGTAGCAATATTTGTTTTGCCACAGACCTGTTAGCTGTATTTACATATTCGAGGTGCACTGACATAGTACTAACCTCCATCACCATCACAGCAACCATCACCGCCAAAATCAACACTACACGGTCCTCCTCACCACTTCCTATTTCACTCCACCACAGGGAAACACAACACAACACGCGTCACCAAACCACCGTCCTCATCAAAACAACTATATCTGGTTTCCCATATGATCAATCTGACGCCTTAAGGAAAACGCAACCTTAAATCATACTTGTATATTCCCACTACGTATTATCGCAACCTTTCTACCGCGCACTATTACAACAGCTACGCCGCATCTCGCTTTTACTTGAATTTAAAGTTACTGCCGCTGATTAAAGGCAAAAGCAACTCCGTCTCCTTTACTGTGTGTGTTTTTCTTTAATTTCTTTAGCGGCTGAGCGGGGTTTGTTGGCTCTTTCCTGGAATTACTCTGATGGGGAAGAAGAGGCACAGGGGATGAGGAACGAAAGAGGAAGGGAGATGGTGGAAGCTGGGTAGATAAGAGGATGTTTTCTGCAGTGCTTAATAATAGAAAGAAAGGAAATCCATTGAGCTAGATAAACAAACAAGTGGAGAAACATATAAGCAGGATGTACCCACACTTACAGACTGACAGGAAAGCATGGTAACAGACGAACAGACGGAAACAAAGACAGAGAGACAGGCAGATACACCCTCGACTCGTTGTGTCTTTCTTTTTCTCTGTCTCTATGAGTTGATCTATTTATCCCTTTTGGTGATGGTTTAAAACTCAAGTATGAACAAAGGATATTAAAAGGAATAATTAACTATACTTATTGAAATAACAAAAACACGTAATTAAGTAAAAGTAAAGGAGACAAAAGACTAACATATGAAGACTTTCACGAAATTAGAGGAATTGCATGAACGAGGAAAAAAAATGTACCAACAAAGATTAATAATACTCTTTTTCTTCATATGTGTGTGTGTGTGTGTGTGTGTGTTACACACACACACACACACACACATACACACACACACACACACACACACACATATATATATATATATATATATATATATATCTATCTATATATACTCTCTCTATATATATATATATATATATATATATATATATATATATCTATATATATATATATATATATATATATATATATATATATATATAGAGAGAGAGAGAGAGAGAGAGAGAGAGAGAGAGAGAGAGAGAGAGAGTGATGCCAATACTTGTTTTGGTCATAGTCACACAGGCAGTGTTGGTTACACAAACTTTATGTAATATCTATTAATTTATCAAGATTAGTATTTTTGTTAGTGGAAGCACGATGCTTGGGGTGAGCCACGTGTCAGCACTGCGAGTGGCGGGTTATCTGTTGCTCCCAACATTATCTTTACTAACCCATTCATGACAAATTGATATGTTTGCCAGTATCTGAGTTCAATTTCCCTAACAGGAGGTCGTGTTGTGAAATACTGTGTTGTGAAATCATTAATCCTTGATAATGACGAAAACAAGTTTTAATTATATCATACTTTATATATTGAAGATGAACTAGCCATAGACAGACCAGATTTTGAAATGAATGCACGCATCAAACTGCAACCACATGTCGCAATGCCCTCACACTTCCTGCCGCAGCTCACCATGGTGAGGCATCGTGGTGGGAAGGATGCCTGGAGTTTTTTTATGTTTATTTTTGAACACACAAAAAAGTTAAAGATAAATTCATGTCAATAACATTATCTATTGCATTTACTGTAATCATCAGCTGCATAAAAATTAATGTTACATAGCTAGAGAGACACAAATTATCTCATAAGTTTAGTATAAATTATTACCGGGTAATGGACGCAATGTTGAAATAAATGTGTGAATTTCATAATCATATCCTTTTAACAGAAGATAATCCTACGTGACATTATACTGCAGCCAATGCCGGTTTGTAAAATGAAAACATGGTTCAAACAAATGCCAATCATCTTCATCCTAGATTTCAATGAGCTGCAGCAGTGTAGCGCGTTATGTGAGTGCAGGTGTGCGAGGTGGTGCACTGAACGCCTTCTGGTCACTCACAATTTAGCGAAAGTAGAATTAATGAAGTATAGTTTAATTTCAAAGTCTCCAAAATCAATTTTCGAGGTGCCCTGCGCGTCCTTGTTTATAGAGTGCGGACCTCACAATGTATAGTGGAGGCTTCGCTCACTCAGCTTTAATAGGGTAGGGTGGAGTCAGATGCTTTCGCCTCATTAGCTTTCCTCCTTTAACTGACTGTCTTCAATCTCTCAAATTCCGCACCAAAGTTTCATCTCCTCATATCTTCTTCCATCATTTCCAAACATGGTAACTGCTTTCCTAAACCTCACAACTGCACAATAAGCATTTTTAGTTTTTTTCCCCCTATTAAATATCAAACTCTTGGATACTTCCCTCCGTCTGTTTTTATTACCACTCCAAAAAAATTTCAAGAAACCGCCGATGGTCATTTCAACTGCAATAATAAAACCATTCAAATTCCTCCTAATATCCCACTCACGGGACAGCACAAAACGATTTTTTTTGTTAGCGCGCTTATGTCAAATCCTCGCTCCTTTATTTTGATATGTGGACCGATGACCAACCACTATTCTGAGCCAAAGAGTTATGTGTGTGTGTGTGTGTGTGTGTGTGTGTGTGTGTGTGTGTGTGTGTGTGTGTGTGTGTGTGTGTGTGTGTGTGTGTGTGTGTGTGTGTGTGATATAATCGATCAGAGTGGTCACCATTTCCTTCTCCAATTGTCCTACAAAAGACATCTTTTCCCTTCTCTCCCTCGTTCCTATTCCGTCCACTCTACTTTATCTCCTCTTCCTCTCCCTTCCTTTCCCTTCCAATCATCTCCTTCCCACCCCTCCTTACTTGCTCGATATAAGCAGCCAGAAGAGTAGGACGAAAAGGGAGAGGGAGGAATGAAAGAGAAGGAAAACTGGAAGAAGTAGAATGAACAGGTGATAAAAGAGAGAACGGGAAAGGTATAACACACACACACACACACACACACACACACACACACACACACACACACACACACACACACAGTTTTTTTTAGTTAGTTTATTGACCAAAGCAAGCTACATAAAATGATGACAATAGTAATTAGTACACACACACACACACACACACACACACACACACACACACACACACACACACACACACACACACACAGCACACCCGGGTATCTAATTTGTGCCGATGGGAGGAAACAAATCTAGCCGCGGGTTTATTTTCTGAAACAACCCAATCACGATAAAGTCATTAGCTGACTCGAATTGGGATTGGTTCGGCGCCCTGCACATGTCTCGGAGTTCAGGGTCTGGCTGGCTGGCTGGGAGGTAGTGATGGTGGTGGTGGTGGCTGGCGGGGAGTGTTTAGGGAGGAGGAAGGAAGCGAGTCTCAAGGAAGTGAATCTGTTGCTTTCTTAGTTTTGTGTGACGATGTTGCGCTTTGGGTGCCTTGGGATCCCCGAGCGCATGGGTTCGAATCCTGGCCACGGTCTGAGTGGAGATTGGGCATCCACTCGGGGTAACGGTTCCCAAATGGGTGGGTTTTCAGATAGGAAGTCTCCATTAGGTGGTCTCCTTTAGCCTATAAATTCCCGCAAAAAGCCCACATTGTTTAAATAAAGAAAAGTGAGTGAGGGAAACGAGAGGAAGCGAAGGTTAAGTTTCCTCGTACCTAACTCATCTTTTGTCTCTCCTTCGCATGATACACATAATCTATTGTTCTTTCTTCAGTTTCCTTGATTTCCTATTCTCCTCCCGAGTCTTCAATAAAAAGTTTTCTCTCTTTTCTATTGTTTCTCCTTTCCCTTTCCGTCTCCTCCAGTTGTTTGCTCTTATCCTCCTTCTGTGCTCCTCCACTTTCTCCTCCTTTCTTTTTTTTCCTCTACTGTTTTCTATTCGTCTCTGTTTCCCTTTCTTCCTCCCTTCCTCTATCCGTCTTCCCAATCTTTTCCTTCTTTCACTCCTCGTCCTCCTCCTCCGTTCTTCCTCCACTCGTTTCTCTTTTCTTTTTCTCTATTTTATCTCTATTCGTCTTCCTTGCTTTTCCTCCGATCATTTCCCTCCCCTCCCCTCTATTTATCTAACCTCTTCCCCTTCCACCAAGCACGTCTCTTTCTTTTCACCAGTCCTCCTCCTCCTCCTCCTCCTCCTCCTCCTCCTCCTCCTCCTCCTCCTCCTCCTCCTCCTCATTTTTCTCTTTCTCCTCTCGCATTTCTTCCTTATATGAACAAGGGGATCACACACACACACACACACACACACACACACACACACACACACACACACACACACACACACACACACACAGCTAATTGTGACTATTAAAGAGGGAAAAAAAAGGGAAAAAATTACACATAATCACGCACACATGTATGTAGTACGCAGGAACGTTTATACTAATAGAAGCACGCACACGCACGCACACACGCACGCACATATCACCACACGCACATACGTAATATCACACCACATGATGTTTTTTTATCTGTGTTTTCCTCGCCTTTCTTTGTTCTCTCTTTTCCTTTTTTTTTTTTTTTTTTTGGTTGAGAGTGACATTATGGTGAAAGAGATTAATGAGGTTGCTTTCATACGAGTACATCTCTCTCTCTCTCTCTCTCTCTCTCTCTCTCTCTCTCTCTCTCTCTCTCTCTCTCTCTCTCTCTCTCTCTCTCTCTCTCTCTCTCCATTGGCTGCCTAATTGAGTAGGCCATCTAATTGGTTACTTAAGAAAAGTCTCTTCCCTAAACTTTCAATGGAGGGATCAACAACTCTCTCTCTCTCTCTCTCTCTCTCTCTCTCTCTCTCTCTCTCTCTCTCTCTCTCTCTCTCTCTCTCTCTCTCTCTCACCCCGACCCATTTTTCTATTTTCTTTGCACATAACCAACCTTCCATTCATTTCTTCCTCAGACCACACATGTGACCAGCGAACCTTCCTCCCGATTCCTTTCAGTCATTCCCTCCCATCAAAACATATCTAACATCACTACTATTACTCTCCCTTTCTTCCCTTTCTATTTTTCCTGTCATTTTTCTACCTTTTTTTTTTTTTTTAGGGCGGTGGGAAGGATTGTATGTAATATCTTTTTCTGCCGTGCGTCATCCGTTTGTCCTTATCCCCCCCCCCCCCCGGCCGGTTTTTGCAATGACTTAACACTTCCCATTACGTCCACAAATCTTTCGTTCATTACTGCTATTAGTCACCTTCCTCGGTCTGACTGGAGCTGGCTTGAGCGTGGTGGTGGTGGTGGTGGTGTGATGGTGGTGGTGGTAAGGTGGTGTGAGATGTGAAGAGCAGAAAGGTAGGAAGACAATAAGCTTTTGACGTTTTACTGTGCTGGTTGTCTTTTGCTAATATTCAAAGCAGTCTGGAAATTGTTTGAACGTATAGAAAAATGATAATACAGTTTTTTTACTTATTTTTTTCACTATTTAAAAGACCCGAATACAAAAAGGATTGTGTTAAAAGTTATAAGGAATCATGGGACTAAAATATTTTATCTTTGAGATGGTATAGGAACTCTGAAGGGAGAATAACTTATATACATATCTTTTTATGAATCGAACTCCTCTTCAAGACTTCTCCAGAATTACATTGATAATTTGTTAGTACTAAAAATGCTAATTTTTTAGTACACTTGCTGTTATCGTGCTTTGTTGCTTCTAATTAATGTTCGGTAAAAATAAACACACATAATGAAATAAGGCGAAAACAAAATAAACGTATACAAAGGAGTTGTGATTTGGATTCAAAGGAAACCAGATTTATAATTAATAGTTTGGATGAAGTTGATTTATGTTTAGGAAGGCCTTTACTTAGCAGGGACATAATTTGTTTTTCTTCAGATCAAGTCAACATAAGTTTGCGAGAGTTTGTGTTGCGGGAAAAATATATATCAAAGATCTAGAGGAGGAAATGTTATCTTTCCTCTATTGACCTGTCTCTGTTGGAGGTCAAAGGACGATTAATGTCTAGACACTGACCTCGATCCAGTCACTCATCTCACTAATCATGGGAAACTTAAGTGAAGCGGCAGAAATTAAAGTTCTGACTCGGCACGACTTTGTTTTTGTTTTCCTCACCTTGATATTTCTTGCCAGCCCACAATTTTCCGTCCCTCAGCAAACGCGTCACACAGAATATGACAAGTCTGACAAAAAAGTTTACGAAGATGAAAAGAAGAATGAAAAAATAAAGACACGCGCTTCAAAGTAAAAGGAAAACAATAACAAAAAATCTGATAAAAAGGAAATCACAATCACACAACAACAAAAAAAAGGGACACTATTTCAGTCCTATTTGATGGTTTTCTGCCTTTTAATCCCTTTATCCTTCACCCAACCTAAGCGGGACTGGGACGATCTACTTTGCCTTGAACCTTCTCAACACAGCAATTCGAAAAAATAAATAACCTTATGAAACACAAATCTGGCCATTCTACACCCGATTGCTCTCTTCTATATACCTTTACTTAACCTCTATTACGGAAACTAGCGTCTTTAAACACACACATACACACACACACACACACACACACACACACAGGTTTAGGAGGGGAAAAGGGGCAACTGAAACCCTCTCCAGGCAAGGTAAAATGTGAGGTGAGAGGATTATGTCCTGAAGGGAGAGGGATCACGAGAGGAGTAAGACAGGGAGAGGATAAAGGCAAGAATTTTACTCAGGAGGAGGAGAAGGAGAAGGAGAAGGAGGAGGAGGAAATAGAGAACGAGGAGTACGAAAGAGGGGAAAGAGGAAGACGAGGAGGAAAAATAATGTCACGGAAAGAAAAGAATAAGGAAGATAGTAAGAAGGGAGAAGAAATATATGAGGAAGAAAAGGACGAAGGAAAGGAGGAAGAGGAGGAGCAGGAGGAGAAAGACCAAGAATACGAAGGAGAGGAAGAAGATGTGGACAATAAAATGAAAGGATAAAGTAGAACAAGGAAGAGAGCAAGAAAATATGAAACATGGAATAAAAAGAAAGGACGAGGAAGAGAAGTATTAGGGAGAGAAGGAAAAGAAAACTGACAGGAAGAAACATAACAACGAAAGAAGAAAGGAAAGAAGAGAACTAGAACAACGGAGATGAAATAAAATGTATAACAAAGATGATAAACCGAAAATGAAAAGGAAGCTTGACGAATGGGAATCTGATAAGCAAAAAATACGACGGAAAAAAAGTGTTAAAGAACGGGGAAGAAAACAAAACGCCGGAGAAAAATACGAAAAAGGAAAATCAATATACTGAAAAGAAGTTAGGGAGAAAAGGGAAAAAATGAGAGGAAAGGCGAATAATGCAATGGTATGGCACGAAAGATGATAAAGAAGGAAGATGAGAATAAAAAATAAAAGAACAATGGAATCAAGTAGAAAAAACAATCAAGAATCGGGAAAAGAAGCAACGGAAGAAGGAGAACGAGAAAGAGAAAGGAAAGAGGAAAAGATAAAGAAAACAAGTACGAAGGAAAACAAAAGAAACACACATAAAAAAAGAGAAAAGAACGAATAAGAAATGACGAGATGAAAGCAGGAACATAACACAAAGGAGGAAAAAAAAAATAGAACAAAGAAAAGTTATGCAGAACGCGGAGATTTCTTTCATGTTTCCGCTACAAGTTGCTCTCCTTCCTTACAATTACTGTCTCTCTTCTCTTCACCCTCATCACCATTAATACTTCCATCCCTTTTCATTAACATTGTCTACCCCTTCCACATAATCACAACCCTGACCCTCCTCCTCCTCTTCTTCTTCCTCCTCCACCCTCTCCTTCTCATTTCCTCCTGTTATCTCCACTTCTTCCTTTCTATTACACCCTAAAATCGTGTGTGGCATAGTTTTTCATGGATATCTTGTAAACAAACAGTCGCATCAACGTTTTATTTTACTGCGTCTTGTTTGACACTGTTCCCAACTTGGCATAACAATGGATTACCAACTGCGTTTCATAAAGCAGTTTACTTGACTTTGAAAATGAATACGAAAAGTCCTGGAAAGGTTTAATGATCCGTATTCAGAATCTCTTTGCTCTCTCTCTCACCACGACTATGTTCCAAGGCCACGGAGATGACTAACGGGGTTTTCAAGAGTGTTTTCTCAGTTAATGATATAGAAATCTTGTGATTCTTCCTCTCGAAGAGTACAAAAACTTCTTGAAAAACTTGTATCAATTCAAATAAAAACTTTTGAAATGGTAGAGGTGAAGTACAGATATGTTTAGCATTGCGAGCCATGGTATTTGCAAATTGTATCCCTTCACCATCTCTACATGAACCCCTTTCTTGCCATCCTCCCTCCTCTCCTCGCCTTATGACTACAACATTTCCCCTTCATGCGTGACACATCGCCGTAATGTCTCTTCGCCTCTACCCAGCCACGAGTTCAGAGCCAAGAGTAAACTGCTTAGTGAAATACACTTGGCAATGCACTGTGGTGTGTGTGTGTGTGTGTGTGTGTGTGTGTGTCAGTCTTTGGTAGCAAAACAGGGAAAAAAAACAATTAATGGAATTAGTATCTAGTTTGGAGAAAGTTATTCTGTCCTTAACAAGATTTAGCTGATTAGTTTTTTGTGGGTTTCGGCTGTTCGGAAAACACACCGATAAGACACGGAAGACACGCGCCAAACTCTGCCGCTTCGAGATATTCCACCAATACAACACTTTCCTCAATCTCCATCAAAGGAATAAACTTAGGGCCCATATTACCTACCATAAGAATAACATCACTAAAACAATGGCTATTTCTACTGCTACCGCTATATTAGTAGTGGTAGTGGTAAAAGTAATAACTGTTATAGAATGAGAAAAAGCAAAAGCAGAAGAAAAAAAATTGACACTAACAGTGCAAACACAACCACCAAAAAATCTACAAAAATGAAAGAAGAAGAAGAAGAAGAAGAAGAAGAAGAAGAAGAAGAAGAAGAAGAAGAAAAAAAAAAAAGAAGAAGAAGAAGAAGAAGAAGAAGAAGAAGGATAATAATAATAATAATAATAATAATAATAATAATAATAATAATAATAATAATAATATTGTTAATTTCCTTGCTGAACAGATACTTATCCAACACCCCCTTCCCCAAATACACACACACACACACACACACACACACACACACACACACACCAATGAGCGGTACTAACTAAGGCCACTCTGAGAAACATGTTACGTGGGGAGAGAGAGGCTTAAGCGTTACAAAAGGACTTATAAGAAACAATACAGGCTGGTTAGGGCGTTCTATGGGCATGGAAAAGATGAAAGGGATGGAGGTAGAGGCTATTCTCCTTTCATATTCTCCTCCTCCTCCTCCTCCTCCTCCTCCTCCTCCTCCGCCTCCTCTTCCTCCTCCTCTTCCCTAGCGACGACAATAATATCTTAGGACATTAATCTTCTTCCTCTGAGGGATGGAGTGAATTGTATTGTGCTCATCCCGTGTGTGTGTGTGTGTGTGTGTGTGTGTGTGTGTGTGTGTGTGTGTGTGTGTGTGTG
>CM035185.1:1759304-1780172 GCA_020233015.1 Callinectes sapidus
ACACACACACACACACACACACACACACACACACACTTCATCTTATCCTTGCACCACCTTAAAACCGAATTATTTCTGTACACAGGTAAAAAAAATTGCAAGAAAATTACACTTATATTTCATCTTACACTTTTATATTTTGATCAGATAAACAACACAAGAACACCTTTGTAATGCGTTAAGTCGTTAGCGTCCTTGTAATTACCACAGCGACTGAGATAACCATAGAGGCGTACGAACCATCTAAGTGTCATTAATTCCGCCCTGAAAAGCGACACAATTCCACGCGGTAAGCTTGCCCGGGTGGAGGAAGAGAGGGAAGGCCGTGACACTGTTATGTACGTTGTGCACTGCTCCCATGAACACCAAAGAGGAACCTAAATGAAAGGCAATTGTGTATGCATGACTCGGCGCCGCCACGATGCAGATGTTGCCTGTGGTTGGGATGTTTATGCCTGGATGCTCATCTCAATACAACAACAGTGGGCATGACAACAACACCAACAACTACTACACTGCATTGCACGGATATATCTTCAATGTTTTCCCCTCACCGCGGTGTTCATTACTCTATGTATGACATTTTTTGCCTAGCTGTGATTTTTTTTTCGTTTATTCATACACTAATGTTTTGTATTCATTGTTGTATACAGTTGTTACTTGCCTTACGTGTGTGTTGTGGGTGGGGATTGGGGGAGGGAAGGTAGGGGAGGGACGAGCGCTTTCATTCCCACGCACCTACCCACACATAAACACACACACACACACACACACACACACACACACACACACACACACACACACACACACATTTTTGTTAATTCCCTTCGTGTACCATATACCTCCTTCATACACGCTCCTCTCCAGTCCCCTTCTTCAAAGAGAGCCTTCTTTATCTTCACCCTACATCTATACCTACATTATCTACTTGACTGCCTATTTATTAACTTCCTACAGCCTTACTCCACACTTTAATGCAATCATGAATTGATGAACTAAGCGTTGCAGAAGATCGAGAAGATTAATGTTGTTTTTACTCATTACCTTGTTACCTTCACATTAGATTCATGTTCATGTTTATAAATATAGTATTCCATTTCTTCATCGCTGAGTCCATCACTCTCTACAACCACTCAATGACTCAAGTATGTCGCATGAACTACATTGAATGCAAACTGTCTACCCTCAGTGAGTTTTAAGTTTTTCTACCACATTAACTCAACAGTAACATAAGAAAATGAGGGAAGCTGTAAGAGGCCGTTAGACCTATTCGTGGCAGTCCCTGTGTGAGCACTGCTGCCTATTTCCACCTATCATCCTTATCCATAAACTTGTCCAATCTTCTTTTAAAACTTCCTAATGTCTGAGCACTAACAATATGATTATTGAGTCTGTTCTACTCATCAACTAACCTATTTGAAAACTATTCCTTTTCTATTTCATTCCTAAACCAAAATTTCTACAGTTTGAATCCGTTATTTCCGGTTCTATCTTGATTATTGACCATAAGAACTTTGCTAATGTCCTCTTGGTTGTAACCCCTATACTAATTAAATGCTTCTATAAGGTCCCCCTCAGTCTACGTTTCTCTAAGGAATGCAAATTTAGTCCCTTTAATCTCGCTTCCTACGGAATATTTCTCAACCCTTGTATCCTTTTAGACATTCTCCTTTACACTGATAAGTAGCGTAACATGACTCAACAACAAGACCATTTACCTGTTGATACACCCCGCCACACATCCATACACACTTAACCCGGCCATAACAAAGTCGAGTGAGTACCTGTTTGCAATAACATATGACGTAAAGGCAGCGAAGGAGGGAACTGACCAGCCTCCTCCTTACATCAAAGACCACCATAGATAACGACACCGATCCTACACCAGCTCTCCAACATAACGTAACCTAATTAAACTTAACTTAAATAACACTCGTAGAGAATTTGGCATACATAAGATAGGGATTAGGAACAAAGATTTTCGGATTATGTAAAAGAAAAGGAAGGTCTGGGGAGGATTGCGAGGGGAACATAACGAAGGAAAGAGAGGAGACAGAAGGAGGGAGAATTACAGAGAAACTTGAAGGCGCTAAGAGAGAACGGGAGGGTGTCGAACGGGGAGAGGTTCCAGTGAAGGAGGGAGGGTTTATTATTGTGCGAGAATAGAAGAAGGAAGTGATGCCAAAGTGCCGGATGTTGTGATAAATAGGAACAAAGGATGTGTGTGTACGAGTCGGATGAAAAGGAACAGCGAAAAGATGAGAGGCGAAAGAAAGAGGCAAGAGAAGCTGTGGAGGAAAAGGAAGACAGCAAAGAGGAGGGTGAAGGAGAATGAAAGAGAAAAGAAAGGTCTTGACTCTAGAAGAAAAAGAAGAGAAGAAAGAAGAAGAGGGAAGGAAAGAATGAACACAAAGGCAAGGAGGAAAAGGAAGAGGAGGAGGGGGAGGAGAAGGAGGAACTTCAAATACCGTCTGTGGTACACACACACACACACACACACACACACACACACACACACACACACACACACACACACACACACACACACACACACACACAAACAAACACACGGCAGAATATAGTCAATAATTTCATCTTCAAATCCCCCTATGAGTCTTCCTTGTTTTTGTAAGGGTAGTTTCGACGAATAACAAATTTTTCAGTGACAACAAAGGAAAAAATAATATAATAAAGATTCTCAAGTAAGGCAATAAACGACGCACGAGGAAAAAAGAAAAGAAAAAAAAGACATTGTTAATTTCCTCATTAGTCCTTACACTGTTGCTGCTGCTGTTGCTTCTGTTTCTTCGTTTTTACCGATATTGAAAAAGTGTACGAGAGAAAGCGAAAGATAGGGAAAAGAAATCGATCACTAATAATTAGACTGTTCTTACCGTGCACTAACGAGGTGGCGGAGTGGTGGGTGTTCTAAATTAATTATTAACTTCCAGGAAAACATCGTGGAATAAGACAAAAGACAGACCATCTCTTTTAATAAATGTGAGCTCTTAATACCCATGATTCAGTGCGCCATGACGAAGCGGGGGAGAAGAGGATTTATTGGTATTTGCAATTCTGAAGGTCTTGTTGGAAGGTGTTGTAATACAGAGAGAGAGAGAGAGAGAGAGAGAGAGAGAGAGAGAGAGAGAGAGAGAGAGAGAGAGAGAGAGAGAGAGAGAGAGAGAGAGAGAGAGATCTTTTCGTAGTAGTAGTGGTAGTAGTAGTTGTAGCTTTGAATGTCAAGTGTTTCCGTGGGGTGAGACACTGAAAACTCAAGAAGACAAGGGTTGTTAAGAAACTTTTGCTTGTTCAGTGGAACCCTCACATGGGGATGCATATTTTTATCTCCTCTTTTTCCCCTTCCTCCCCATCTCCTCCTCCTCTACTTCCCCTTCCTCTTCCTCCTCCTCTACCTCCCCTTCCTCTCCTTCTTCCAGCAGTTAAGAGGATATATACAACAAGGGGACAGCTCAGTCCTCTTGCAATCTGTCACAAAGGCAACAGGGTCTTCAAAACATCAACTTCTCTCTCTCTTCCTCCTCTTCTCTCTCTTCTTCCTCTTCCTCCTCCTCCTTCCCCTCCTCCTCTTCTTATCGCTGCAGAATCACCTCGTACCTTCAACACACACAAAAAGAAAGGCTCAAGTCGTGAAAAAAAGAGGTAAAATAATATGAAGTAAAAGTGAACAATTGCTTAAGTTAGAGCGGCACTTTGAGCGTCACTAAAAAGCGTACTCGTATATGACGGGACTTGACGGCGGCGAAAACTGCTCTTATAACCGATAAAGTGGCTGATATGTCGGCAGTAAAGACAAATACCTACCATAAGGAGGCTACCACGTGTAGAAGAATAGGAAGGAACGACCTCATGACACTTGGTTTTAACGGAGAATGAGAGAGAGAGAGAGAGAGAGAGAGAGAGAGAGAGAGAGAGAGAGAGAGAGAGAGAGAGAGAGAGAGAGAGAGAGAGAGAGAGAGAACTATTCATTGTAAGTATGGAAAGAGGCTTATTGGAAAGAGTGTGACTATTAGAGCTCTTTGTCCCTCCTGCATTTGTCCAGGTAAATAAAAAAAAGCTAAAAGACTATAGAGGAAGAGGAAACAGCAGCCTTCACAGAGCTACCAAACCCATCAGTCCCTCATCCTCTTGCTTCCCTTGCCCCATTCTGCCCTCCAGCCAGCCTTCTCTCGCCTCTCTTCCTGGCCTGCAGTATGAGTCGTAATTTTTAATAAGATGGAAGCCTCGATGGAAGATTCACGACGAGAAATGGATCCTCTTCAACGGGATGTGCTGCTGTGGCTGTTCTCAGTAGCACTTCCTGCGGTTCTGGCGCCGCTGTTTACACTTTCATTGCGGTGCTGGAAACGCTCTTTGTCCGACGCTGGAGTTTAGTCAAATTTTACCGAGAAAAGAGAGAGAGAGAGAGAGAGAGAGAGAGAGAGAGAGAGAGAGAGAGAGAGAGAGAGAGAGAGAGAGAGAGATAGGAGGATCATCAATAGAGCTTATTAACCATGTACACGACGATTCCTTCAAATTAGATACAACACAAACAATCCACTTACCTCTCCTCCTCCTCCTCCTCCTCCTCCAACACACGTCGCCGGGCAGCACACACTCACCTGAAGAAGAGAAAGGTAAAAGGTAAGTAAGGTTAATTAAACACCCCAAGACCCAGGAAGTAACCAACATTATTCACACTAATTGCCTGTCTAGTAAGATTCCCTGTGGTGGTGGTGGTGGTGGTGGTGGTGGTGGTGGTGGTGGTGGTGGTGGTGGTGGTGGTGGTGGTGGTGGTGGTTAAATAACTATCATGTTTTTTTTCTTCTAATTACATACAGTACATGCCTGAATGAATTAACTATTGCGTAGTTACTCCATGTTAATATGTGTAATGTCACTTGTAATTAAATAGCTCTGTATGTACTATGTGTATTTCTGGAGAGAGAGAGAGAGAGAGAGAGAGAGAGAGAGAGAGAGAGAGAGAGAGAGAGAGAGAGAGAGAGAGATAATGCACTAACTCACATGGAAAGATTGCAATCAAAAAGGAAGAAAAGAAAGAAGGAAAAGAAAGAAAAAACATTGAATGAAGTGAAATATTTTAGAATGGCGAGTGAGTGAATGAGTTTACATTAATTTGTTTGTTTATATTCATTCCACTTATTGCAAACTGATTTATTTGTTTAGTTTTGTGTTACTTTTTAAATGATTTACTCTATTATGTACGTCTGTTTCATGCACGTGTGTGTGTGTGTGTGTGTGTGTGTGTGTGTGTGTGTGTGTGTGTGTGTGTGTGTGTGTGTTCGTTTCAGTCAAGCCCTTTTTTCTCTTTTCAATTAACAAAGGGCAAAATATGAAGCGTCTAAGAAGGTCATTGTAGTCAGGGTCGTGTTAGGTCAAGCCATGTCATGCAAGGTTAGGTCAGGTCAGGCAGGGCAGACTAACAGTGACCTTCTATCTATCAATAATACTTCCCAGATTGTGACACTTGGCAACGCTCACTTTGTTTACGTACAAGAATTGGCAACGCTGTGATTGTTTACTCTTTCATGATCACGTGAAAAAGTGTGATTCTAATTGAATTTCTATTTTTTTTTATCATGTATGTTGTATCTATTTAATTATTAGTTTATCTTTTCTTTATATACTTTTTATTTCATTATTATTTTATTACATTGATATCGCAGCATGGCATTTAAATTATTCTATCCTACAACAACTACTATTACTAAAGAACTACATACTACTAACCTATTAAAAAGATCAAACACTATTCACAATGCAATTCCCCGTTTTATTTACTATTTCAGCCATTTATACCATTTAAAGCACTATCAAAATAACAACAACTAAACTATTAAAAGGATCAAACTCTATTCACAATGCAAGTCCCTATTCTGTTTACTATTTCAGCCATTTATACCATTTTTAAAGCACTATCAGTATAACAACATGCAAATTAACTACAATGCCAACACTGAAAGAAGAAAACATTAAAGTAAATTCTTATATTAATCTCAAATCACTGGATCAAAAGAGCTTATATACATCAGTTCACGCTCTCGATGTAAACAAACCCAACGCTGCCAAACCTCGCACGTCCGCCTTGCAGCATTGTCAAGTCTAGCAACACGTGTGGTAAGGCAGTGCTGTAGTCTCTCTCTCAAGAACCACATGCACTGGTAAATACGAACAAAAAAGGCTCATTCTCTGCACAAAATATCCACTAAAGGCTAAAATAAAAGGACAAGTAGGTGATAATGTCCTTTTTCTAAGCTACACACACACGCACACACACACACACACACACACACACACACACACACACACACACACACGATCAGACATTCTTTTTCTCTTCTACAAACAAACAAAAGAAAAAAAAAGGAGAAAAGAAAACAATGTACATGTATTCTTAAATCCTTCAGTACTGACACGCATTTTTATATCTATTTTTCTTATTATTTGATTTTCTACAGCTTCAGGAACTCATGTGGGGATTAAAACATTACAGACTCTGGCCATTAATCTTCTGACCTACGTAGACCCTTGCTAATATCAATAAAATCGTCTAATCACAATAATGAAAGTTTTAATTTCAAACACATATCAATGATCTATAAGAAAAGAAAAAAAAAGAATAAGATATGTGGGTAATCATATTTTAAGCTTCTTTCGGCTTCACAAACTGAATATTTCTTTCTCTTTATACAAAAAAAGAAGAAAAAAAAAAGAAAGCAATGCATATATACTTTTAATTTCAAGGATGTGTGACTTATTGTTTGTTTTCTAATTCTTTTCAGACCCAAACGTGCAAGAAAGAAGAAATAAATACAGAAACGCTAAAAAACTCTCATATATTTTCTACATCTGCTTTTATTTCCATCTTTATCATTATTACTATTCTAATTCTCGTTCAAAGGTGACGAAAAAAGAAAAAGAAAAAAAAGAAAAGAAAAAAAAAGAAAAAAAAAGATGAAAAGGGAAAGAAAAAGAGTTCAAAACCTGATTAAAACTGAGTCATTAATCTCTCAAAAGTTAAAGACAAAAGGAAGTACGTAAGAAAAAAAAGTTTGTCCATTTATCATAAGCGTGACGATGAAGGCCGACAAAAAAAGAAAAAAAGAAAAAAAGAAAAAAGGAAAAAGAAAAAAGAGTAAACTAGGGCGGAAAGTGTTGAGGAAATAAAAAAAGAGGGAAAAAAAGAAAAAAATATAGTCGAGGTGGGGAAAAAATGAAAGATTGATAGGAAGAGTTTAGAAGATTTGTGGAGGGAAAAAAATAAATCAAGGAAGAATATAGGAAAAAAAAATGTATCAGAGAGAGAGAGAGAGAGAGAGAGAGAGAGAGAGAGAGAGAGAGAGAGAGAGAGAGAGAGAGAGAGAGAGAGAGAGAGAGAGAGATAAGCTCTTTCAATCCTATTTCAAAACTCACTACCAAAACTCTCAAATGAAAATAAAAAAACATAACAGTAGAAAAAAATATCGAGAGAGAGAGAGAGAGAGAGAGAGAGAGAGAGAGAGAGAGAGAGAGAGAGAGAGAGAGAGAGAGAGAGAGAGAGAGAGAGAGAGAGAAAGTTGTAAACAGCATTATCTCATCTTGACAGGCATAACAAACCGTAGTGTGTGTCTTTGCCTTGACTTCACCACCTGCCCCTCCCCCCTCCCCCCCCTCCCAGTTGTGTGGTAATGCCTTGGACACAATTCACACACACCCCCGTTCGAGTTTCCTGTGTGTCTTTGGTGTTGACATTGTACTCAGGTGGTGCGAAGTGTGACAACTTGATTCCCCTTTGCCTCCAACTCTGTCCTCCTCGCCTGGCCTGGCCCTCCCCTTGTTGTGTTGTGTACTGAGAAGACAACCCGGGCCCGTATTAACAAAGATTCTTAGTGTATTTTGAAACACCTTTGTACTTCACCTTCACTGGTTCAAAAAGGCTTCATTAGAATTTACACGTTTTTTTTTTTAGTAAGGTTTAATGGTTTTACAGATAGAATGACGAGGTTTCTGAATTATATTGATTGGAGAAGCACTTTTGAGAAACCTGCAGATCTTTTCAGTAACCTATGGAGGTCAGAAGATTAATGGTCAGAGTCTATACTATTTCAATCCTCACATGAATTTCTGAAGATATATATAAAAGCGGCAAGTAGTAAGCAAAATTATTATGAAAACACGTCCCAGTACTAAAAGGGTTAAACCTTCCGCTACACACACACACACACACACACACACACACACACACACACACACACACACACACACACACCATTACTTTACTTCACTGGACTGACATGAGTAACTTTTCTTCCCTACCACCTAATGTTAAGTGAAGACTACGGCTCGTATTCTTAAACACTTCTGTGCTTCACTTTTACTATTTCAAAAGTCTTTATTTAAATTGGCAAAAGTTTTTAAAGGTATTTTTATGGTTCTAAAGGCAGAGTGACGAGATTTCTGCATCATTAACTTGAAAACACTCTTAAAAATCCCGCTAATCATCTCCGTGACCTTGAAAAATAGTCGTGGTGAGAAAAGCAAAGCGTTTCTGAGTACGGACCTGAGTGTGTTCGTTGTGAATCGCTAACAGGTCTAAGTTCATGCATTGCTGATGGTGAGGAGCTTAGTTCATTGAAGCGACGCAACACCTCACGCATGTATGAGTGAGTGGTGCATGTCTGTGACGATTTGGAATTATACTAGGGATGTTTACCATTACAGAGAGAGAGAGAGGGGGGGGGGGGGGGGGGGTTAATTTACAATAAAAAAAAAAGAAAAAAATAGAGCAACAAAGATGAATTGAAAGAAAAGCACAAGAACAAACAGACAAAACAAAAATAATACAAAAAGACAGACTAACAAGTAAAGAAAACAAGACTAAAACGAAGAAAGAAGAAAAGACAAAACGGAAAACATCGAAATAGGAAGAAAGAGAACGAAGAACACCCAGAAAAAAACAGACGCAGGCAAAAGAAAACAAAATACAAACAGACAGACAGAGACACACAAACACACAAATAAAAGCATCCAAATTCAAACAAATAAAAAAACGACAAAAAAGCAAAAAAACATCGAAATAGGAAGACAACGAACGAAAGACACTCAAAAAAAAAAAAAAAAAAAAAAGACACACAGACACACGGACAAACGGACGCCAAGCATGCAGGGGAGAACCTCATCAGAAGTACTCAAGTATTGATGGCATTCAGGAGAAGTTTAGTGAGGCGTGGGTGGGGAAGGGACGCTGGTACCTTAACAAACCTGGCAGGGTGTCTGTTGTGCCAGGGAGGGCTGGGCGAAGCACGAATAATGGATGAAGGGAACATTTTAAGCGTTTTAGAAGTTAAGGAGTGTCATTTTGTGCGATTTTAGGTGATTTAGGTACTAAAGGCTCTGGTTTTGTGGGTTTTTAACGGCTAAATTATCTGAATTACGGGAATTTTAGGTGTTTTAGAGGTTAGAGTCTCTTATTTACTGTGTTCATTTACTTAATCTGTCTGTTTAATTTTGTATCGACCTAACATGATAACTTTGTCTCTACACTTCGCACGAGGCAAAGAAAGTTTTTTTTTTTTTTAATCTACTTACATAAACCTTTTTATTTTATGTATTTATTTTTATTCATCTTTATTTTTACTTGGACGGTCATTTATTTTAACTGACCCAACATAGAGTGGAGTAGATTGTTGGAAAGCTGTTGTGACATTCTTTCTCGGTATATTGTGCTGTTGCTTTATATTTGACGCGCGTGTACACCGTTGCCAGCTGTTATGGGTCACTGTAGCACATTTTTGGCTGCATATTGCCCGGCCTGGATGACGTGTGCGGCGTTTGGGGGACTCGGGAGTGAGAATACAGTCCATTTACCTCCCACACCGACATGCATTCTCCTTCCTCCCTCCCTCCGTGCACTCCCTACTCTCTTCCACTCAACCTCTCCCTCTCTTTTCCCCCTTTTCCATCCCCACGTGTTACTTCCAATCTCACTTCTCCACTACCTTCCCTATGTTTCCTCCTTCCCTCCCCCTTCTTCCTCCCGTCACTGCATCCTTCATATCCTCCCTTCTCCCCCTCAAATCTCCCCTCGAGTTTCTTCTCTTCACCCCAAAACCACGGAAACCTGACCAGAACGAGGGGAGATTGGGGATCTTCTCTGTCTCTCTCTCCCACTCTCCCTCTATCCCACTCTCCCTCTCCCTCTCCCCGGCATGGGTAAGGTAGGTGGGACGCGGTGGACAAGCCGGGACAACGGACAGACTTGATTGGTGAAGCTGTGTTCCCCGTGTGTCGCAAGAGAGTTATTGTAAAATGGGAATGTTTTCTCGTCCAGCGCTGGGTATGTGTGTATGAGAGAGAGAGAGAGAGAAAGAGAGAGAGAGAGAGAGAGAGAGAGAGAGAGTGTGTGTGTGTGTGTGTGTAGCCCGGCCTTCGTGTCACCGCGCCTCTCTGTGTGTGTGATGGCGGCGCTGTTTAAACAATGTGTCTCCTCGTTTTTCGCTGATAGGAAAATAGAGCCTGTGTGTGTGTGTGTGTGTGTGTGTGTGTGTTCCGCCTCCCCTTCCTTCCTTTTTGCTGTATTTGTGTATGTATCTGTCCATCAGGCTTTTGTGTTTTGTTTTTGTCATTGTTTTTTGCCAGCCAACCTTCGCTTTATTTTTATCAACAGAAAAAAAAATGTATAGATATGGAACGAAAAAAAAAGAAAGCGGGAAAAAAAAACACAGAATCCATTGCAGTATTGATACACCGTTGTCGATGGAACACATTTCCTTGTATGTATGTATTTCGCTTTTGCACCTTTTTTTTCCACACTTTTTTTTTCTAGCGAGTCTACTGTAGGGGAGAGGGAGAAGGGGGAGGCGAAGAGGCGTCCGTGGGGTCAGGCTGAGTTTTTCTGGTGTGTTGGTGAGGGCGCGGCTGTCAGGGCGGCTTGGCGGGGGATTTGAGGCTTGTCATGTCGCCTCTACAGGGGCGTGGGTAGCGTCAGAAATGATAGGGCCGTGTTGAAAAGGGAAATTTATCGGGGTAGATGGAGGTTTAAGTGGCTGCAAGATGGCGCCACCGTGTTCAAGCTACAAAAACGTCAAGGTTGTTTTCAAACTTTTTAATGTAAAATGTCACAGAGTACAGACCTAAAATAATCGTGGATGTCAGTCTGTAAAAGCATCGACCTCCGTCCTAGGAAATCAATCAGTTAATCCTAAAAAAAAGGAAAGAAAAAAAAAGCAAGTTCGGTTCTATGCAAAATTACTCATTACAAAAGAGTAAAGATAGACTTCCTATTCAAGACTATTAAAAAGCTCAAATGGTATTGTTTTACAGGAATTTATGGGCTAAAGGTGACTCCACAGTTTTTTTCTTTCCAGTCACAATATCATACTGCTTATTTATGCAAAATAATAATAATAATAATAATAACAAATAAATAAATAAATAAATAAATAAATAATAATAATAAAAACCGTCTTGGTGTATCAACATTATTAATTAACAAGTAAGCTCACCCCACAAGTCCACACCGTTTGATATATTTAGTACAGAGCGAAAGGCAATTCACTTGTAAGATTATACCACCGAGATGTGTAAAAACTCACCAGTGTATTGTCACGGTTAATCGAGTGAATTGCTCAGTTTCACCGCGTTTAATACTTTCCCACTTCAGCGTGGAGGTTCCCTATCTGATGTCAGCCGCTGCTATTGTCCGTATTGTAAGGCAGAGATGGTCAGATGGGGTACATTTTCAAGTACATTACGGCACCAACTTCCACTGTGTATAATGCTCTCCCACAATGTTAAGGCCACCAATCAGCTGACTCTCTCTCAATTACCAGTAGTGTAAGGGAGAGAGAGAGAGAGAGAGAGAGAGAGAGAGAGAGAGAGAGAGAGAGAGAGAGAGAGAGAGAGAGAGAGAGAGAGAGAGAGAGACAGAGAGTTTAAAATGTATATTATTTTGCCTTTCTCAAGCAAATATTTGTTTTAAGGCGAAACATACTGAATTTTTGACATTAGGAGCAAGAGAGAGAGAGAGAGAGAGTTTAAAATGTATATTATTTTGCCTTTCTCAAGCAAATATTTATTTTAAGGCGAAACATACTGAATTTTTTACATTAGGAGCAAGAGAGAGAGAGAGAGAGAGAGGTCACAGTCTATCAATGAGTTACCTTCATTTGCTTCATTGCGTTTATTACTCTTTACTTTCCAATATTACAAAGATATTTTCCGAGTGACTACGTGATGGCGCCGCTGTCTGCCGTGTCCCCCTAAACTGATCAATCTCCACCGCCTCGTCAGTTCCCCGGAGATGGCGCGGCGTGTCACAGAAAGGATGGTTCCCTCCGCCACTTATGTACATCACAAGAGGCGCTCACAATGATCACTTTGGAATGGAACGACGGTAGCTACAGAGAAGAGAGACGTAGAAGGTGGTGGTGGTAGTGGTAGTAGTAGTAGTAGTAGTAGTTGTTGTTGTTGTTGTTGTTGTTGTTGTTGTTTTTGTTGTTGTTTTTGCTGCAGGAGTAGTAATAGATATTTAAAAGGTAATGGAGAGAGGAAACGAGAAAAAGAAAAGGAGGAGGAGGAGGAGAATATAGAAAGTAAAACTCTGTAACAGTGAACCAAACGATGATAATACAAAACAAAACCAGCAATAGAAGAAAAACTATTAAAAAGCAGAAATAAAGAAAATAACGAAAGAAAAAACGAAAGAAAACCATTCATAACACAATATACCAAACTCAATATACCAGACAAACACATAATACTTCCCATAATCTGATTTTCGTTGCATCGTCTTTATAGTAAGTTAAAGGACAAGGCATTAATGTAGTAAGTAACACCGGCATTCCATCATTACGCCAAGAGTTTTAAAAGCCTTCCCTGAAACAAGCCATTGAAACCACGACTGTTCCAACGCGAGGCCAAAAGACTGAGGTGAAGAGGAGGTAAAGCGCCTTAAAATGCCTGTAAACACTGAGAGAGAGAGAGAGAGAGAGAGAGAGAGAGAGAGAGAGAGAGAGAGAGAGAGAGAGAGAGAGAGAGACTGCTATAAATAAATAAATAACCAGAATACTCCATTGGACAATAGACTTGGAAAAAAAAGACAGTTCTCTCGTTCCTTGGAATCTGAGAGTACTTAACTTAGCACTCCAGGATCAGATTCTACACGGAAGCAGACAAAAGGTCGTGGGATTGGTTTCCTCTGGTTACAAATGTGGGGAGACTATTATATTTATTTTTCATTGCTCTGTTACGTGAAAGAAAATACGAGAGGGGTGAATTAGTGTTTAGTGAAAGAGGTGGAAAGGGAAAAGAAACCGAATATGTAACTGGAATTAAGAAAAAGATAAATATGACCAAAACTTAAAGGAAGAGAGAAATTGGAAAAATATGATGTAAAGAGAATAAATGTAAAGAAAAATTTAGAGAATGAAAATAAAAAAAAGATAAAAATAAAAACACCAAACCTTAAAGAAAGAGAGAAGCAAAATAAATGTCAAGTAAAAAGAGTAAAATGTAAAGAAAGAATACAACTAAAAAAGATAAAGATGACAACACCAAACCTTAAAGAAAGGGGGAAAAATGAGTAAATGTTAAATAAACAGAAAAAAATGTAAAAAAATTAAAAAACAAAACCTGTATACAACCAACAAGTAAATAAATAAAGAGAGCGAAAGAGAGAGAGAAAAAAAGTGAAACAAAATTAAATACTAAAAAGAGAAGAGGGAGGAAATAAAGGCGAGGCAATAACAATACATCCATTAGCTTGATGTAATTTATAGACCAAACTACTCTATTCTCCTGGCCACTACACCTGCAATCAATACGACTGCCTGGTACACAAAGCTACACCTGCCACTACTCTCTCTCTCTCTCTCTCTCTCCCTCTCTCTCTCTCTCTCTCTCTCTCTCTCTCTCTCTCTCTCTCTCTCTCTCTCTCTCTCTCTCTCTCTCTCTCTCTCTCTCTCTCTCTCTCTCTCTTTATTGAACATTCCTACACTCAGCGGGAACTCTAAAGCGATCACAGGTGTTCCATTAACCCACTTCCTTCACACCTGGTCTGTTCAGTCACCTCTAATTAGCACGGAGCGTTGCCCTCCAGGTGAAAAACTTCTGGATTACTGCTCTTCCTCTTCGTCAAATATTTATCTTTACTGCTTTCTTTGGTTTTCTTCTTTATTGGCTTTTATATCTGTTTTTTTATTGTTTTTCTTGTGGTATTTTTATTTTCTATCGTTTATTTTTGTTACTTTGTTTTATCTTTTTCTATTTTCATTCTTTTTTTCATTGGGTTTCTTAAGTAATTTCTCATTTTATCTTTTTCTTAAGGTTCTTCAGAAACTCGATGTGTTTGTGTTGTGTCATTGTGTCTTTTTATACATTTCTTTCATTGTCCTTTATATTTTTCTTCTTTCATTTTCTTCAGTCATTTCATTTCATTTTCAAAGATTCTTTGTGTCTTTTCATATATAATTTTTATCTATTTTTTTTTACTTTCTTTCATATTTTTCTTCATTCAGTCTTCTTCAGTCATTTCATTTCGTTTTTTTTTTCCTTAGATTCATGCTACTACTACTACTACTACTACTGCTACTGCTACTGCTACTGCTACTGCTACTACTACTACTACTACTACTACCACCACCACCACCACCATCACCACCACCACCACCACTACCACCACCACCCCCACTATTTTATCTCCCCTTTATATTACTTTTCCACCTCATTCCCTCACGTTAAATCACTTATTTCCCTGTACTCTATCTGCCATCTCTTCCCTGCTGCCCATCGTCCGCCACTCGGCCCTCCCTCCCTCTGCTGTCCTCTCCGTCAGTCCTCCCTGAGTCACCCAATCAAAAGTTTCGTCTACGGATACGCCAAGAGTCGGAATTCGTCTCTTGGGGAACTGAGGGGCACTGGGAAGGGTCGAGATGATGGCTGAGATGGTTCCTTTTTTTATTATATTTTTATGTGGTGTGTTGGTCTGTCTGTTTCTCTCTCTCTCTCTCTCTCTCTCTCTCTCTCTCTCTCTCTCTCTCTCTCTCTCTCTCTCTTGCTCTTGCTCCTAATGTCGAAAAATTTAGTACTTTTCCCCATAAAAACACTATTTACTTAAGAAAGGCTTACTGCAATGCATCGTAAACTCTCTCTCTCTCTCTCTCTCTCTCTCTCTCTCTCTCTCTCTCTCTCTCTCTCTCTCTCTCTCTCTCTCTCTCTCTCTCTCTCTCTCTCTCCTCCAAGACTCAGTTTTCACTTTTTTAAATGAAATACAGAGATTGCTAGCATTTTGAAAGGTACTCTCTCTCTCTCTCTCTCTCTCTCTCTCTCTCTCTCTCTCTCTCTCTCTCTCTCTCTCTCTCTCTCTCTCTCTCTCTCTCGTCTGTCTGTCAGTAGTTAATCTCACCCTTTGCACTCCCCCCTCTCGCGGTCACCTTAAGGTTCCTTTAGAAACACCCTGTCTGACATCCGCTAATTACACCTTGAGGGTCTCGTGGGAGCAAGCAGTGACGGGAGCTCGTGTGTGCCTCATTTACATGCTGTGCTCGGACGCCAGGACGAAGCTGAATAATGGAAGACTGGCGGCTCGGCGTACAGCCTTTGAGCGCCCAAATACCTCCCAGACCAATCCCACTCCAGCCCCGCCCTCGCCACGCGCCTCTCCCTGTTACTACGTCGTCTATTGTTGCTCTGCCTAACCTGATCTGAGCAAATGCCGTTCAGTTCAGTGTTATCGTGTGTTTTTGTTGTTGTATTTGGGGTTTGTTGTTGTCTGTCTTTGGTGGTTTTGATTTTACTTCGCCCTAGTTACCCCTCTACACTTGCTAGGTTTCCTGTTGTTGTTCCGTCTAACCTGATCTGGGCAAATGCCGTTCAGTTCAGTGTTGTCGTGTGCTTTACTTGTTGTTTTGGGTTTTATGTCTGTCTTTAGTGGTTTTGATTTTACTTTACCCTAGCTACCCCTTTCCATGTTGCCAGTTATTGTACTGTTGCTCTGCTTAACCTGATCTGAGCAAAAGCTATTTAATTCAATGCTATATGTTTTGCTATTGTTTTTGCTTTTATTGGTGTCTTTCTTCAGTAGTTTTAATCTAACTACACCCTTGTTGCCTGTTGACATGTTGCTACGCCGTGTATTGTTGCTGGTCCTAAACTAACTTGACGAAATGCCAGTGAGAGCCATCCTAGTTCCTGTCATACTGTTTTGGTTACGTCTTCCCTCCTTGTTGGTTTTGACTTTACTTAACACGTCCTCTCCATGTTACTACGCCATTTATTCTTGCTTCGCCTAACCTAGCCTGAGCTGACCTAATCCAATTGCCTCTCAAACAAATCCTAGTTGCTGTCCCATTCTTTCTTTGATTACAGCGCCATCTATCCTTGTTGGTTCTGACTTTACTTAACCACACCCACCCTTCTACAGATTACCACTTCATTTGCTGTTAATGTTTGTAATCCCTTCAGTCCTAGAACGCATTTTTTTTTGTCTTGGATTTAGGTATGATTAAATTATTTTATTGACACTAGGAAAGGTTTATGGAGGTCAGAAGATTAGTAGCCAAAGTCTGTACTATTTCAATTCTCACATGAGTTTCTGAATTTGTATAAAATCGCCAAATAGTAAGCAGAATAGTAAGAAAAGCGTCCCAGTACAGAAGGGGGTTAACTAATCTTACTCTATTGACATTAGGAAAAGAGGTTAGAAGATAAATGGGCAAAGTCTGTACTATTTCATTTCCCACATGAGTTCCTGAATTTGTATAAAATCCCCAAGTGATAAGCAGAATAAGTATGAGAAGCGTCCCAGTATTGAAGGGGTTAACTTATCTTACCGAACCGTAGCCAACCCTTCCACGTCTAACAAGATAATTCAACTGGGCTATCAGTGAGTTGACTGCTCCCTGGTTCACTCTTCAATTAAGGCCACTCTGGTGCTGTTCTGTTATGATGCATCCCGCCACACTTCATCCCTTAACTTGCTTCAATTATATCTCTGGCTTTCCTAACTTCACCGACATGAAGTATTCTGTGCCGCGCCCTTCACTTAAGTCCACTCCAGTGTTCCTGTGTCATGTTCCGCCCCGCACCACCTCAGCCTGTGACAATACAACACTTGTTACTTCATTTCTATTACCTCACGATTCTCACTGGCCGGAAGGAAACGAGAGATGGTGAAGTGTTTAATTCCTCACTTCTAAAACGCGTTTTTTATACTTGTTTTGTTTATTATTTGGCAGATTTAAATAGCTTCAGAAAATCATATAGGTGTTAGAATAGTATGGATTCCGGCCAATAATCTTTTGGCCTCCATAGACTCTAATTAATGTCAATAATATCGTCTACTCATAGCTAAACTCAAGGAAAAAATGTGTTCCAATACTAAAGCGTTTAAATTGTTTTAGTGTACATTCATTTTGTTGACAACGAGAACTTTGAAGAAATTATAGATAGATGGAAATGGTCCATTGCGTTTATTATTTGGATTTGCTGGCAACGTTGACTTTGAAAAATTGAATTGATGGAAGTGATAGAGTACTTTAGCACTCGTTCATATTGGTGACAACGATCGGTTTGAAAATAAAATAATGATTAAGAATAAAAAGATTACACTGCTGTATCATTCGTTTCTTTCATCATTCCCTTTCCTGACAACAAGAATGAATAAACATGCCTTAAACTTCCACTGTAATAACACTCGCTATTATCTCCCTTCCTAACCATCCCTCCTTCCTCTGCTTCCGGCTGCTCCTGTTTAGTGTCGCCACAGCTGATCGTCCCTCTCCAAGAAAGCTCCATCAAATACAAACACAATTGTATTTGTATTTGCATTGTATTCAAATACATTGGTATTTGTATTTCTATTTTGGCAGCCACGAAAGAAAACATTTAGTGTTTGTGTTTGCACAGGATATGGAGAGAGAGAGAGAGAGAGGGGAGGGGGAGGGGGATGAGACATAACTTTTATGATGCATGTGTACGGCACTTTGCCAAAAATATTTTAGTCTGTGGTGTAACGTTGATACCTTTGAGAGTGTTTAGCAAAGCCGAATGATTTTACAGACTCGACAGAATAAAACTCAGCCAGGAAAACCATCCAGGCATTAATGAGAATAGAATACATTTATTATATCGATATGTTAACTTATGTGCAGAAAAGAATTGATGCTTTAAGCTTTTTTTCCATATTTCTATAACCACATATGTTTATATATATTAGAATCATGTGGGAAAGGTTTTTTTTTAACGTTCACATTAAGATATCTAATCATGACTTGAATGGAATTTATATTTTCATCTCAACACACTCGGTCTTCTGTGCCTTCCTCTGCTACACATTCGTAAATTCCATTAGTTTTCCTCTTGCTTAATGGTCACTTCCTACTAAATTACCAGTATATTCGAGTCTTTATTTCTCAACCCCGGCCACTGTTCTTAGCCCACAAACAGTCCTTCCTCACTATGCATAACTCTACTAAACCCTCATTTCTTCACCCTGTCACCATCTCTGAGCCCTGACCGTCCTTTTCTCGACGTTAACCTTACACAGGAAAGCCACGTCTCTAGTGTTTTTTTTTATATATATAAGAGGAGTCCAAACAAGGGCAAAATAAGGTGTTAGTAAAAAAAGGGTCACTAAAAAAATACCCCATACTTCCCCTCTGTTTCTCTGTCACCCTGTCCTCTCCCCTGTTAATACTTGGTAGCTCCAGTGCCGCCAGCCCTGTGTGTGTGTCTCTTCCCTGGTGTGGTGTGCCTCTCCTTCCTCGAGTGTGATCCATTATGGCGATTGGCGGTAATTGCATTAGTGGTCTGTATGATTGATCGTGTTACCTGTAATTCAGTATCAAATAGGATGGATTTATTACATGTAATGGAATTTTAGCGATCTTGCTTTTCATTTAATGGATTGTAAATGAGCGGAAGGGAGTGTGGTGCGCTGACAGTTTAATATGAGTAATGATGCAGCATTCAATTTGACACTTGCAAAGGATTTTATGTTTTCACTCCCGGCGTTATTTGTTGAACTGTGTTATGTAAATGTGTCGCCTTCCCTGTCAATTTGAGCTGTAAATCAACCTTTCCATAAATCATACTCTTTCCAAATACTTTGTATAAATTAGTTTTTGTTTGAAAATTACGGTCACATTTATATAAGTGTGTGTCATCCTAAACATAATCCAAAAACTTTCTATAAAACTTTTTTCTTATAAAAACATTTTCACCCAATATCACAAGCACCGTTCTGTAAATGCACTTTTAGTTCCAAAATTAATGTTATTCTTCTTAGAATTTGTATTGCTTTTAACATTACCCAATACTTTTTACAAACTTCAATTCTACCATTAATCTAAATATTTATCAACATATTTCGCTTCCACCTTCACCAGCAACTTCTCATGATTACGTTTTAATGACGTCACTTCATCTCCAATAATAAAACTTCAACTTTAACAACAATCTAACATTTTCTAAACACTCACACACGCAGCATCATTCCTGTTAATAGCGACTGTCTTTTTCCATACAATCCATCTCCATCATTACTCCATCTTCAATCTCATTTCATTTTATTCACTCATCCCCTTCTTTCATTTTCATCTCTTGCTATTTTTTCCTCTCCTTCCATCTCTTCAGCTTCCTTGCATCCTTTCTCTCCTTTCCTCCTCCACTTCCATCACTTGCGTTTCTTCCTTCCCTTCCTCTCTTTCCATTTCTCCTCTCCCTTCATCCTTTCTTCCTCCTCCTTTTGCGTCACCTCCCTCCTCTCCTGTGCTCTTCTTCTTCCTCCTCCTCCTCCTCCTCCTCCTCCTCCTCCTCCTCCTCCTCCTCCTCCTCTTCATCGTCCCTTCTTTCCCTCCTCCCCTTCATCACATTATTGCTTCAGTCTCTCTTGTCACTTTGTAGAGTTGTCCCAAAATTTTGCTTGTCCATTTACGTATAACTAATGCATGTTTACAACTCTAGTGTGTGTGTGTGTGTGTGTGTGTGTGTGTGTGTGTGTGTGTGTGTGTGTGTGAGTGAGTGAGTGTGTGTGTTTGATTCAGTAGAGCATGAAGAGGATTTTTTTTTATTGTTATTTATGATTTATTTGTGTTTTGTCATGTATTTGTTGTATTTTTGTGTGGGATTTTTGGTCACAGAATATTTGTCTACTTGTTTATATATTTCTCCATTTTTTTTACTTAACTACGTACTTATTTGTCTCCATGTATGTTGTCTGTATCTATCCCATCTGTCTATGTTGTTTTTCTATCTATTCATCTAAGTATCCTCTGTGTGTGTGTGTGTGTGTGTGTGTGTGTGTGTGTGTGTGTTTGAAATCCATTCAGTCGGCTTTACACTTAATTTTATCTACTTTAATTCATGTACGTATATAACCATTCTTATTTTCTTCTTCTTTTCTTCTTTTCTCCTCTTGTTCTTCCTCCTCCTCTTTCTCTTCCTCTTCCTCCTTTCCTCCTCCTCCTCCTAGTAAATCCAAACACTAGTATTCCTCTCCACCCTTCCTCTTTTTTCTCTTTCAATATTTTCCTCTTTTTTTCTTTCTCTCTCTCTGTTTCTTTCTCTCACTCGCTCTCGGCATGAATTCATCGATAGATTTCTGCCATTCCTTCCTCCTCATTTACTTTCCCTCCGTTTAATTTCCTTTCCATTTATCCGTCCTCTTCTTCTCCGCCTCGCTTTAAAATATTTCATTCTCAGTTCGAGAATCTTTCCAATGGACGTGTCGACATTGGAGATTGGAGAGTGTTCAGGGTGCGATGCTGTTGTAGTAGTAGTAGGAAGTGAAGATGTTGTTGTTGTTGTTGTTGTTGTTGTTGTTGTTGTTGTTGTGGTGGTGGTGGTGGTGGTGGTGGTGGTGGTGGTGGTGGT
>CM035185.1:1847889-1858281 GCA_020233015.1 Callinectes sapidus
TCTCTCTCTCTCTCTCTCTCTCTCTCTCTCTCTCTCTCTCTCTCTCTCTATCAGGTGAGAAATAAATTACCTGCGCGCCTGTCCGCCCTCGCCTCGTTACCTGCCTAGACATCCCTTGTTACCTGAACGTCGAATATCACAAGATGGAGGGAGAAGAATAGGGCGAAAGAACTCAACCTCCTTCCCTTTCTCTCCCTCCCTTCCTCTCTGGCCTTCCTCCACGCTTCACCTCAGCATGTGTCTTCATTTCTCAGTAGAGTCATGGAGGAGAGATTTTGTTGGTGAACGAATGCAAAAATATTCCTCAGCCAGTTACCAACGTGCTTCTTGGTATTAGACGGGTTGTTCTTGTCGTTAGGATGTGGTTGCAGGCAGGGAGCGGCGAGGTAGCGGGGCCTGTGGTTGTCTTGAGGAGGGAGGGAAGGAGCCATTGCTGAAGGTGGGGAGAGTAATGGCAGCGCTGAAGGATGCGACCCCTTGACATACCGCCATGAGTTTTGCGCTGGTCTAACGAGAGGCAGGAGCCAGCCAGCCTGTCAGCCACTTACTACTACTACGCTGCTGCCGCGGTGGTTCCCTTCCGAAGCGGATTGAATTGAATTACTTTGATTTAATTAACAAAGTGAGACAAGGCAACAGCCATCGACCGCAATACTAATCAAGATATGTTCTCCTTCCTTTTCCTCCTCCATCTATCTCGGCCACGAAAGACTAGTAGTTGCAATAATATCACTGCAATATTTACTACGCTTTCTTTTACACACTCTCAAGGACATTTCCTGCACTCCACGACCCCGGGGCTTTCAAGTACCGCCAGGGAAATGCCACGAGGTTTAGAGGAAGAGGAGGAGGAGGAAGAAGAGGAAAAGAAGGAAGTCAAGGGTGGGGGAGGAAGAGGAGGATGGTGTTAGAGGGGCAGCAGTCCACTAACACCTGGGCTAATTGTCAGTCACTCGCGTCCCACACACCCACCCACATACTGATTGATGGCAGGCGTGGGGCGAGGCAGGGAAGGGCGGGAAGTGCCGGACAGAAGGTACCTACGCACTGAGGCGCCGGAGGGGAGGAACGCCTTGGCTATTCTGAATTATGCGAGACCGAGAGAGAGAGAGAGAGAGAGAGAGAGAGAGAGAGAGAGAGAGAGAGAGAGAGAGAGAGAGAGAGGAGTAAACTTATGAACTGCGGCTCAACTTTGAGAGATATTACGAAGAAAAATTATCCTGTCGTTGAAAAGCGTCGCCTCAGGAGGAGGAGGAGGAGGAGGAGGAGGAGGAGGATAAACCGGAATATTAAAGAGAAATAGGTTCCGGAGGGCATTTGAGTGAATAAACGCGACTATCTGCGGATAAGAAGGAGTATGAGAAAAGGAGGAGACGAGAAAGAAATTACCTCAGACTATACACGGGATGGGAGAACAGCAACAAACACTGAGGTACTTGAAAGGCAGCTTGGAAAGTTATTCAAACAACTGATAAAGAGATTTTTAAAAAAGAAGGAGGAGGAGGAGGAGGAGGAGGAGGAGGAGGATGTGAGGAAAACTATAAACATAAAGAAAGAAGAAAACAGCAGGGTGTGTAGGAAGGAGAGCAAAAGAAGGGGGAAGAAGAGAACAAAATGTTAGTCTTCACACGTAGCTAAAGTCACTGGGAATTTAACTCTATTTATTAATATTTTACAAGCCATTAATGCATTCCTTTTTATTTCACAACCATCCTTAAACATCACACTGTCTAGAAATTTGAAAACAAAACAAAAAGTACATATATTCCTTTAATGCAATTTCTTTTTACTCGTGGTTGTTATTCTATCCCCTCCACGCAGCTTTTAGAATTGTGAATCGTTGTATACGAAGTAAAACCTTTAGAACCCTGAAACTCCACACCTGCTTCTATATTTCCAACTTCGTATGGTTTAACTTTATTGAACAGGGAGAATACAAAACACTTATCCCCGTCTTCCAGCCTTTCTAACCTTTGAGGGAACTGGCAAATTAGTGGGCTTTTTATTGTATTATCTTTGTTTTCCTTGGCCAGCTTCCCTCTCTTACATAAAAAAAAAACACGCACACACAAACAACACATTCGTCAGCGTTCCGTGAAAGGCAACTGGACTGGCAAAACACGACGAGAACACAAGCTCTTATACCCAAAGAGTCACCACTTCCCAGATAAGCTGATCAAGTGTTTTGACATGCCAACCATGCACTGGCCGGAGCTCACCATCGCACAGTGGCCGGGAGTGGTGGTGGTGGGTGGCGCTATGGTGGTGGGTCAGGCAGCGGGTCACAAGCCAAGAGATGAGTGTAATATTGAAGTGTGGGCGATAGTGGCACTTGATGAAAACCAATGCATGGAAGGTAATGGAATGAAGCTCAACCATCGTGCTGTATTGTTGTTAGGTGCTGCGTGGGGGGGAGGGGGGGGGAGTAAGACTGGTTGTTCCTGTTGTTGTTTTTGTTATTGTAGTAGTAGTAGTAGTAGTAGTAGTAGTAGTAGTAGTAGTAGTTCTTGTTGTTGTTGTTACTAATGTTCATGTTCCTAACAACAAAAACAGCTTCCCAACAGCAAAAACAACAATATTGCAACTACTACACCTGTTACTACCACCACCACCACTACAACCACCATCATGCAATATCCCCTTATATACCTCACTAGCGAACATTCCATCATAATTAAGCAACAGTTAGTCCTTATTATCGAGCGCAATCACCGTGGAATCCCCTCCTCCTCCTCCGGTGTGGACACGCCAGACAAAGGATTAAAGGTGTCCGGGTGAGTTGAGGCGATAAGGTGACCCAGCATATCTCACACGTACCTTACGATACACAACGCCTGGCTGGACTCCACTCGACAAGACAAGACGCTTTGTTGGTTCTAGTCGCTACCGTCGTCCCAGTAAAGTGTCACTCAATGTATTTCCTCTTTTACACAAAATGGAGACTTCTTATCTCAAAGCCAATCCATTTTTTAAGCCGTTACCCTGAGTGGATGACCAATCTGGCCTCCCCCCAAAAAAACCCTCGAACCTTCTTAATGATTTGAATCCGTGCACTTGAGATCTCCATCCCCACTCCCCCCGGTAAGAGCGCACGTGTTTCCACTGTAGCACTGTGGTCGCAAAATCTATTGACATAATCGAGTTTCCTAACCTAACCGGGCATATTGAATTAACCAGACCTTATAAACACTAACTAGATACCATATTTTCACTGGAGGAGTCAGTTTGTGTTAGAGAGAGAGAGAGAGAGAGAGAGAGAGAGAGAGAGAGAGAGAGAGAGAGAGAGAGAGAGAGAGAGAGAGAGAGAGAGAGAGAGAGAGGTAATATATATAAGTGGAAATGAATAATATTTTTACCTTCCTCATAATGTAGTGCTAATTAATGTGCATAATATATCACTGGGATCAATGTTACCACTGCTCATCTTTCTTTCTTTCTTTCTTTCTTTCTTTTTTTTCGTCAATTTCTTTCTTTTTCAATTTCTTTTTTTTCGTCAATTTCTTTTTTTTTCGTCAATTTCTTTTTTTTTACTTTGTTTTGCTTTGATATTCGCTCAAAATACAACGAGTACAAGGAAAAGTGACCCAAAAAAAAGGAAGTTAAGTAGATGAAGGGTTGGTTGGCAGAACGGCATGAGTAATTTCGAGAGTAATGAAGTGTGTTAATTGATTCATGAGCTGGTGGAAAGTGGTCGTGGCGGCCATGATGGTGACGCTGATGATGATGATGATGATGATGATGATGATGATGATGATGATGATGATAATGATGATGATGATGATGATGATGATGATGATGATGAAGATGATAATAATAATGGTAATAACAATAATGAAAACAACAACAACAACAACAACAACAACAATAACAACAACAACCACAACAACAACAACAACAACAATAATAATGACAATAATAATAATAATAATAATAATAATAATAATAATAATAATAATAATAATAATAATAATGAGAAGAAGAAAAAAAAAGAAGAAAGAAAGAAAGAAGGAAAGAAAGAAAAAGAAAAAGTGGAACAACGGCAACAATACCACCACCATCACCACTACCACCACCACCACCACCACCAACAACAACAACAACAACAAGGTGGAGAAGGAGAAGTCACAAACTAATTAAAAATGGAATATAAAAGAGAAAAGATTCATTCAGTCGCGTGTCATGAAAAGTGTAGCACATCTCGTATAATTATCATTTCTTTCTTTCTTTTAACTTTTCCATTTATATCCATTCATTTTGTATATTTTTTTTATTTTTCATATTTCCTTTCATACTTTAAACATTAAATTTTACAGACCTTTCGTAGTCTGAATTACCATTTTCCATTTTATCTTTTTCTTTCACATGTCAGATACTCTTTTTTTTCATTTATATTTCACATTTCAATATTTTCCCTACCAACTGATTTCCCAACAAGTATTGAAACATGCTCACAACATGTCACCCACTCACCTGAGCCAGCGTTGTGATTTGAGTCAGGTATGGCGCTGGAGCCGGGAAAGTTATTAATGTGGGCAGCATAAAGCCACTAAAGTAAGCACCGTCATAAACAGACTAACTCGCCACGCCAACACGAACTTTGCCCTCGGAATAATATTTAAAACTTGCAACACACGCTAGTTGGAGGTAAAGTGAAGAGAAAAAAGACAGGGAACTGCATTAACATATGATCACGAGGCAGCTTTGGACACACTTTCCATACTATACTGGAGAGTCTTAAGTCTCTTTATTGTATGCCTTTATTTCCTGTTTTGGAGTTTCTATCGTAGTATATTTTAGATCTCTATATGTGTAATCTATTTTCTGCATTTTTTGAGACTCCAATGTATATTTTAAGGTGTCTAATGTATATGTTTTTATATAAGTTTCTCCCACACTCCCAAATTTTCATTGCATATCTTCCAACACTCTTACGTTTTCATTTTTTTTTTCTTTTGTATGCGTATTGCTGCAATTTTCAGTTCCAGTTTGGCAGTGTGAATCCAAAATTGAATACATGGCAGCTGCCCACCTTATCATCTCTGATTGACTTGAATGCAACATATAATTTTGGTTTAGCTTGACCGTATTACTTTATGGCGAAGAGAACGCAATGCCTCGTAAAGAACATCATCATCACGAACAGAACATTAAGCACCGAAGAAAGGCATGATTTTATTTCGTTGGGCAGCCAAACTAATTAAGTTTCAGTTTTCCATCACAACGTATATATAGACCACATTGCTAAATTTGAATTTGAGGCATGAAAAAGAAGCAGTCAGCACTCAGCAGTCAGGCCACTACCAGGACGGCAGACCCACGTCAATAACAAGAAAAGGCATCGAAAAGAGCCAACAAAAACAGACAGATGTGTAAAGATTTTCTGTGCCTTCCCAAGACGTAAAGTTTCCACAGATAAGGGAAAAAAGTTTCTATGAAGTAAATTTGGGGCAAAACTTCATCTTCAAAATATCTAATGGCTCAGAACCGTAGAATTGGCTGACGGGAAAGGCAAACCTTTGGAATGGAAAGCGAGCCAAAGTACGTATCGACGGAGAACCTTCCGTACTTTTCACTGGAAGTCATTGGAGTAAGTAGTAAGACGTCGGTAATCTTCCATTGCATTTGCGTAATGAAAGCCAAGACAAAGGACAGATCGAGAAACAGGTTAGCATTACGTAGGGCCGCAAATCAGTACTGAAAGACAGACCTGCGAACGAGAGAAATGGTAACGTAACATGAAAACAAAAACAAAAAAACAAGGAAAGTTGCAAGAAACAAAATCATACCCGCACATGGTAGTCCCTGTACAAAATCTGCGAACCTACGTGTTTTAACTATTAATCCTCGCCCCATAATTTAATCTTTTATTGCAATTACACGACTAGACCTGTGCAATGCTACAAAAAATATATATATATCATGACTGTATCTGCACTGGCTTTTGAAATTGTATAATACTGTCGAATGTAATAATAAAAACCACTTCAAGCCATAATAGCCAATTTAGGGCGCCTGCCTGCATGAGGGACAACAGTCTCCCGCAGGGCACTGCCGGCAGGGTACGAGCACGAGCCTGGCCGTCCGTTTTACCTTTATGGTCCATCTGTCTGTCTGCTTACTTATCTATCTGTCTGACTGCTTACTTATCTATCTATCTGTTTGCTTACTTATCTATCTGTCTGTCTGCTTACTTATCTATCTGTCTGTTTGCTTACTTATCTACCTGTCTGTTTGCATATCTATTTATTTATCTGACCGTCTGTCTATTCATCTATGTATTTATCTATCTGTACGTATATCTAACTATATCTTGCAATCTTTCTTTGTGTCTGTGTGCCTTGCAATTCATCTATCTAATTACATATCCATTTCTTTCGTTTTATAGACAGGAGGACAGACAGACTGATAGATCGACAAATGTATATATAGACAGATAGAAAGATGTAAAGACACAGAGACAGACAGACATTTTGACACGATTAGAGAAACGAACAGGCAAACAAATCTGCAATCACACACACACACACACACACACACACACACACACACACACACACACACACACACACACACACACACACACACACACACACACACACACACACACACAGATGAAATTCCCTTATCATGCTGAATAAGTATCATTTGGGAGGCAGGGAGAGAGGGAGGATGGGGGAGGAGGGGGGAGGGACCAGGAGAGGCAAGAAGGAAGGAAGCTCGCTGGACTGCTGAAAAAAACTTAATTCTCTTGGCAGTGGAATCTCATGATGACATTTTCCTCCTCTATTTTTTTCATCGTGGAGAGAAAATGGGAATGAGGTTGTATCAAGAAGACGGAGGAGAAACAGACAAAGAATGACAAAAGGAGCCGGGTCTTCCTGGAATAGAGACGTAGGAAGTATGCACGATTCGGAGTTTCATATAGTCAGACTTTATAAAAAGGAGAAAGGAAAGAATCGTTTCAGAAATAGACTGGAATGGATAGATGACTGGAATAGAAGCAGTAATCACGTTGGTAGTGCAGAATCAATAGGGAGCTTTTAAAAGAAGATTAGACTTAGGGTTAACTGGTAAACTCTGGAACTCCCTACCTGCTTCTATATTTCCAACTTCCTATGACTTGACTTTATTTAACAGGGAGGGTTCAAGATATTTACTCCCTTTCTTTTAGCTAACTTTCATGAACCTCCAAGGGAGTGGCAACTAAGTGTGCTTTTTTTGTTGTTACTTTATGTTACACTTGGTCAGCTTCCCCCTCTTACATAGAGAAAAGAGAGACAGATGATAGATGGATATAGGTAAGCTTGTTTTCAAAGACCACTACGCTTAGATTTAATGCCTTAGTGCAATTTTCCTTATGTTGTCATGCATGTGTCTGTCTTTGGTGTTCCTGGCATGCTTTACGAAAGCAAATTAACCACGATGATTAGGCCATTATGACTAAGAAAATGGCATTACTTAATATTCTTATCAGGTAAAAAATTAGCATTTTTTATTTAAAAACTTGCAGAGTCTGGTTTATTCACAGATTGTGAGTGGAAAGAAAAAAAAGTTCACTTCATATTCTGCTCCATAGAGTTTGATTGCATTTTTCTCGCATAATTTTGTAAGTTTCATTTGGGTCAAGTGAATAAAGACAGCGTCAGTTATCTCAAACGAAGGAAACGTTTTCAAAAATGCTGTCATCATCATCATCATCAACATCAGCAGCAGCAGCAGCAGCAGCAGCATCACATTATCATTATCCACTATTCTTTCGAGACAACAACTGACCTTCCTATCAACTCGGGAGTAAATATTATAAATAGATTCTATACAAGGAGACTAACTAGAATATTCAGAAGTGAGAAATGTTGAGAAATTCAAAATAGATTACTGAATAACAGAATGAAGAAAGAGACAGCAAAGCAAAAAAAGAAATTACTAAAAGAATTAGATAACATCCAACTGGAAAGTAAGCTGGACAATCCGTACCAGTATTTCCAGTGATTTGGAAACGTGTCTGTTGGCGACTTAGTGCCACGAGGAATTCTGCAGAGTTGTGACTGAGCAAAAACACTCCAATACCACATCCCAAGGGATTTAACCTGAACCCAAAGGAACACAGTATAATCAAAACTCTAATAGCACAAGCAAAAAGATTGTAATGTACTGTGTAAAACCAATTAATATAATATCATATGTAGAGAATTTTACTACTGACTGGGAAAAAATGATATCATAATACAAGAAATTCATTTGCTGTAATTATGTAAGAATTCAAACGGGAGATTCTACAGATGGAGATTCTAATACTGACGTAAAAGAGTACATAGATAACGTAATCCAATACGTCTCAAGGAAAAACAATTGATTTAGTACGACCGGCCGGACATTCTAGTATGATAAGGAGAGGAGTGTGGCGGAGTCCGTGAGTCAGTGAATGGCTCTATTGGACGGGAAAGCCACGAGCGTTCACTACACCCCGCCAAGCCATTACTCAGATATGCAAGGGCGGCTCTCACATCGCTGCAAGGTACTCAAACTTCTCCTTCAAGATTTAGATAGCCCTTTCTTTTCTGTTTCTTTTGTGCCTCTCAGTGCTACTATTCCTCTTCATTGCATTTCATCTAGTCATGTTAAATGCTGTCAGCTGTAGTGGTGATAGAGGTGATGGTGGTGGTGATACTGGTGATGGTCGTGGTAGTAGTAGTAGTAGAAGTAGTAGTAGTAGTAGTAGTAGTAGTAGTAGTAGTAGTAGTAGTAGTAGTAGTAGTAATAGTAGTAGTAGTAATAATAATAATAATAATAATAATAATAATAATAATAATAATAATAATAATAATAATAATAATAATAATAACAAGAGAAGTAGCAACATTAGAAACAACTTCATCACAAACCCCTCATCTGCCTTTCCCTTTCACAACATTATTCCGTCTCTCTCTCTCTCTCTCTCTCTCTCTCTCTCTCTCTCTCTCTCTCTCTCTCTCTCTCTCTCTCGGCTCTCCTGCACTTGAGCTGAAATGCCAGAACAGTATGTGGACAGTTGTTTGTTTGGATTCTGCTACACACTGACACACTGATATCACTGTGCTAGATCGCGTCCAAGATTCTATCCATTTGTATTCTAGGTTAGCCTGTTGTAGGAGTGCAGATGTGCTCTGTGTTGCTCGAGTCTTTTTGGATGTTATCATATTTCTAGCGGTTGTGTGAGAAGCACGTTATCATTGAGAAAGACCTGCTTGAAATCCGAGTGTGGTTTCTTGAATACTACTGATGAAAAAGTTACGGGTCTCAAGAGTATCAACGTGTGTGCATACTATGAATACTGCATTGCATTTGCGTTACGTTCAAATTATTTTGATTGCATTACCATGTTTTTTAAAGTTTTTTTTTTTTTATGGTCGTAGTGACATAATAAACAGGTAAAATGCTTTTGAAAACTTGGTTATCTCTGTTGCCTTTGAAAATAGTCGTGATGAGAGAGCATCCATTCATCAATCCATCCCTCCATCCATCCATCCATCCATCCATCTATCCATCCATCCATCCCTCTCCTTAGAGCCTCACTTGGGCTTCAGCATTACTACATATGTATTTTTCTCTGAGTTGTTATTTGGGTCAAGGACACTGTAAACACATACCCTCACATTGCAGCCTGTATTCCTGGCCGGGACGGTGCCCTTATCTGCCTGCAACGCCGCGCTAGGGTCAGTTACTCCGCATACAGGGCAATTTCCGCATCAGGGCCCGACAGCACAGTTGGTTTACTCTGCTGCACCCTAATAGAGCCGTCCCTCCCTCCTGCACCTCACCCAATCCGCTGATCGAACTAGATGCGGGGAACGTTCAGTCGAGGCAGTCCAGGATAGGAATAGTAAGGATAGTGTTCTTTGTACTTGACTAAACCAATGCTGTCATGAATGGTCATCTTACAGTGCATGATTTAAAGTGACCATCTCAGAGATAGGTATTGGATTATTATTGGTGTTATTCCTTCGTCCATGATACAAAATCGCTGTAAGTTGTAGAGTTATATAAATCATCAACAACAACAAAATCTCGACAGATACAATATAATTAATTTGATTTTGTTGTACTGTTTAGTGGAAAGACTCTTGAAGCATTTGATGATATGGCTCGCTTTATATTAGAGTAGGAAGTATAGCACTGGCTTCATTAAGGCTCGGGTGTCATATTCATTTGTTATTACGCCACGTTTTAACACTTATCACCTCAATACCAAACTTTTGTTGACTCGAGAAATTTGGATATTCGTTATTTGAAAATATTAATGCAAATGTATCTTGTAAATTTCCGTCATGCATTCCTTTTATTGTTCACTGATCTCATTCCTTCTTTCTTATTTCTTTCCTTTTTGCCTTTACCACGTTCATTGATTTCTTCATT
>CM035185.1:1948804-1985301 GCA_020233015.1 Callinectes sapidus
TCTCTCTCTCTCTCTCTCTCTCTCTCTCTCTCTCTCTCTCTCTCTCTCTCTCTCTCTCTCTCTCTCTCTCTCTCTCTCTCTCTCTCTCTTCTACTGGTCTCATATCTTCCTGTTTCCTTTGCTATCTTTAATCTTCTCTTCTCTTTGTATTTGGTTTCTTTTTTTTCTATTTTAATATATTGTTCTATTTTCTACTTTCTTCCTTCGCACTTTCCTATTTTTCTTAATCTTCTTTCCCTTCTTTTCCCTATCTATCTGTTTCCTTTCTGTTCCTTTCCTTTCCTTTCCTTTACCAATCTTTTTTTTCCTCTCTTCCTCCATTTTTATATTCTCCCTTAAGCCTTACCCTCCCTACTCTCTTTCTATCCCTTGCCCTCACCTCTTTCCTCTCCTATCACTACCTATCCTGCTGTTTCTTTTTCTATCCTTTTCCTTTTCTTTACCAAACTTTTTTCCTTTCCTCCTATCACCTCTTTTTATCTTTTTTTCCTTAAGCCTTACCCTCCCTACCCTCTCTTTCTATCCCTTTCTTTCGCCTCTTCCCTCTTCTATCCCTACCTATTATCCTGTTCTCTTTCTACCCCCTTCCTTTCCTTTACTATTTTTTCCTTCTACCTCCCTTTTTTTATATTCTCCCTTCCTATTCTCTCTTTCTCTCCCTTTCTTTCGTCTCTTTCCTCTCTTATCCCTATCTATGATCCTGTTCTCTTTCTACCCCTTTCCTCTCCTTTACCAAACATTTTTCCTTTGTATCTCTCTCTTCCTATCTCTTCCTTTCGCTTCTTCTTTCTCCCAGCCACACATCACCTACCTGGCCCCAGTACCCCCTCACCTTCTCTTCCCTTCTCTTACCTGGATCAATTAGCATTACCTTACCTGCGCCATCACCCTAACACATACAAGCAGGTGAGACAAAGAGAATGTCAATAGGTATTCGGCAGGTTAATTAGTAGAGGCATAATGGTGTGACGGTGTGTGTGTGTGTGTGTGTGTGTGTGTGTGTGTGTGTGTGTGTGTGTGTGTGTGTGTGTGTGTGTATGTGTGTGTTTATTTTGTCTGTGTATATCTCTGTCTGTGTCTGTCCGCCTCTCTCTCTCTCTCTCTCTCTCTCTCTCTCTCTCTCTCTCTCTCTCTCTCTCTCTCTCTCTCTCTCTGTTCATTCTCGTTTTTTTTTTCATATTTCTGTCCTAACTACCAACGTCTATTTATTCTTTCCTTTATTTTTCTTTATTTCCTTCATTCCTTCCTTCATTATTCCCTATTACCTTTTCTCCTTTCGTCCTTCTTTCATTTTCCTACTTCTCTTCCTTCGATATTTCCATTTTCTTTCTTTCCTTCCCTCCCTCCTTTATCAATTTACATCACTTCTTCTCTTCTTACTTCTTCACTCCTCATTGGTAAGTTATTTTCATCTCTTTTTTTTTTTTCTCTCTCTTTTTTTATTTCCTTTTTTTTATATATTTCTTGTTACCTGTGCTATTTTCATGCATATATTTTACTTTTACTAATCCTTTCATCCTCTATAATCCATTTGATTATTGATATATTGTCCTCACAGGTGGGAAAAATGTATTCTTTATTATTCCTCTTTCATATTTTTCTACCTTTTCTTTTCTCTTTCTTTAATATATTTAAGTTTAAGTCATCCATTTAACTTACTTTGTTCTGTAACTGATTAATTTGTAAGGAAGTATGTCTCTCTTTTTTATTTTTACTTTATTCTCTTCTTTCTCTCCTTTACGTGTTTTCTTCTAATCATATTTATTAATTCATTCTGTTCTTTAAAGTTGTCCATGAAAAGAGATAAGAAAACGTGTATAAAGAAAACAAGAGTAAGCGGCAGTCACAGAAAACGGAGAGAGAGAGAGAGAGAGAGAGAGAGAGAGAGAGAGAGAGAGAGAGAGAGAGAGAGAGAGAGAGTCCTTCCTACCTAACCTCATTTTCTATCATTCATATCCACATTATAACCTTTACAATTACAAATAATTTTTAAAAAATCCGTCAAAATAACAACATCCAAGTTCATTAATAATACACTAGGATATACAATCTTTCCTATTTCTTTAACTAGTAATTATCTTTTCCTTTATCTACATTATTTCTTCCTGGATAATTATCTATTCTTCTCCCTAAATAATTTCTCACTATCTTTGGAACTCGCTACCTGCTTCTATGTTTCCAGCTTCCTATGACTTGACTTTATTAATTTTTAAGAGGGAGGTTTCAAGATATATGTCCCTGTCTTTGGGGTATATAATTATTTTAGACCTGTAAGGGGACTGGCAAAAATCTTTTTATTTTCATTGTCTTTGTTGTCCTTGGCCAGCTTCCCTCTCTTACATGAAAGTCTTTCTCGGTTCAATATAATTTTTTTTTTTATTTAATCAAGTAATATTGACATCTTAATTTTTATTTTTCTTCTAACTCCTCTATTTTCTTTTTTTTCTTTGTATTATCAAGTCACTCTTCACTCGCAGCATAATGTTTCTCGTGTTTTTCCTTTTTATCTTCAGCTAAGACATTCATCACTTGCAGAGTAATTCTTCTCTCGTAGCCTAGTATTTCCCGGCACTGGTGTGTGCATGCATCTCGGATTGCTTACTTTACTTATCAACTCTTACAATAGACCAAGTGTAGTAGAAATAAGTAAACTGATGAGACTAGGTTTTCACAGTATTTCCCGATCCTTCTAGAACTGCTTACTTTACTGACTTAACTTTTGAACTCCTACAATCGATCAAGTGTAGTAGAACTGATGAAACTTGACTTGCACATTTCTATTTCATTATTCTCGTCTATTCAATGAGTCAAAGAAATATGATTCATTAAATTATACTTCTTTCTTCGATATTCACTCCACCAATTAACTAAGTGAAGATTATATTATCAAACAAATTAACTAAACATGAGCTTCCATTTCACAACATTTGCTATCTTTGACTTTTTTTGTTTTTGTTTTGTTTATCTCTTTATTTCACTCATTCATTTATTCATTCGCGCGATTAAATGACAAAATGGAGCAGAAATAATTAAGGCAATGAACTCTTCTGACTTCCAATTTTATTACAAGTTCATTTTCATTAATTTCATTTGTCTGTCCACACCTCCAACAATTAATTAACCAAATGCAAGAGAAAATAACTGGATGGGGCGTTTTTAATTGTTTCTTTGCATTATAACTGTTTAAAATGCAGGAAGAATAAATAATGAAATGTCATTTCCCGTTTCCCTTATAAAAAATGTTAAATAAGTTACACAGTAAATGGAATAAAAATAATTAAATGCTACGACTCTCTCTCTCTCTCTCTCTCTCTCTCTCTCTCTCTCTCTCTCTCTCTCTCTCTCTCTCTCTCTCATTACTGGTTGTGTTGTCTCCTTATTCTCCTTATTGAGTGTTTGTATTAGATTGGTATTTAGTCTCCTTATTCTCCTTATTGAGTGTTTGTATTAGATTGGTATTTAAGATCAAGAAAAGAGCAAGCAAGAGGGAATAAAAAAGATAACAGGAAAAAAGACATGAGAAAAATAAGAAAAGGCAGAAACATCAAAGGAAAAACAACAATAACAGTAATGACATCAAACATGGCGTACTGTAGGACAATGACAAACAGGATCAGGAAAGACATGTCAACATTTCTACCATTTCCTCTTATTTCTGAGCCACACCAGAACTTCACCACCTCCATACTTTACCCTAATGGACACACGCCTATTGATCTGGTGACACATTGCTACATAACGCCCTAAATACACGAAAAATGTACATGAACTAGCATACTCACCTCCTCACGGCGCTGTTAACCATGTGGTGCGTCTACATCTGTCTACATAACGGGTCCTCACTTCTATATTTCATTGATTTTATTTGTTGTCTGATTTGCTGCTTGCTTGTGGATGTTTATTTGGTTTTTCTGCTATTTTTTAGTATTGTTCTCGTGCTGTTGTTGACTCTCTAGCGTTTGTTTTAGTGTGTTTTAGTGTTTGTTCTTGCCATCTCTGTGTACATAGCCTACTCCGATGAGGATTAGGAATTTGTGGTGTTTTAAGGATTATTAGTTATTCACCCTCTACATTGTCTTTATATACAGCTTAATGCATGACTAGGCTCTTCTGAAATAGGGTTGTTTCATAAAATCATAATGCCTTTATTTACGAAATCTGACGAACATATCCGTAACAATATGAAACAGTGTCTCGTATAATAGTACATCCAATTTGCTTTCGTTTTTATGTGCGAAGTTGGACGCGGGACAGTGTCGATGATAAAGGAAAGCAATGTTTGTATTTTTCCCCCGTTATTGCGTTAGGGCTGACTTTTTTTTTTATTATGGTTTGCTGTAGCCATTAATCTCTGCAATCCTTTATTTCTCCCACTTTTCGGTTTCCATCTTTAGCCTACCTGTATACATTCTTTTTTTTTTTTTTTTCCTGTTCAGCCCACGTTAACTCCGTAAAGACGCAGGATGAAAATATAATTAAATGGACGGATGCAAAGACACTCTCTTCAGGAACAACTAACGGTTCAAATAAACAAACAGGCCCCTATTTTGTAACACGTTGTTCTCTCCTAAGTAGGTATAGGACTTCCCTAAGGCCACAAAGATGAGCAGCCGAGAGAGATAATGTGTTTGTCAGGGCAGAATCCTAGTTAAACCACCACTACAATCATAAAAACATCCTTGAAAGCAAAAATAATCATGAAAATATATCAGTTTTTCCCCCCTCATATGAGAGAGGTAGGTTACTCTACGACAACGAAAAGTTACAAAAATACATATTTACAACAAAAAGGGATCAACTAACCATAAAATTATCATCCAAAGTATAAGAATCGTCTTGAAGTATCTCTTATATTCACTGCATCTTTTCTGACCCTCATCTTCTGCGGTTCAATACCCCATCCCTTCATCTCTCCATCTCCCTCTCGAGTACCTTCCCTTATTACCACCTAGAATCATTACTATTGTTACTATTACCTACCCACGACTCGTAACAAGTGAGTGGAGAAGAGCGGCGAGGGACAGGGAGAGGAGGAGCGAGGAAGCCTCCAGCGTGATGCCATGGTTCATACACTCTTCATTGGTGGGACCGCAGTACACACGGTAGTAATCTTGCACCTCATCACATTTCTCACTGTCCACCTAGAGAAAAAGATTACTTTTCAGTTTCCTTTACGTAGTGCTTCAGATTAACCCCTTCAATGCTATTTGCTCCATTTTTCCTTAATAACTGACCCCACACCACTTCCCAAATCCACGAAAAAATGTAAATAGTTCAATCCTTACGTTATTATCAGCATAGAGCGCTTCCTGACACCCACAACCATCCACCACGCTGCTGACGGCGGGGCTGACGGCGATGTACATAGAGGAGAGGGGCTTCTTGTTGCTGCATAGGTGGAAGCAAGCTTGTCCAATACCGTCCAGCTCATTAATATCCATTATCTGTATGGAGAAGATTTCTTTTTAGCTTCTGTTCGTTTAAAAGATGTTAGATAATAGTGTTCTCTCTCTCTCTCTCTCTCTCTCTCTCTCTCTCTCTCTCTCTCTCTCTCTCTCTCTCTGGCACTTACCTGGGTCAGATTCACGTACATGAGAGTCCCGTTGAACACCTGCCCGTCATAGCACCCCTGGTAAGTATCCAGCAGCGGCCGCCACCTCTTTTCCCTTCCCCGCACCATGGCCCTCCCCTCCCCTCGCCCCGCTGCTCTGTCTCCATCCCCCCACTCACCTGTAGCGAAATGGAGGGGTTTATTTTATGTAAGACAAGAGAACTGGCCAAGGAAAAAAAAAAAAAAAAAGGGGGTGGGGGGGAGAATAAAAAGCCTACTAATTTGCTAGTCATTTTAAAGTTTGGAAGATTTTGCCGAAGGACAGGGACAAATGTTTTGAATTCTCCATAAATTTGCTCACTTGGATTTGTCTCAAAGAAATTGACACACATTTCAGTTGTTGTTTTTTCAATATTTTTTTTTCTTTCTTTCCCTCATTCGTTTCTATTTTTCGTTTTTTATTTCCTTTTTTTTTTTGTCATTTTCTTTATGTGTACGTGTGTGTTTACTTTGATTACATTTTTTGTATTATTATGATGATTCTGTAACGATATTATTTGGAAAAAATATACGAAAACTTGACTAATCACCTTAGACTTTGAAAATAGTGTTTCAATATTATGACCTCTGACCAATTATCTTTTCCCTCTAAGTGTGTGTCTGGCGTAACAGCTGACCGGGTATAGCGGGAAAACACACACACACACACACACACACACACACACACACACTCGAAAACAACACTTATCATCTATGTGACCTTTGAAAACATCCCTTATAAGAAAGAACCAATTGAGTGTTTGAATATTATGAACTCTGAGGTCCGTATTAAGAGACGCTGTGCTTTCTCACCACGACACTTTTCCAAGGCCACAGAGACAACAAGCCCGATTTTCAAGAATTTCTCCTTATAATGTTTTAGAAATTTTACCAGTCTGTCACTAAAACCCCCCCAAAATACCCATAAAAACATGAATATCTTCAACTTAAGCCTTTGGAAGTAGTAATGATGGGAGAACTAAGTGTTTCAGAATACAGGCCTGACTCATACCTTCTCTTTCCCAATATGTGTCCGGGAACAGCTGACTGGCGGTGGTGGTGGGCGTGTCAAGTCTCTCTGTGTCCTCGTCTGTGTCCTCCTTCACGTCCCACACCCCTAGCTGGCCGTGGGCGTGGCTGGCGAGACATACCCACACCAGCACCACCACCACCCACGCCCGCAGCCCCGCCATATCTGCCTTGGAAAGAAAACGTGACCAGTGCGAAGAAAACAGGAAGTTGTGATGATGCATAAGAATGACGAGAAACAGCCACAGGTGAAGAAATAAGTAAGATTTGTCGTATTAGTATGATTTCTTTATTGCATCTTTCCATTAACAGCAATTGGTAAACTTTACAAGAGTCGGGAAGAGAAAACTTTTTTTTTATCTTTATGTAGCTCAGGTAGAAGTGATTAACAAAAAAAAAAGTGTGATTAAGGAGCCCCATAAGCCAGATAAGACCATGTAGTAGTTTGGTTACGGTTACGAGAGGGAGGGAAGAAATCACGGACTCGTATTCTTAAACTCTTCACTCACAAAGATTTTTTTCAGAGCTTACAAACTAGTCGCCAGATTTCTCATACATTTCTCTCATTAATGAAGCAAAATTTATTCCAAGTACCACTAATCCTGAAAAACACTCAATAAAAAGCCAATAACACCTGTTTCATCGTAATATAAGTAATGATAAAACTTTAGAAGTGTTTAAAAATGCGGGCCAAGGTCAGTTTTACTAAGAGCGTGTAAGGAAGTAAGGGTGAGGAGGTAGCCAGCTGCTGCCGCACACCTGTCAGGGAAGCGGGTGGTCGTCCGGGCAACGAACACCTAACTAATGACAACACTGCTGATCTAAGGAGGTCCCGATGCAATGGTGATCAAGCGCGGATTTGATAAGTCATGCAAATAGGAAAGGAAGTCACTAATAAGGGAATGTCAGGCTATGATCATTAAGCAGTTGAGGCGTGTTGTTGTGAGACTGACTGATGTGGAATGTGTACACCTCCATTATGATGACTACGTGGACTGTGTGTGTGTGTCTGTGTGTGCTCATTGCGTCAATATTACCCAGCCCCCCCCCCCCCTTTTCTACTGCCCCCATGCCGTGTCAGTAGTCCCTCACACACAAGCTCACACATTATCCCCCTACACGTCACTACCTACAGTATCACAATCACTACAATCACGATAGTTCCCCAGCAGTTCAGCGCCCCTTGAGTAATATTATCGTCTTACCTTACTATTAGGTGTCTGTGTTCGGTATCGACGAGAAGTATCGCTTAGATTTTCGTCTCTACAAACGCAAGTTGCACCAACATTGCACGTATTAACTTTTCATTGCACGTTTCTTTCAGTCTCACAAACACGAATGCGAAGTTAAAACAATGTTCTTATCTAATCGTGAATTTCTTTATCGCGACAGTCATGTTATCTTGCGGCTCACGGGGAACACTACACGAGGCGGTGGAGGGACGTACAGCAGGTGCCAGGCGTCACCGGGCAGCCCACCTCCACCACCACCACCACCGCGGACCACCTCACCTGAACCCGCGTGACTCATAGCCCGCGTGTCTCAGGTTCCACTCAATGCGGCATGACACACTCCCGTCTTTGTTCGTGCAGCTTAGTACATGACACTACCACTGGGCTTAGAAAAACTTACTTTATCAATCTACCAGCAGAATCATGCACAAATCCTAGTAAATATTTCATGCACTGGCAACGCGTTTACGTCACTTCCTTGCTACATTACAACGTCTTGTGTCATCGGTGATTCAAGGAGTTACCAAACGTCTTCCTGTCGTACCTGGCCGGTTATTCACTAGCGGTAGGAATGTGACGGTGGTGGTGGTGGTGGTGCATGAAGCGTGTTAGCGTGACTCAGGTGCGGCACAGCGGCCAGGTAAAGCAAGGAGCTCCTGTTAGTTAATCTATTATTCTTGACTTATTTATTATCACGACTGTTATCAAACTATGTGGAGAAAATGGTATTCCGAAATTAACATTTCCAAAATGAACATTACTATCATATTTGTGCTGCATTCTTTTCTTTCCATTTCAATCCAACCCTGACAAGGGCTGATACTAAAAACAAACTCTTCACTCTGTTGCCTTTTGGATGTTATATTAAGGACTTGTTGCAAAGGTCAGCCTCGGGTTGTGTGTGACTTCCTGTTCCCATCCTTGGTGTTTCACAATAGACAGAAGAGAAGTTGGAGAACCCGAGGCGGAGGAACAGAAGACCGATCTAACAACATTCAATCATGTGGCAGCGGTTCACTCACATCTCGTAACATTCATCTTTCCTTTCCCCACATGTTATTGAGCAATAGCATACTGTTAACTACTGATATGAATGACAAAAAATGTATAAATGCCCTCCTTTTTGGTTGTAATCAATATTATGCACCTGGGCTTCTAGTTCTGCTCTTTTTGCAGTGCAGGGAAGGGCTTATCAATGAACCATGAGAGGATGCCACCAGACAGCCTCAAGACAAGGATATCAAAGCCTGCTATCCAGTGTTACCACTCTCAATATTCTACTACACTGCTCAACAAAATACAGTACACTTTGGTGAATATAGGTCAGTGCCTTGGTATAATTGATGTCTACTGATCAATCAATATCTCCTATACTTGTAAAAGGTCAACAACAGACCATCCAGCCACTACTACTTCCTTCGCATGCACATGTAATCTCCTCTTCTACATCAGCAAGCTACATCCATGCTCTCCCCTTGCCCTCCTTGCCTTCCTTCATGTGGCTGTTATATTCAACTTTTGGACCACAGATATGGATGTTTTTCATCATAAAGGAGTGTTGAAAGGAGACTGAAAAAGTAGATGGTGTTATCCTTTAACCTGGAATGACTTACATATGAAAGCATACAGATGTCAAGGTAGTCGGACAACTTGAATATCCCAATGATGGAAAGCAGTGCAAAAGGTGACCAGCAAATTTTAGCATAAAGTACGGTACAAAAACAAGAACACATGCCAGCCGGATTAGATACCAAATCATAGACCCAGTGATCAAACACAGTAGTACAATCTCGAGCATGCTGATCCCGTGATACTTGAGCGATGCAAGTAATGACAAGTGTTGGTCAACGTGTCGTGAGGCATACGAATTGCAGTTCTGTGCAAGCCATACAAGGTTCTTCACCTTCAGAGAATATTTAACACAGATTTTTCTTATACAAAAGAAACTAGTCCACCCCAAAGTCACAAGTCATAAACTATCAGTAATCTCTGAATTTATGCCCAAGAGAAGTTCATATGCCTACAATGGATTATACATGCATACATAAGGTTTAGACTGAGGAATGTGATATAACACAAGGTTCAAGGTCACATACATACTAAATTTAGCTCCAATATCTCAATGCCATACAAATCTTTACAAAAAGACTGCTTCATTCTTTTCACTAATTTTTTTCTCATGCTACTGCCTGCCATGTTCAATAGTCATTAACCGCACAACAATTATCAACATCAATTTAATACTAAAAACGCCCCTTTGAAGTCATCTACTACACACTGATAATGCCAACCTATTACAGTTGTGGCAGTTTCTCTCAAGGTTTCCAGGGAGCAGGTAAATAGCAGAGTGAACTAACAGCATCAAAGCAGCCTCAAATCATCAGAACTCACTACATACCATTCTCTACACTTCATGTATATTCACAACATTAATTACAAATTCATCTCCAATATAGTAATAAAAAATTAAAACTATTCATCAAATATTACCATACTTTGGTATAAACTTGTGGGAAAAAACAACTCTGGTGGTGGTGACTCCATGAAGCAATTCAGGGAAACAAAACGAAGTTCACAATCTGGAGGCCACACTGCAGCTAGTAATGCAAGGAAGGCAGCGCGAGATATGGAGATGATGGTCGCATCCTGTTGAAGAGACTGAGGCTGCATGACCCCCAAGCACCGACCAGCCAGGTGCAATGTGACTTGTTTACATGTCTTCATCCCCAAGGTTGTGCTTCACCTTGCTGAAGTCAAAGTCCTCCCCGGTGCCTCGGCGGTAAATGGAGAGGACGTCCAAACACGTTGTCTCGAAGTGGGAGGTTGCGTCGTACGACTCGGAGATGAAGATCTGGTTCTCCACGCCGTCGTTCAGTGGCTTGTAGATGGGAGACACTGTGACAAACCTATGGGAAGCAAATAACAAAGCATTAATTACAACAATCACAACCACGCCACTTCACTATGACTGAGGCACGTATTCTGAAAAACCTTGCTCTCTCATCACCACTACTTTCCAAAGGCTCTACTTGACAATGCTCATGTTCTTCAGGGTATTTTTATGGTTCTGGTGATGGATTGGATATTTCCTATACACAGAGCTCTCTCACAGAATAAACTATGATGTCATCCTCCCAAACACTCAATAAATCCAAGGTAAGATACACCACTTCCTTTCCTCTCCCACTAGTCATCAGAAAACAGCACTTACTTCTGCTTGATGGGTCCCAGAAGATTAAGACCAGGACCAATCTCTGCCTCAGGGTTGTCAGTCTCCACGGTGGTGCTGACCATGGCAATAAACCATCCCTTCGCAGCCACCTGGTGTGTGTAGGAGACCAGCGACACATAGATATCTGCCAGGGACAACAGACTGTGTGTTACTAAATGAGTAAGGAGAAAATAATGAGGTAATGAGATGACAAGCAGACTTTGTGGACGGGAGGGTTAATGTCCTCTACTTACATTCCTTTCTCTCTATTGGTAGGAGGACAGGATATGAGAATGCAATGTAGAAATGTAATAATAGGAATATGAATACTTTTAGATTACAACTCTCTCTTTTAAGACACAGTATGAGACAAAGACAGGGATAGACAGATCATTCTTTTGATTTCTTTGGCGGGAAACCTTTGTATCTTTTTACTGGTGGTGTGGCGAGTCCTTAGACAATCTTTTCAACTTACCGGAATTCCTGTTCACTTGCTTCTGTGGGATAATGATCTGTGTGGAGAGAGCATCCTTGGTGTTGCTGATGGGGTGGTCCATGAGGCAGATGGCTCGCACCACCTGGCCAACCTGCAATTAATGTTATAGTAACTTAAAACAATGAAGGGAAACACACGTCTTTATCAGGTTACTTTCATATATCACTGGACATATTTTGCATTTCAAGCAGACCTCAAATTTTCTATGATGCTAAATAATGGTCATAACAATATTTATCTGATTATAAATAAAGAAATAATGAAGTGTTTTCAGTGTCATCAACTACTGCTTCTGTGACCTTACCACTCTGGGCACACTGACAACCAGGACACTTAGATTTCTACCATCTCTACCACTCTCCTGTCTTCCTCCCAATCCATCAAGGTCAGTACCCATCACAGAAGCTTTCTTTATGGAAAAGTATGACAAAATACAGAGAAGGCAAGTGAAGATTCTACATTTGTATTGAGACTACAGCGATGTGTTTACCTTTTCCACTCTTTCAGGTACATAACTTGGATCACAATACACCTGCTTGCACTTTGCGGTCTCGTTCCCTGACCGCACGCCCACCACCTTGCCGCCCTCCAGGACAATCTCGTCTATTGGTTTGTCTAACATATAGGTACCACCATAGATGGCAGACAACCTAGGGAAACACAGGTTAAATATTACTTCAATCTACTGGAAAAATACATGCTTAGTTGTGATATATAAACATTTACCAAATGTTTTTGCTTTTAGAGAAGGAACTTTAAACAATATCACTTCATAGCACTTGACATGTTAAATATCACCTTGAAATTTGTCATTGAATCCTATGGCTAAAATGAAATTATATAGAGGAACTTTACAAAACAATAAATAAGAATCACCAAAGTACTTTGGTTCAAATGTTCTTAAGGGAATCTGAGTTTCAGATGATAATCATGACTTAATGAAAGCCATTTTGGTTCAATGAACTCACTATCTAATCAATATTCACAAGCTCATGATTTCTATGCTTGGAAAAGTGTGGCAAAACAGATGACAGGCAATACTCACCGGGCAAAGCCCTGAGGAAGCTCCCCGAGCCCATAGAGAGGGTAGAGGTAGGGGGACTTGCCATAGCGGGCAAGGGAATCACTGTACAGCTTAATTCTCTTCAGGCTGTCTCCTGCTGGCTTGGCCAAGTAGTCATCATCCCTGTGGAAGGAAAACATTAGTGAACGCTGACCTCAACACTTAACACAGAGCTACACAATCATCATTTAGTATAAATTGCCATGGATACAGGTGAAGGAAGGCAGATGGTAAGACTATAATTTTGAAAAGTAAGCTGAGTGTGAAGGTAGACTGTTTGCCATGAAGTGGTTATATAAAAGAGCTTATATAAAATGTGCATTGATGCCAACAGCATTGAATGAAGTTGAAAAATGTAATGAGGCAAGAGAGGCTGTAAGATGAAATGAAGGCAACTACAGCCATGACACAGCAGTATTATTACCTGTAGAGTGCCAAAGCATGCCCGGTGAAGTCAATGGTGTGCTTGTCAAGGTTGTAGTGAGCAAACACCGCACTCATGGTGGTGGTCTTGGGGTCAAAGCCTGGGATGGCCTTCCAGGTGTTGGGGTCATCATCTTTGTAGTCCTGGGCAAACACTAGGAAGTTTTTGAACCTCCGCTTCTCAAACATCCCCATCAGATCTGTGGCACAAAGGGTACGTTAGTCAGACTCTTCTTAGCTACACTCATTCTTTTGGCCAATTAGTGTAGCTTAGTTACTTCTTGTGGTGCAACTATATTCAGCATTTTAAGGCAGCATACAATATTACATACGACAGCTATACTCGGCTACACATGTGCATGGTGAATGATAACATAACTCCAACAATTAAATGCTTAGCCATGTTTTCATAGATATATTTTCTTAATCCAAACTTGGACATAAATGAGAGAGAGAGAGAGAGAGAGAGAGAGAGAGAGAGAGAGAGAGAGAGAGAGAGAGAGAGAGAGAGAGAGAAGCCTACCTGATGTCAGGGCTTCCTTCTCATCAGCAGGAACTTTAGAGATCTTGTTTCCCTTATATACATAACTGCCCTCAATAGACTTGAACTCCAGGTAACGTGTGACGCCGGTGTGGATCAGCAGCTTCACCAACTGACCATTGGCCATCAGAAACTTGGGGATGAGGTCAACATTCCAGTCCCTGCAATGACAAACAATATCAATAACAATTTAATGTATGAACAACAATGAAATGAAACAATATGATAACCAATTCAAACAATATGAACACTAATTAAATCAAAGGAGAAACAATACTTATTCATCAAAGGAGGTGGTGAAAGAAACAATATGAAAACAGATTAAAACAATGAAGTCAAATTGAATAAAGAGGGAAAAAACATAAAAAAACAATACAGTACATATTTATCAAAGGAGGCAGTGAAAGAATGTCAACATAGAAAGAACAGAAAAAAAAGCCCTACAATATTCCAGAAAAGCAAAAAGGGACCCTAATTTTGTCCATACCCTAAAAGCCACCATTAAAAATGATTAGGCATGCATGAACATTAAAATTTGAGACCATATTTACCAAAATGCCAGAAAATAAATAAGATATAAATGTCTCAATTCATAATTTGACTCATTGATCTTTATTTCCATTAGAGAGAAAGAGAGAGAGAGAGGGTTCACCCTGCAAGGCCTCACATGACACCACAGTTCATCCACACATTGTCTGAGATAAGGGAACTCTGAGATAACCATCAATATAACAATGTGACGAGCTAATGAGATAAGGAAACACTATGAGCCACTTATCACGCCTCCCTTGCCTGTGAACACTTCCTCCTACCACACCAATGTATATTTCCTTCCTATTTAAGAGGCAGAAAATGATCAAACAAAAAAGGCTAACTTAAATGCCAGTCCCCAAGCAGGTCCAAGAAAGTCAGCTAAAAGAATGGGATAAATGCCTTGAAATCTCCCTCTTAAATTAATTCAGGTCATAGGAAGATAAAAAGTACAGTACCAGGTAGGGAATTTGTGTAGCAGCTAAAGGGATCAATGAATGTGAGTACTAGTGAACTCTTGATGTACATTAACCCTTTCACTGCTATTGCCTCACCTTTCCTTAGTCAACGATCACTTTAAGACACCTTTACTTGTTCCACCGTTACCTAAAATCTTTAAACTGGGTAGAAATGGCAAAAATGTATTCTTTATTATGCATTCCTTTTGTCGCAGATACTAAAAAAGATCTCATGCATTGCTACTAATATTGTTAATTGTCTTGCATTGCAGTGAAAGAGTTAAGTAGGTTCATCAAGATACACTACTGATTCCCCTTGAGGGTTCTCCTGTAGACACTTTCCAAACATATACAGGATAGTCAGTGTTTCTACAAAGCTGTGTAATGCTGAACACCAAGATGCCTCCCTGTCAGACCACAATGCAAGTTAAGGTGTTTCCTATATGGCAGTCAGGAGTGCGATAATCTGATGCTCTCACTATGAATGTGTTTAGCGTTTTCCTTGTCTTATATCCCCTGACTGCCCAAGAACCTTTCACTTTTCAGGTTTTGTAAGGTGGGGCAGCACATTGGCAGATTTACAGTTGAGATGAAACAGTTAAATTAATGGAAAAGAATACAATGATGACTATGTACAATTGTGATCACTTGATGCCTCTCAATAGTATACAAATCATTATATGCTGACTAGTCAAAGCATTCTCAGTAAGGAAATGCCAGCACAGGGAAAACATTTTAGATGTTCCACCACCTCAAGAGCATTTCCTGAGGGGGAGAGTAAGGCAACCAATATGGTGTTCATTAAAAGTATCCAAAATTCCTGCCAGAAGTGTACAGTGTTGGTTATACCTTTAATTAAGTCCTCAAACTCCATCTGGCTGTTAGTGTTTAGTGTTAATGAATATCAGATAAAGGCACACACAGGTCAGGTCTTATAGATAACGTGCCTTTATGTTTGTCTCTCTTCACTTATATATTGATAACCTTTCTTATTATTATCACTTGTCAGGGCATCCTCCTACTTCTTATCACCACCACCACCACCACCACTATCCAATCATCATTTCTCATGGTTTTCATTACAATCTTGGGAATCAAACTTTTAACACTACTCACACTACTGCCACCACCACCACTACCACTACATCACCATCATCACTACCATCATCACCACCACTATCCAATTATTTCTCATGATCTTTATTACAAAGTCTGAATCAAACTTTTAACAGCAGTACAAAAACTTGAATAATTAGATAGATAATAAATAATATAAATGATTCCTCCAAAAAATACTGAAAAGTAATTAAAACGACATAATCAAACTCCCACATGAAAATTTTGGCAGCAATTACCTTTAGCATCCGGCACACAAAAAAAACCCATCATTATTCCCTCTATAATGAAGCCTTCACTATTTATGCAATTACCTGAGCTTTCAATGCAACCATGATGACAATGAACAGAAAAGTGCAACTCTTTAAATTACCTTTACAGGGAAGCCAGTGAACTTTGATATGTATTCTTACACACTTCTCTGCTTCGCCTCCACTATTTCATAAGGCTTTATTAAAATGTAAATGAGTTTTTAAGGTGTTTTTACCATTCTGGAGGAAAAGTGACAAGATTTTTACATTGTAAACACTCTTGAATGTTTACTGCACTCCAACACACACCCACAACAACCAATAACATCCTGAACCATCACCACCACCAACACCACCACTGAATGAATAGGTATTTTACACCAAAACAGGTATTGTACACCAAAACAATCAAAATCACCACCACTAACTATTTCACCACCAAATGAATAGTTACTACCCACCAATACATGGCCACAACAACAAATAACATCTTGAACCACCACCACCACCAACACCAACACCACCACTGCCACCACCACCACCAACAACAACAAATGAATAGTTACTGCACACCAAGATAGAACTAAAAATCACCACCTACAACATCCTGAACCACCACCACCACCACCACCACCACCATCCATCTTACCTGGTGCGGCCGTAAGTCTCCTCAGGGGAAGGAAGGTTGAACTTGGTGAAGAGGTCCTCCAGTGGGGTGATGGAGGCACTCTCTCCACCATAGTACTTGTTGCGGTCCATGTGGAGCACCTTCTTCCCCGACACCGACAGCATCCCGGATATGATACATTCCTGCAACGGTGCCACACTCATTAGTAACAGAACAAGGTCAGGTCAATGAAGTAACTGATTTTGTGTCTATGGTATTCTCTGTTTTGGTGTATTTCCTCCATACATGAACTCTCTCCTCACTTTTGTATTTCTCTCCTCCACTTTTTGTATTTCCTCCATACATGAACTCTCTCCTCCACTTTTGTATTTCTCTCCTCCACTTTTTGTATTTCCTCCATACGTGAACTCTCTCCTCCACTTTTGTATTTAGATAGGTAGATAATGGAATATGGTTGGATTAATCAAGGTAAAAAAAAAAACAATTTCTGTATCTATATAGTCAGAGAACACCTACTCAATCCTCCACTTTTGTCAATCTTTCTGTATTTTTCACTAAACTCTGAGAAGACACCCACTCCCTCTTCCACTTTTCATATTTTTTCCACTAAACTGTCTGCAAACCACTTACTCTCTCCTCCACTTTTCATATCTTTCTAGGCAAACTTCACTATCATCATCATCATCATCATCAGTGTCAGCAGTCTTTGTTTCACAGCAGTGTACAACCATCCTCTATATTAGTTAAGCCTTTCAATAGTGGGATGCATTTTCATATTTATTCTGCATATTATTTGTCAATTTTAAAGCTTCAAAAACTCATGTGGGTATAAAAATAGTACAGCCTCGGGCCATTAATCATCTCAACTTCATAAACCCTTCCTGATGTCAATAAAATCATCTAATCACATCCAAAACTCATGATAAAAATGTGTCCCAGTACTGAGGGGGTTAAGGGGAAGGATTACGCCAGGCACCACAGCACACTGGCTTGAGGTGTGTTGGTAGTATGAAAGGAAACAAAAGCCTTCTAATTGTCTCCTCATAGTCCTGGTAAGCCTAATAAGTGCAAGTAACTGACTGCATCCTTATAGATACATAGGACACCATAACATCTCTCTGTATACATCATGGGTAAAGGAATGGTCATATTGTAAACTCAGCACTCTAAGCTTCCATTACTTTCAGTCTCCCTTTCATATCCAACAATACAATCCTAGTATAGAAAATCAATATCAAATAATGCACAGTTAATCATCCCCAGCACACACTCAACAAGATCTGGCTCCCAACATAGCAAAAGAATGAGGAAGTAAAACAAAAGGCTATTATCAAGAAAAAAATCAAACTGACATGTCAAAACCTTTGAAAAATTCAGCTCAACACATGCAAAAACAGCTCAACAGGTCTGTGGTGGCAAGCCTTTCATGAGACAAGCCAAGGGATGACCTGAGGTGTCTAAACAATGAGGTCAAGCAGTGCAGCCCTCCAGGAGTGGCTATGTAGCTGTGCATCCCCTTCAATTACCTCTCAAAAGGCCACTGACCTCTCGGATAACATAACCTAAGACATTTTCAAACAGAAGATAAGAAGACAAAAGAATATTACAATTTACATAATGAAAAAAATAGTTAAATTTCCTCAATCCCTTTGGTACAGTATTTTCACATGAGTTTTGGGAATCATTGAACAATTCTATTGGCATTAGCAAGGATCTTTGGAGGTCAGAAGATTATTGGCCAGAGTCTGTTCCATTCTAATCCCCACATGAGTTTCTGAAGCTGTATAAAACTGACAAATAATAAGCAGAGTAAATATGAGAATGGATCCTAGTACTGAAGGGGTTGAGGGGCCACTGACCTCTGGGAAAACAAATACATTTCTCAATAAGACTTGACATCACAAGAGGAGAAAATAGGACGACACAAAAAGAAAACACCCACCTCATATTTACCAAACAAAAAGAGAAGGCAAGTCTGAATCTCCACAAAGACACGTGTGAAAAACTGATTCACAACGCTGAGAGGTGAGTGACCAGGTGTGAGGCAGTTGAAGGGGATCATCAGTTATGCGCAATGCTTCTCATCAAAGGATCACAATCACTGCCTATCTCTTTGACATGTGTTGCACAATATCAGGCAAAACGTTGGTAGTGTATCATTCAATTAATTTATACTTGTTTTATACTACACATGTATTTTTAGCCCCCCCCCCCACCTCTCTCTCTCTCTCTCTCTCTCTCTCTCTCTCTCTCACAGTAATACACAACTCATACAAGGATTTTACAATTATAGCCAAGATTATGACTGTGTGTGTGTGTGTGTGTGTGTGTGTGTGTGTGTGTGTGTGTGTGTGTGTGTGTGTGTGTGTGTGTGCACGAGTGTGTGTGTGTGTGTTCTAGAGAGCAGGCAGCAGACAATGTGCAGGATCATGCATGACTTACTCCACACCAGCAGCAGTGAGTCACTCAAGGTTGCCAGACACCACCTCACAGTTGCCACCACCCTTCCCTCTCCTCACCTTACTGTTACCTCACAAGACACACAAAAACCGCTATCATTATATACCAATAAAAAGGAGCATCGGGAGGAGGGATGCCACACCACCACAGACACAAAGACACATGGGTTACTCCTTAAAGCAAACCTACTCTATCCCAAAGACACACACACACTCACACTCACACAGCAGTAACTTTCCTCCCACATGGCTTCCCAAGTAAAAAGCTGGAGCACAGAATTCCAGACCTTCAACAATCAAAGGAAAACAGAACTCAGATGGGGAAATAAATGTGGCTTTGCAGTGAATGATTCAATTACTTCAAAGCAGATGGTTAGTCTTTCTCTCCAAGCAACATGTGATTCTTGGCTTTAAATGAGGAAGTTGTCTTGAGAGAGTGATATAAAAGCAATAAAAGTATGTTGTATGGGTTGTTTATTTTGCAGGACCAACATGGCCAAGACAAGGAAATGAGTGTGTTTCTTGCCTCAGCCACTAAACACATGCACGCACACACAGCCCCAATGAACTACAAGAGAAACAATAGGAAATGTGTATCAACTAAAGAACAAAAACAAGATAAATATTGATAAAATAAGAAAAAACACACTAAGTATATATGTGCTACACACACACACACACACAGTTAAACATATGCACCTAAAAATCAAAATGCAAACAAAACTAATACTGCCTAATTTACATGAAGACTACAAAGATATATTAACCACATTTCTCCTTACTTTTATCCCACCATCCCTGGCTTAACATGTGGTAATATACTAGCATACAATCTTACAAGTGTTGGGTGTTCATAGTGAGGACAATTTGTATTCAATGAGGTAAGGAAGGTGTTGTCCACTCTCCACAGAAGCCTTACAAGGAGGCCACCACACAGCTCCACTTTCCTCCACTTCAAACCACCAAGATCACTCCAAACATTCCATTACCTCCCACACAACATTCCTCAGTCATGCACTCCCTGTCGTAACTCAAAATTTATACTATTCCTCGTTGTCTTAGCTCAAAATCTATATTATTCCTTATTGTCTTACTGAAATATACCATTCTTTATTGTCTTCACTAAATGATATACTGTCTTAACTCAAAATTTACATTATTCCTCACTTTCTTACTATAATATACCATTCTTTATTGTCTGAACTAAATTATATACTATTCCTTATTATCTTAACTCAAAATCTACACTATTCCTCATTGTCTTACTAAAATATACCATTCTTATTGTCTTACCTAGTTATATACCATTCCTCACTGTCTTAATTGAGATGTACCATTCCTCACCATCTTCATTAAATACACTATTCCTAATTGTCTTAACTAAATACATCATTCTCACTGTCTTAACTGAAATACACATCATTCCTCATCTTTCTCAGCTCAGATTACAAGATTATGCTATAAATGATGGAATGTTCCTTATCTCTCTGATGAATAATAAATAATGCAATATATTCGTCACCTGCATGCACTGACTACAATGATTAACAAACTTTTTTTCATCGCTGCATTGATTATGTGATCAAATAAATAAAACTAAATTAAATCTCTTACATCAAAGCCCACTTCATGAAACGGCAAAAATGTAATAAACAGGAAAAAGAGAGAAAAGAAACATTGCAGCAAAACAAAAAGCTTCACAGTTGCCACAACAACAAACATAGATCTTTCTTGGCAATTGTTGGAAATAAAACTTATAATGGTCGTAGAAACCAGAACCTCATAATTATCTTGACTCTCTCCAGTACTTATTTTCTTCCAAACTTCTACAGAAACCCAAGACTGACGAAGAGACAGAACCAATCATCCAGGAAAGTCATAGAAAGATAGATCGAAATGAGATAGCATAAATCACCCAACTGTTACTATAATGGAGGAAAAATATCAGGAGGAAAATTTTGTATGTATCTCACTAAGAAAATTGTACAGAAGAACCACGCCAATCATTGAGGAAAGTCATAGAAAGCTACAAAGAACTGAGATACCATAAATCACCCATCTGTTACTAAAAAAGAGGAAAAATAAGATCAGGAAGGAAAATTTGTATGTATCTCACGAGAAGACCAAGCTAATCATCCAGAAGTGTCGCATAAAGCTGGAAAGGACAGAAAAAGCATGAGCCACCCATCTGTTACTAAAAAAAGAGGAAGAAAATAAGACCATGAAAAAAAAATATATGTATCTTATTAGGAAAGACTGAAGAGCCAAGAAAGTCATTCAGAAGTGTCGTAAAAAGAAAGAAAGGACTGAGAAAGTAAGGCAGTTATCCATTATTGTTACTAGAAAAGCGTAAGAAGAAAATTCAAATGAGGAAAAACATATCTCTATCTTACTAAAGACTAAAGAGAAACCAAGGCAATTATTCAGGAGTGTCAGAGAAAGACCCCACTCAGAAAGTAGCATAGAACCATCCATCACAGTTATTAGATATGGATAATTAAAAAATTTGGATCAGGAGGAAAAATACATATGTATCTCACTTGGAAGATTGAAGAAAACCCCCCAAAATCATTCAGGAGTGTCATTAGAAAGCTAGAAAGAGAAAGTTACTTGAAAATGAGAAAGCTGAGAGGAATTTTTACACTGTTACCTCCTAGAAAACACTGTAGTTCTTAGAATTATCCAAAAAAACATATTAAGAAAGACTACATAAGGATAAATATTAAGGCTGGGAAAAAAAGTAGATGTGTATCTCACTGGAAAAGCCAAGACGAGTGTTTATAGTGTTATCTAATGCAAAACATTGCAAAGGAAGTTTTGAGAAACCAAAGACAGACCTATTAAGACAGATTACATAAGGAGTTGCTAATTCTTGGTCTTCTTCACTCCCACATACCTGAAAGCCTGTCACTCAATCCATTAACCCTTACATTGCAATATGAAGCAATTAACACCAGCAGAAGCAATGTATGAAATCTTTATAAACATTTACAAGAGAGAAAGGAATAAAAGACAGATTTTGCAATTTCTATCGAGTTTAAAGATTGGAGATTGCTGTACAAGAAATAAAATAAGTAAGTACAGAAAGAGGTACCAAACAGCAGTAAAAGGATTCATTCATCACCTGAAATGAATGAAATGCAAAAATAAAATGATAAAAGTGAAAGGGTGACAGCACTGCCTGGTGACGGCCACAACCACAGATTCTTGACAGTTAATACTATAGCGTCAAACCATCAGAATTTGCACTTGCAGGCCAAACTTTAAGGAAACATTCTCAAAGTTTGGTCTGCAAGGAAACACTGAATAAATCAATGATACAGCTTGGACCACAACCAAGGAAAAATACAGACTGCCACACTGTCTGCAACTCAACCATTCAGGCCCCCACACATCATGTATGACTTGTGTTGCATTTTTTCTTGTTTTTTTACGAAGAAGGGAAATCTGGCCGCGGACAAGAAACATGATTAAATAAGAAGGCCCACCGACTAACTCTTTCACTCCAATGTACACCACAATACACTCCTAAAACATTGAAATCTTAAGAAAAACTGACAAGAAAGATAGATCATTAGAAGAGTATATTGCACAGTCTTTCATTAATAAAAGGGTTTGAGATGGCAATGAGTTAAGGCATAAGATCTCGGTGGTGTTTTGTTAATAAGGAAGATGAACCAAATCGTAGAAAAAGTGTTAAACCAATGAAGTGAGGAAATTTCAAAGCCAGAAGGGAGAAGCTGACAAGCATTCAATAACTAACCAATAATGACTGAGCCTTCCTAGAAACACTCACCCCCTTTGGCCTACATAACAAGTAAATGGTTGGAAATAAATCAAAGATATACCAAGTTATATCGGAGTCAGTACAGATAAAGTACCTAACAAAGTCATTAGTCATTACTAAACAATTATCCTTTCTGGCCTAAAAACTGTGCATAAATCAATAAAGTAACCATTAACTAAGGCCAGGAAAGGAGAGGCAAACTAACAAATGGTCTTTAGTCCACAATTCAAACCATTTATACACCAAATCATACATGACCCAATTAAACAATTATCCTTTTGACCTACTGAGAGAATAAATCAATAAAAGAAGCATTAATTAAGGCTGGACAGAGGAAAAACTAACAAGCATTCATAACCCATCAATCTAGGCCTCTTTACACCAAATACTAACTGATCCAATAAAAATTTATCCCTTTTGACATATAACATTGTGAGTAAATCAATGAAGTATTAATTAAGACTACACAGAGGAACAAACTAACAAATATGCCATAAATCCATCAATTTAGACCTCTTTACACCAAATATCAACTAATCCTATAAAAATTAGCTAAAATATATAGAAAAAAAGCAAATGGTGAGTGTTACATAACCACCAAGAAAAAATAAAGGACACAACAAAAGCCTATTCACTTAAAACCTCTATAGATCAAAATATTACCTTATGCTACACAACTAACTGGAAAATGGGAGAAATCAATGTTATATGTGTGTTTAAGAGTCAAGAAAGCAATACACAGTTAGAAGTTCATCAAACCTTGTCTCCATACATCAAAAATTAAGAAAATCAATAAACACAGCCCAAAAGTCGACAAAAACACTCACACACACACGGGACTGCAGATTCACTGGTAACGCGAAACTGGAAACTGATACCCAATAACTACACAACCCAACCAGCCTAACACATACCCATCATACCCACCCACTACAACCATTCACACCACCACACAACCCACACACACCAAAAACACGTGCGAAGTGGCAAAATAAAAAAATAAAAAATGCTACAAACACGCCCAATCACGGGACACGTATACAAAACACAGCTCTAGGCAGGACAATAAACTGTGCCTTACTAACAGCGCCTCAAACACGTCCATTTATCAACAGCACATTACCCTAACCTCATTCATTCACCCTAAGCCACCTGCCGCGCCTACCTGCCCTAGTACAGCACCCCAGGGGATTCAATACACCCCTACTAGCCCCTGGGGACGAAAATGTGACCAGGAGGGGGAGTAATGGGCGGAGGAAAGAGGGTGGAGAATATCAGCTGATCAGGTTTCTCAGTTCATGGTTTGTGGTAAGTTTCTGAGTGTGGTGATGGTGTGGCGTGTGTTTGCAGGTGCCCAGGAATGTCTCAGAGGTGTGGAATCGAGGGACACTTAGTAATGCAGGCAGAATTCAGGGTTGAGGTGAAGCTGGCTCAGAAATGTCAAGCTTCAGTCTGCCAGCCACCAACGATCGAAGCCAACTTTTCACTATTTCCACACTGACTATCACTAATGTAATGGTGTTGTTGGGTTCTGCTCACCTTCAAGCCGGTGCCCAGAACGATGCAGTCGTATTCCTCATCCATGGTGTAGAATTTTGGGTTTTAAACAGAGAAATGTGTCTCGCCTGGCCGCCGGTGACTCCCTGCCCCCGAGGTGGTCACGACCGCTGCGCCGCTCAGTCGAAAACTAGTTCCTTATCTCACCACAAAAGATTTTCCTCCTTCGATACCTTGCCCATCCAAAATCGGGTGTATTCTATCTGCAAATTTATCCAGTAGAAATAATATGAATCCCTCGTGGGTTACTTTTCCGTTTTATCAACCGGCGGAGGAATACAAGGAGCAGCAGACGGCAACAGATGGCGGTGCTGGATGGTCGTGTCGTCTGCGGCTGACACAACACCGACCTCCAATGTCACTTTCCTGTCACTCCTCCTTTGTACTCACGGCGTTGACACCGACTTGCCATATATCGAAAGTAATCAGCGAGGAGGCCTACCCATAGCGTCAAAAGCATAGGCCTACCTGATTGATAAGGGCGTTTCCCTACGGGACTTTCATAGAGATATTTTTGTTTTACTATTTTATTCAGTTACAGTTGACAATGCACCTCTCTTTTCCTCCCTTCGTGATATGCAACTTGTATTCATTCGATTATTTTCAGTTCGTGGTTGATATGACTACATTAACTTAACAACACCCATAAAAAGTAATAATAATAATAATAATAATAATAATAATAATAATAATAATAATAATAATAATGAGAGTGGTTCTTGCATTCAATCGATTGCCAAGCATCACATTCTGCGAACACACTTGGCTTTCCATTTACTGCAGTCATTCCTCAAACCAATGCAGCCCCACAAGCATATGCCCCGCCCTGCATGGCTTATAACATTCCCAAATATACAGCATGGCAAGAAAGATTGTCTGGTGTGTCTCGATCCTCCACATTTCCTCACGTCATAAGTCTGCACGTGAAACCTCGAGGTGCTGCGTGACTCTGCAGTAATACGTAAAAAGTTCCTTGGGGTGACTCAGAGCTTTATACTTTCTCCATCTTACAGTACCTGAGAAAACTAAGCAACCCTAAGCACGTGGCATGACTAACACTTCATAACACATAAAAGGAGATATAACAAGAAGAAGGATTCTTTCTCGCATAGAACTGAGACGCATTTCTATTATAAGTTTTAAGTATGATTGGATAATTTTAGTGACATTAACAAGGATCTATGGAGGTCAGAGGATTAATGGCCACAGTCTTCGCTACTCCAATTCCTATATAAGTTTCTGAAGCTGTATATAATCACCAAATAATAAGCAGAACATATGAAAACACGCCATGGGACTGAAGGGGTTAATAACCACTAAAGTCTTATTTGTTCGTTATCCCATTGTCTCGCACTCAATTATGATTCCCTGAGTTGGCAAGTGATAATTATGAATTGATGAGCCCCAGTTAGCGGCGTGTTAGGTGCTCGAAAGGGGAGAGAGAGAGAGAGAGAGAGAGAGAGAGAGAGAGAGAGAGAGTAGCGATAGTAACTGCACTATGAACATCCAACCACAATCCTTGGGTGTGTTAGATTTATAGTTTGTAACCAAGGTTTCTAAGGAGGATACCAGGCCGTGAAAAACAGAGTGGATGGAAAGGAGGGAGGAAAATTGATGATTGGAAGATTGAGAAACATTGAAGATTGAGAAATTGAAAGGAAAGGTGAACCAGAACATGTGCCTTAGACTTGAGTTATCAAATGCAATCCACTGGAAATGTCATTATCAAGCCAACAAGCAGCAGTATAGGTAAATAAGTCAGTCAGTGGCAAATCATTAAATCATTTTGGATGATATTCATTTATTTATTTTTTTTCAAGCAAAATTCACTTTGCAGACAGAGCTAAATAGAATACTTTGGAGCGGGGGGGGGGGGGGGGGGCAAACTCAATCAGGTTCATGTTTTGAAATATGAACCATGAAAATTGATCACTTAAGAAACAAGGCCGACCTTATGTCATGCCTATCCGCACTGTGAGCAAAAACTAGTCGTATTTTTCCATGTTTCTCTTCACACAGCTAAGAAAACACGTAGGTTATATACAAAGAATAAAGATAGACAATAGATTAATATACATAAACCCTCATAAATGTTAAAATAGGCCTAATTAGCGAAAAATAACAAGTAATACGCCATAAGAACGAGGCCAAACAATAGTAGTAGTTGTATTTTTCCATGTTCCTCTTCACACAGCTAAGAAATCGAGTAGGTTATTATGCAAAGAACGTTATATATCAAGGGGGTTAAGTAAGGTTAGCTATACATTAAAGCTATCTCTCTCTCTCTCTCTCTCTCTCTCTCTCTCTCTCTCTCTCTCTCTCTCTGTGAGAGACAGTTATTGTCACGTAGGGACGATGCAATCCCTGAATTTTGACGGGAAAGAGGCGTGGGCGTGGGTGTGGGCGTGGGCGTGGGTGGGGAAAAGTGTGACGTCACCTGGCTGTGTGCTGTGTGAAGCCTGGTGACAGCACATACGCCCTGCCGTCTCTCCTTTCCTTCCTGTTCACCATTAAGAGCGGTTATTGTGAATTTATTGTGCCATGCTGTGTACTATGACCATGTGAGTGCCTGCCAGTGCCTGTGAGAGCCTGGCAGTGCCCCTGTGCCTGTAATGAAGTGGGAAAGTGGACACATCTGTGTTTATAGCTGTGCTGGGACCGCTGCCCTTAATTTATTTTCGTGTTGTTGTTTTCGCTAATTCGCTTTATTTTGACGTTTATAGGGTTATATACATATTTATCTATTGTTTATCTATATTCTTTGCATATTACCTACTCAATTTCTTAGCTACGTCAAGATAACCATGGAAAAACTCTAATATTTTTTGCTCTGAGTGCGGGTAAACATGACCAGGTCGCCCTTGTTTCTCCGTTAATTTTCGTGTTTTTCTTTCGCTAATTCGCTTTACTTTGACGTTTATGGGGTTATATACATGTTCATCTATTGTCTATCTATGTTTTTTGCATATTACCTACTCGATTTCTTAGTTGTGTCAAGAGAAACATTGAAAAATACTACTACTTTTTGCTCCAAGTGGGGGTAAACATGACTTACTGTCGGCCTTGTTCCTTCCACTTATTTTACGGGTGTTTTCTTTCGCTAATCAGGTTTACTTGTGGCGTTTATAGCGTTATGTATATTCATCTACTGTCTATCTATTTTCTTTGCATAAATCTACTCGATTTCTTAGCTGTGTCAAGAGAAACATGGAAAAATACAACCACTTTTTGGCAGCTGTTAAAATAATATGCTAGTTTCAGGCCAGCCATGAGGGTGGTGTGTGGGGTGTCTGGGACGGAGGCCAGTCAGTGTCTCCCCTGGGTTCTAGGGGGAGGTGCTGTGCGTTTAACCTATTGAAAAGCCTCTGGTTGAACGGATACTGACGATTTCTACCTGAAAAAAGATCTGTTTAAAGTAAAGAGTGGTATTTCACATTGTTTTTGTCACTGTAGTGGCGTATTAAGACGATCTTTATCAGAAAAGTGACCAGCAAGAGTTCACGAGTGTTTGTTAATGACAGTGGTTTTAATGGCAAGATAAGAAGACTGCTAGTTTATTCAGTGTCCAAGCCATCTAATTCCTGGACTGAAGCTGCAAGATGGAGTAACAGATAGTAGATTATGCTATTACAACCACTACCCTTGCAGTGTATCAAGGTTTATGTAAGGTGAGTCACCACCCTACACCCGGGGCGCCATCTTAGATTCTTATTTCATCGGTCATTTTAAGACATATCTCTCGATCATTACAGGCTCATCTTGCCACGGTATGCAGCCATGGTACTAAGCTTCCACATGAGCCATTCAGACATAGCTTTCGTGGTCAAGTTTAAGTTTAATGAAGATTGAAGTGAGATAGGAGGGAGGGCCGTACCCCACCACGGGGCCTCCGCCAGGCTGCTCATATACCAGGATATTTTCTTCGTTTCTGGACTGTTTATTTGGGATCAATAGTCAAATTTAATGCTTTCTATGAATACTGCGGTGTGTTTCAAGTCATTTCCGTGCGTGTAAGGGGTAGAGATAGCTGTGGTTGGCGTTATTAGGGGGGTAAATAAGGGGGAATTTTTGCACTAAATTTCTTGGAACGCCCAATGCCCTTTTTTTATTTGAGGCTGTATCAAGTTGTTATTAATTGCAAAAGATAGTCCATATTAAATTATGTTTTTTGCATAAAGCACAGTGAAATGAGTGGAGAGGAAAAGTGATATTTAGCGGTGTCAAACTTCCATTAAAAAATAATTATCAGCCTGTGAATAATTCATTTCTGCCTCTAACTCACTCTAAAGTGTTTAAAATAATTAAAAATAATTAATCAATTGTTTTGAAATGGGTTTTAGTTCCTTTGAAGTGGTAGTTCGTGGATATTTAACGAGTTTTAAAATGGGCCTTATTTTCATAAAATAGTTTTTTTCCCGTGGAATTTTTTTACAATTACTGTTTTTAGGAGTGTGTTTATACTTTGGGAATTAGTTATCCTATTTATCACGTCGGAACAGATACATTAGGTTGATCTAAAGGCGTTTTATCGAGGGGTCATTTTTAAAATGGTTTACGCTACGTAAATATAAAGCACCTGTGACGTCATCAGCAGTGACGTCATCAGCAGTGACGTCATCAGCTGTGACGTCATCAGCTGTGACGTCATAGGGCAGGCGCCTCCCTGCCCCCTTGCCTTCCTGACTTATATGCTATATATAGCATGAGTTATTGTATGTTTACCGTGTTTGCGTGTGCGTGTGCTCACGCGTCAGCAGCAAATGGGCAAGCACCTTGCCTGGTACGCTGAGCAGTGTTATTCTACCGTAGTTGTTGCAGTCCCCTTTCCCCTTCCAAATAGGGACGACCAACCCCCTTCTTCCAGTCAGGAGGAATGGTACCTGAATACTTAGAATAAAGGCAATGGAGACAATATATATATATATATATATATATATATATATATATATATATATATATATATATATATATATATATATATATATGAAGGGACACAATAAGTCAAAAGTAATCAAAGTTGCTATATTTTATTTCAGTTCACCATTAGATAATACAGTACAGTACATAAATACATCTATAGCTTATAAAATCTGGTGGCACTGGATTGCTTTGCTCTACCGGATGTGGTGCCACAGCACATCAGGTAGAGAAGGGTGTGATGGTCTGCAACACAGCAAGGCCACCAGTCAAGTAACCTCCTGCACACTCCTTCCTTTCCTCAACCTTGTGTCCTGATACACTGACACAATCTTTACAAAACCTGCTGAGTGATGGAGTGTTGGCAGCACCTAAGACTGAGGAAGGATAGAGAATGCAGTGGCAGTGTATGGTGTTAATGGACCATGAACTGTCACTGTACCATTACAGTGAGTCTGACTTTCATTTTATTGACAATGGTCTGTCTTTTCATCAGAAAGATATTTCAGCACAATATAAAGCACAGCACAGGGTGGCATGCAGGTTGTGAAAGGTTATTCACCATGGTTGCATGCTGGTCACCCAGTGAGCCTTTCCCTATGGAGTGAGCTCAGAACTCATAGACGGATCTTCGGGTAGGACTGAAACCAAATCACACACTACAGAATGGGACAGCAAGGCCACACCCATTCGACTTACATCCCATGCCTACTTACTGGTAGGTGAACAGGGACTACACATCAAGAGCCTATTTGTCTTGCAGTATCCAGGACTCAAACCTGGGCTCTCTTGATTGTGAGCCGAGTGTGCTAACCACTACACTATGCAGTGCAAACCAGACCCTGTGTACTGGTGATAGAAGGGTTGGCCTGCATGATCTTCAACTTGCACCATACATGCCACTGTCCTTGACATGTGGTCTTACTGACAATACTATGAAATCACAGTATTTAAGCCCTTTGAATAATTATCAAAGGTAGTATCAAATATGATGATGGAGATGAGATAATGATGAAAGTGATGATGATGATGACTGAATATACTCTTCTCAACAATACATCTTCCAGACTTCACACTGCAAGCAATTTGTTAAACAAAGAGTAAATGAAAAATAGCATATTATGGCGTTATGTTGGATAAATGCTACAAAACCATTACAAGGGAAGCCAAGTCATGAAATAATGAGCTACATACTGAAGCTCACAAGAAAGTTGTAGGGAAAAGATGGCTTACTGAGAAAGTACAGCAGTGTGGCCAGGTGAGAGAACTGCTGAACTGAACCCATGTTGTCACTAGTGTATGTGTCACAAGGAACTAGAGGGCCACACCCTTCAGCAGATGTCTGCTTCCTCAAACCTCTTCAAAATTATGAAATATCAAATCATGCATTAATTCATATCTTTGGTTACAAAAACTGACCATTCTGATACTGTACTGTGCCCAAATATAATACTTCATGTGAATCTTTTGTGCAGTGAACAAGAATGTGCTAGGAAGTCTTATCACAACTTTATCCAAGAAGTGGTGATGAGGTACAGTAGTATTGACAAAATGCAGAAATACTGATTGGTGAATCAGATTGTGTTTTCAACACATTCTTTAACTACACCACAATAGACAGTCTCTGCTTTAACTGGCTATGCTACCAGGCAGGTGCTATCCACAAGGGCAGGATCACAGCCACTATGTCATGATACTTATGTTAATTCCTTCTGTTCATTCAACTACATTTTCTTTAGCAATAAACATGACTGACATGCATACATTGAGAATGGTGATGGAAGAGCAGTGACAAGACAATCAAGGCTGCCTAAAACTGACTGTTTTTGGCAACCAATGTCCTGACTACCAACATATCAGGTCTGTATTGCCTTGGGTATCCTACCAAGGTTCTGGTGAAAAATTCTCATTGGCAGCTCATTCTGGTCCCAGATGAATATTTCAGTGTTTTCATGGTGTTTCAAAGGTGGCATAACAGCAGTGAGTTAAAGAGAAGTTTGCACAATACAAGGGAAACAAAGCTGAGTTACTGAACAGCAGGTGGATTCCTTAAATTGTGGTGTATTTACCTAGTTGTATTATACAGGGTTCGAGCGGGGCTCATAGTGTCCTGTTTCCATATCTCCATATATCCAACATTTCCTTGAACTTATGTATATTGGTTGCTGTAACAACCTCTTCTTTCAATCCATTCCAGGTGTCCACAATTCTATGTGGAAAACTGTACTTTTTTGTGTCCTTTTGACACCGACTTTTTCTGATTTTCCTTGAGTGTCCTCTCATCTGTCTAGTTTCTTCTTCCATCTCCAGGTTTTGCTCGTCTAGCTTTTCAATACCATTTACTATCTTATACAGAGTTGTTAGATCACCTCTCTCTCTCTTCTGTCCTGTAAAGGTGTATAAGTGTGGCACTGCTGGAGCCCAGGTAATTTGATTTCCACTTACAATTTTGAACAAATACAGATCCTGAGTCACTATGATTTGATTGGCAAATCTTTTACACATATAGTAATAGTAATACTTTTGCTTTTATCCAGCCATCCTTTGGTACTGCTGGAGGTGATGTGTCAGTGTTACACCTGTGCACACTTCCTGCCAATATTATAAAGTACTGTTCTACATCACATGATTATACAAAAGTACATTCTTATGTTTAGTGATTATTCAGTCCCTTATTTCCTTTCCATTACCATGTTATGCTGAGAAAAAAAAAATGCATAAAACACTCCTTTGTCCCATCTCTAGTCTATCCCACAAACCAAAATGTTAGAAAAATAAATAAAACTTGCATAAATAAGCATAGTAGCAACACTTGTGAACATACCATTCATACATTTAGTGTGTGTGAAAGACCAAAGTTAAAGTGTAGGTGGTGACAACCAACGGCTCGCTGTGCACCACTAGTCTGATGGGTATATGGCCCGCAGCCACGGACATGGGATGTACTGTGCACCATCAAAGTCATCAAAATAGTGGTGCAGGTCAGGGTGCTTCACCTAGAACAGAAATATCACCATTACTGGAAGAGAAAACATGGAGAACAAAAAACATTACTTCCCAATAAAGAAAACCCAATCAAATGTTACTTCATCTACAGCTGAAATATAATGGCTACTGAAAACAAAGTACCAACCAAAATAGATACTTCTCTTCATAAACAACACAAATCATATGTTATGTAAAAAGAAAATAATGGTGCTTCTCAAAATAAAAACCACTGATCAATATTTACATTGTAAGTGGGGCATTGATGTGAATTTTCTGAATAAAGACCAGTATTCATTATTACACTGACACCTTTCTCTGCTGCTCTCATACCTCCCTGTCGCTACAGTTGCCTCTCTTCACTACACTGAGTACTCCATCATATTAATGACGACTCTTTTGGCAGACCGTCTCTAACAGCACCACTGCATTCACAATTCACCAGGAAATGCAAGTGCAATTTGACTTTATTGAACTGGTTTCTGAGTGTGATACAACAACAATAAGGTGCTAAAAGTGAATGTTATTGTCTGAGCAACTATCAAGCATAAATCAGATGAGGCAAAATGATAATGGATGTGATTAAAGGATTAAGCCTTCAGCTTTACTGTCCCTCTAATACTGCAAATGTGTATAGCTGTGACGCAAGTTAATCCATGTATCTGTTCCATCAGCAAAGCACTTAAGAGAGAGAGAAGGCCATGTTACTATGCCATTTGAAAAGAATAGCAACCCAAGGCAGCTTGTATCAAGATGCCTCAAGAGTGGGAATGATCAGCTGGTCATTGTTCCCCTGTGTGCCTTTCACTAATACTTTCCTTCTTGCTTCATAACATCCACATTTTCAAAGATCTACATGTGTGTTTGAAATTCAACACAAGGGCATCCCAAGCTAAGAATTACTGTCACTATGAAGGCTTACCTCTTCATTAATGACAGGAGTAATGTTCTCCTGCGGGACATAAGCAATCTGTGGAACCTTTCGCCCATCAATGTCAACAAGGAGAGTGTAGTTGGGCTGATCTCGCCAGTGCTGAAAAGGTATCGTTATAATTACTTTTCACAAGTGGCAAGGGTATCATTAACCTCCTGCTCCTACCAGACTACAAAGCGATACCTGTAATTGTCATGGAAGACTGCTGAATGAAAGAAGACTCACCTATACTGTCTCTCCATTGTTTGTGGGACCCTTATTACTTTTTCTTGTTTAAGAATGGAGGATGATGACTATGAAGTTATGATTAAATGGGAGTGAGGATGTATTTCTGAAGGAATCTGGTCATAAAATACAATAGCTTTTAATATCTTGAATGAGCTTGAAATTGAAATATTTTTTGTGTCTTACATACAAATCAATAAAAGAATGCAAACAAAATACATGCAAGTACTAAAACCTAACATAGACTTTTCCTTCCCTTTCTGCAAGTAAGATTCATTTAGTAACTCTTGCTGGCATTAGTTTCTCTTATTTTCTAGTGGGGTCTCTTTAATATTATGAGATAAATTCTTGTTGTGTGTCATCAATAGTGCAGTCACACTAAGAAGACATGAATTACATTGATGAGTGGTCACCAGGGGTAGGATTCCTTACTCTGATACTACACAAGGCAGAGAGGAAAGATGTTGCAGTTCTCTGAAGTGTGGTGCAGACATCTGGCTTTTGTTATCCCCACTAAAGGATTCCGCTTTGGATACAGTGGATAGATGGATTATGAACAAGCTAATTTACTAACCAAGTTCTCCTTGTGTTGACTTAAGATCCATTCCTGCGGTGCCTGAAGATGAGATCAATAATATGAGTAATGTCATAAATGCTTGTTAAATTGTTCAGGCCTCTCATCCTCATCATTGTTAACATTAATTCAACAACTAATGACTGTGCAGAGAAGACTTAAGGTAAAACTGAGAATATATATTTAAGTCACTGAATGGATTAAGCTACTCCTAGTTTATGAGGTGAAAGAAAATAATGATCAGACAAATGTGGAAAAATATTCATGGAGTAACATATCTTTAAAAACACAGCTGGAAATTCTTGTCACATTCTTTGTGTCTGAAAAAGAAGAATACAATGAGGAATGGAAATCCTTATAAAAATTCTCCTTACCTTTGCCTTCAAGTCCCAGCCGATGATGACTCCCTTGTAGCCAAAGGTGTGGTGCTTCACCACCTGGCCTATTCGCCACTTCACCTCCTTGGGGTGTTCCAGGCGGGGCTTGGGAGACATGCCGAATGTGCCGTGAGGGCTGCGGTAGTGCCACACCTCCACTGCGGGACACTCACCCAGTGGCTTGTCATCATCCAGGAGGTACCACTGACTGTAATCTGTAACAATAAATTAAAAACATCAGCACAGGTATTGATGAGAGGACATTATGACTCCTTAACGACCATCAATGTTTCTGGAAAAAAAATATGTATATGGAGATAGGAGGTTGCTAATGCAGCTCAGGCCATGTGTACTACAGCCCAGTAAATAATGGTGGGCTGTAGTACACATGGTTATATTCTTATTGTGTATATAGTACTGAATTCTGGAAACGTATATGGATAATACAACATATTACAGCTAGTTAATGAGTTATGCAATGCTGAATATTCTCAAAACTTTTGTTGTGTTTTATCAGGATTTTAAAATTTTAGGTAAAGCCAAATATAATATACAGCACAGTCTAGAGGAAATGAGTACCATGCTTTTATTGGAATGTTACTCCTTCTGATACTAGAAACTTGACCAGAGTCATACCATCAGCCATATGCTTGATGTACATCTGCCGCAGCCACTCTCTCCAAGAGTCTGTAGTGCACCACCTGGCAGCAAAGGCCCGGGCCTGCTCCACCAGCCTGTACACCTCCGCTGAGCGTTGATCTGGCGTGGAAGTCCTGCTGATCCAGTACTGCAGTGGCACAGAACACATCAGCATGCACAGCACCACAGCATCCCTTCCAGAAAATGGCATGGTGGTGGTGGAGGTGGTGATTCTGAAAATGATGAAGGGGTTAGGGACAGAGCAGCAATGTTGGGGGGCAGTAGGTGAGAGAAGCAGTGTGGCCCCTGATGTGTGCTCTTCATTGGGAGCGATGCAGTGATGTAGATCAGTGCTGCTCTGTTGTGGAATGGAAATGCAGTTGACTCTTCCAAAAATTTGCAATACTGTCCTGTAGAAATATACTAAGTGAAGAAGATTTGCAGGACATCATAATGTCCGTGAGCATTGCCAACAGGTTGTTTAATGAATGCTATAGTTTAGTTGAGTGATTCCCAGCATCTACCACTGATGGTGGTGAGTGCTGGAAATATGAATCATGGTCAATCCTAACAAGCATTTGTGTTGAATTGACACTACATTCAGCTAATTAAACCACACTCAAGATTTTTTGGTTACCTTGGAGAGAGACCTTCACTCATCATATTGTGGTGAAAGACTTCAGAAATACAAGAATACTCCTTGCTTCCCTCAACATGAACTAAAGGGGAGTCTTGCCTGTTAACATTTTGCTAAATGTTTGACACCTTTTTAAGCTGTATATTATTCACCTGCATGTTTTTTTCAGATACTAATACACCTGTCAGTGATAATGGCTTGTCCTATCCTGGCATGCCTCCTTGGTGGGCAAGAGCAATGCTGTCACCGCTGTAGGGCTACAACAGGTGAGGCACGTCGAAAACTACCCATCTTACATTACACATGACTAACTTTTACCTGTACCTGTGTCTAAACTCACCTGGTTAACTTATTGGGGAAACTAACCTGTTTTTTCACCCTTAGCTCTTAAACTAGTAAAAATACAATCTAGTGTAATAAAAAGGTAGCAAGGACAAAAGTTATGCCAGTCAAGTTAAGTGTGGCTCCAGTGCATTGACGAGTAACATGTTGGAATGAGGAAACCACCATGGTACCTACCTCAAACCTATCACCACTGTCAGGAAAATAGAGATCTTTGGAATCACAAGGAAAACATGAATAGAAATAAGAGGGACGTTGTTTTCCAAAAAAAATTGAATAATGAAATAACTAAAACTAGCAAATATTCATAATAGTTGTGTTGCAGCTATGAGTTGGTATACATACTGAAATGAAACTATTATTCCTATCAGGATCTAACACACTGAAAACTCATAACCTGCTGTAACAATATGAGACAGAATCAAATAATAGGGCCAACAATAACACTAACATTTCCCACGATAACAAAAAATTAATCCAACACACATCACACCT